>WBMY01007048.1:185309-281395 GCA_013397315.1 Donacobius atricapilla | reverse complement strand
GTGTGTGTCGGGGGTGGGGGGACTGCTCCCGACACCGCGCTCCCCCGCCGCGCACACGGGCACTCTTCCTCGTACAATGGAGGAAGAGCCTCCCTCCCTCTCTCCCTCCTCTCCCGTCTCCCTCTCCCCGCAGCAAAGCGAGCAGGGGGGGTGTTCTCTGCGCCGGGACCCCCGCGGGTGCCCGCCCGCCGCCCGGTGCCCGGGGAGAGGGCGCAGCTCCCCGGGGAGGCGGCCGGGGCGCCTCCCCCCTCCCTCCCGCGGCAGCCGGGGGTGGGTTGTTGTTGTGGCAAGTTTCTCCTCCTCTGACAGAAATGGCGTCAATGGCAGCGAGTGTAGAGGGGAAGCCGCGGCGTGTGGGAGCGGGGGAGAGAAACAGCGGCCGGGCAGAGAGGGAAGGGGGATAGCCACGGGAGAAGGGGGGACCCGGGGAAGGAAAGGGGGAGTTTCGGGAGGAGCCCAGCGCCCCCACCCGATCCTTGGCTCCCCTCCCCCCGCCCGGTGCGAGCGGCTGGTGCGGTGCCTTAGCGCTTTGTTTTAAATTCCAGGTCCAGCCTCGGCCGCTCAGCCACGATCGAGGCTTTTACCGCAGCCTGAGCTCATCATGAAGGTAAAACACTCGCTCGTGTGCCCGGGAGGAGGAAGGAGGGAGGGTTGCACGGAGAAATGCTGTCCTGTCTGTCAGTCCATCTGTCCCGAGCCCGGTGCGAGGCTCGGGGCTGGTGCAGATCCAGATTGCGGGCGGCTTCGCCTTCGCTGCCGTGTTTCGGTGCCTGCGCTCGTTTGCTGATCGTGGGGCGGGCTCTGCTCCGCCGCGTTGTGCTGGGGGAAAGCTGTAAGTTCCCCGAGCAGGGGCTGTTCTCCTTCAGAAACATTATTTGTAGGAGAATAAGGACATGGCTGCCTTGGATGAGCTTGCTTCATGGAGGAGCAGGGCACAGTCACCCTGCTCGAGAAAGTAACGCTGTGGGGGAAATGCTGGCTCCTGAACATTGTTTACTTGAATAGAGGGTAGACTGACTTACTTTCTATTTGTCAGTGGGAGTTTTGTTGAATGGATAATCGTGATGTGATCAGAGAGGGTGCGTGTAAGAGATTCTCTGCAGTGAAGTGATTGCTGTAAGGTGCAGAAAGATTTTCAAACAGGTTCTAATTTTCCTCTCGGTGCTGTGTTGTATTCATGTACCTCACTGTCATGCATTTTTCTTCTCTTAGACCTTTCTAGACTATTTATGTTTGGTATATTATGCAAGCTTTATAGAAAAAAAGATCACATCGGTGGAATAGAATGATTTCTTCTGTGTGTGTGGCCAAGAACTGCATATCTAAAAGTAGTTTTTAACAACTGCATTTGTTAGGGGTTTTTTTACCATTTTGCTGATATCTCTCGCTCAAACTGCCATTTATATTACCATCACCCCCATGTAATTCAGCTCCCGGTCCTCCTGGGCAGCAGTAAATCTCATTTCAAAATACAGTAAATCTTATAAAAAACAATTGTTACAAACCTGTGATACATCAATTCCTTGATATTTGTTAATAAAAAAGAGCAGTCTGTGTGTGTGTTCTTCCACTATCAGAGTTTTTGCCTACTGTCTGTGAATGAGTATTATGTAAAATGTGTTCCCAGTACTCTGTTCACTCCTGGAAATGGTAAATGAAATAGACTCTTTTAATTTCTGGATTGATCTGAATTGCTGAGCAGCAGAGTCTTTCTGTGTAGCTGTTAAAGGTTTAGCATGTTTTTTTTTTTACTTTGGTGACTTTATGACAGTATTTTTTAAAAATCATGTTTTAACTGTCCTCTCTATGATTTTTCTTTAGCAAGTGCTAAGATCTAAAATACTGCACACATCTGTCTTATTAAAAGTAAACTATTTATGAATTTACAACAACAGGCTGTTGAGGTTGTATGATAGGGAGCTTTCCAAGTGTGGCTCATTGCCTAGTGGGGATACAGGAGATAAGCAAGATAAATACGAGGCAGTATAGGGAGCTTTTTCCCCAGAAGGAAAAAACACTTATTTAAATGACAGTTAAATTTACATGCGTTTCTAATATTCTTTCTCAATGTAAACAAATCTTACATTTACAATAGAGATTAGGTTCAGATACTGCGGTTTTTTGAGCCATATTAATATGTAGATAGACGGGAGCATGGGGAGGTCAGATCGCAAGTAGAACGCAAAGTGTTCAGTGAAATAGTGATGCAGATCCACTTCAGGCTGAATTGAAGGTATAACAGATGATTAAGTTTAGAGTAACAAACACAAAAACCTGTCAATAGATCTGTATTTAAGAAAAAAACTCTCACAGCTTACTTAATCTTCATAAGGTGTGTGCTATTATTGAGTGTTTATTTTTAAAGTTGGGATAAATTCTGTCAGAGTGCTCAGGTGTTAAGTTTAAGTCTGTGATTTTTGCAGTTTGTGTGTGTGTAGTGTTAAACTCATGTATGCTTGAGATAACTCCAGTACTTTATTCACTGTGCCCTGTAGTTAGTGTTAAGGGAGGTTAATCTGTAAGTCATTACTTCGAAGCTTTAGTTATTACGTGGACACTTTTAACAGAACTGTGGTTCCAAAGAAATTTCTAAGATTCAACAACCTAACCAAGATTATAGGAGTGATGTAGTGCATCAGTCCTTCTAGCTGGCTTAAATTCATAATTTATTACTTAAGCTTACAAGGATACAAGCTAGTCCAATAAGAAGCAGTTAGGGAGAATGTTTAAGAGAATTATTAGCTGTTTGTATCTTAAGAGAATTATTAGTTGTTTGTATCACTTCAAGGTAACATTGACTATACTAGACCAAGATACTGTTTAAATATGACTGTATATTTCTGTGCATTTATTTTTTAAGTTATCCAAAGAGTGTGCCTCAAGGACACTTCAGCCTATAGAGGATTTAATGCTTTAAGACCTAGTCTTGTTTAGAGTCTGCTGACTGCAGACTTGCTTCTGACTGCACGATTGAGGCCTGTGTTTTGATTTATGCCTTGGTCATTCTTTCAAGTGCAGAGTGTTGTGGATTCTGTTGCATAGAGCCTTAGAACTGAATTCCTTGTTGGTATCTTTGTCTCTCTAAGTGAACTTGAAAAACTCATTCAGCTTTACTGACTGCTTTCCCCCACCTGGAATACCTGTGGTATGGATAAAATGTTGCTCTTTCTTTGTAAAACACAGTGAGGTATATTTAGGAACAGCACCAAGAATTGTATTGACACAAAACTGTAAGTCACCTGTGTTCTTGCATTTCGCAACGCTTTGACACAAAAGAGCTGTGCTGCCTGGTAAGAGATTACCAGAGCTGTTGGGATAATTGTTCTCCTTGTAATAACCCAACTTAATCCAAGGAAATAAAGTCCCTCATATAAACCAGTAACTTTAGCCTATTAGGTAGTCTTCCTGTGGACTGCAAAGACCACTTAAAAACAGACTTGAAATATGTCTTACAAGAAGTGTTCAAGTCTAACAGAATTATGCTTATTATTGTGATGTTCTACCAAATCAGGCTTTTTCCAGTGTTGATTGACCTCTGATAGTTAATACAGTTGTGTAGATAATGGCTAGGATTGCTTGCATGTTGTGACGTTTTTTGTTGCTTAATTTAGCACCTTTTGTACAAGGCCTTTTTGCATTAAATATGTGTCAGAAGAATGTAGAATCTGTTCGATGATTTAAAAACTAATTGCATGCCGTCAAATTACTACTTACTAAGTAGGTAGCAATATATATGAAAGCATTCTTACCAGCTCCAAAATCAGGAAATAAACTCCATGAAAGCAAAGTATCTGCTTTTAAAGAGAGACAAACACAGGCTTGGTTTCACCAATAATTTGTACTAAGAACTGCTGCAAATGTTTGTGAGGTTTTTAATATGTATCATGGCATTTGTTTGATACGTAAGTATGTGAATGAAGGTAATATACCCACTGTAGTTAAAAAGTTCACTGCAGAGTGAGGATCAGAAGAGATGTCCCAGAAGTTAGAGCAATGCTTTATGAATTAAGAGATCTGAAATGATTGTTTAAATGTTTTGATACTATTTACACGTGAATGTTTTTCCTTCTGTAAGGTACAAACTGTTTAATGGTTGTTGAAACTTCTCTTTGGTAATTCTAGATGTTCCTGGGTGCTTGCTCAAAGTTGCCACACTAACAAATTAAGAAAGCCATGCCAGTGGTTTATGGTAGATGTTTTGTTTTGCTTCTAATTCATCCTGAATTAACATTTTATTTCAGTAGTCTGTCCTAGTGACCTCTCCAGCAACCCAGAGAGATCACTGGTGCACACCAATGCTGTAGCTGCTTTCCCTTAATGTGTGCCAGACCATTGCTCATATTCCCTTCCAGTATGGCTGAAGACAAAATCAAAATAGCTGGTAAACTTTTCAGCCACTAATTTCCAACTTTGAGTACAAGTCAGTTTAAAATCCCATTGGTCTTATGCAGGCTGCAAACCAGTCATGGAATGTAGTGACCTTTCACTCTCTGGTTAACTATTTGAATTACAGCAGAAATGGAGATTTCTAAAGGAAGAGTAACATTAGAATAGTTTTTGTGATGGAGGCAGGAGAACAGGTAAGTCTTAAGAGATGGTTTTCCCCTATAACTTGTTTTTACTTTGTGAAAAATGATTTTCTTAGATTTTTTCCTTATGTTCCAGTTTGAACAAGTGATCAGAGGCAGTTACTGACTTCCTCGTGCTTGCATAATTATGTAGAAAGGAGAGCAAACACCACTTGCACCACGCAATTACAAGTCATGTTGGAGTAATCTATTGTTATTTTGAAAATATTTATTTGCACTTTTTAAATGCTAGTCTGTATATTTTACAGTGATCAAATATCATGGAAATTTTGAACTCAAATCTGCATGGGTAGTTAGTGACTGTTAAATAGTACTGGTTGATAAGAGCTCAGAGTTGATGAGACCACATAGTGGAAAAAAAGCTGTCTTAGACTGAGAAGACTGAAGTTGTAATAAACTATGAGCATTAGTGCAGTTTAGTTGCCTGTATCATTATCTTCAAAGTTGGTGAACGATTTTTGGATCAATGTTCTCATGGCAGTGTAACTATTGTATGAGCATACTGTGTAAGAGGAATGTTAGTCGGCAGAATAATGAATGTGCATATTTTCAGTGGAACACTTTGGGATGGTTATTCAGTTCACCTTGTAATCCAGAGGAGGTATTGTATACACGTAGAGCAGAAGCATGCTGTAATACACATTGCATGTCTGTTTTCAAAGAAATTCTACATTGTAGTTGAAAAGCCCTTTGAAACAAAATGCAAAGGTTTTGAGACATTAGGCTTTAAAATCAATATCAAATACTTAATCTGAATAGTTTGCTGATGGAGTAAACTGAAAAAACAGTGCTAACTTTGAAAAAGGTGGAAATGATACTGTTGTCACAAATCGGTTTCAAATTTTTTGTTTAAGTCCTACAAATACACTCATTTTCCTTAGAAACATGCTTTTATAATAGGCTGAAGAATAAAAGGGAGTTTGAGGTGTCCCCATTAAAAAAGGTAACAAATTTTACAGAACAATTGAGAGCTTAACTTTAATTGGCATCCTGATGTGATACACAGCCATCCAAATGCTCGATTATTTATCAGTTCATACTTCACTTTCTGTTCTCTACCTGTTGTGAAATGCAACAGTTGGATTCTCTGCATTTCTACTTAATAGGCCCTTCAGCTGTTTTAGCTGAAATGTACAAAGCTGAAAACCATGGATCTTGAACTGTGTCTGCCTTAAATGTAATTTGGGTCACAGTTCAGAAATGATGGGAAGTCAGGTATTGTGGCTGCATGCTTTTTAATTGACGTGCTTCGGTAAAAAACACTACTTTTTGCCTTTTTCACTTAGCACTTAGTGTTGTCCAGTTACTGTGCTTGCTATCACTCACTGGATATTTGCTTGGATATGTGCATGGAATGGATTTTTAAAGACTTCTAGAAGACTTCAAAAGGTCTGGAGGGACCTAAGAAAAATTGTTTAGCCCTATGCATAAAGTAAATGTTAGTGATTTAATATGGGTTACAATAATTATTTTAAAAGGTTTTGATGGAAAGCCATAAATCTGGGTAGTTGGGTTTTTTGTTCTTTTTTCTGTTAACATGGGGTGACCAGATGAGGGGATATTTCAGGGAATTCAAGTAAGGAAAAGACAGAAAGCCACTTTGATATTCAATACTTGACAAGACATATATTTTCCTTCTGAAGATTAGTTTGAACCAGGGGAGAAATTCAATAAAGAGAACACTATTGTCTTTTTTTTGTTTCCCTTTGCTTGGCAGACTATAAAGCAGTCATGACCTGTTTAGCAAGAAGTGTTTGTAAGCAAGCTCTGAAAGCCAGTTGTGAGAATGTCAGAGCAGGGTGGTGGAGGGTGTTGCTGAGTTACCTGTGGAAAACTAGGACTGAGATGAGCCAGCTGCTTTATGTGTGACCACGGTGTGACAGTGACTTCCTGAGTGAGTATCTGTTAATTAATTGAACGTGGAGTACTATTTTGGGGGTTCCTCAACCTGTCTTCACCATGAAGAAAATCGTGCTGAACTATGAAAAGGCATTTTCCTTACTGTGAGCAAAAGCAGTAGGAAAAGGCATCACTCCAGTTAACATGGAGTTACTTGTTTCTATTGCTGTTGTCTTTGAGCCTGTATTTCCTCTAGAGTGAAGATGGTAGTCAGTACACCAAAGACTTTAGCATCCAGGACTCCCAGATTAAGTAGTCTTTGATTGTGACTTATGCAGATCCCCTTAAGGAGTAACTAGAGACAGCATTCATCAGTTGTCATTTAAGCTATGTGTGAATGCAAACATCTGTAGAGCTTTGTTGCAGAGCAGATCAGCCAGGCTGGACTAATGTGAGTAACGCTGTTCTTGGGCAGAGCAGTTTGCTGTTCTTACTGTTTATTTAACCTGTTGGTTTGTCCCCCAACAACCTGTAGCAAAGTATTTTGTTTCATAAGTAGTTTGTCAAGTTAAGGTTGTATGGTCATGGAAGAATGCAGTCGTGTGTCCTTCTTCCACTCTGGGCTGTTTATTCTTGTTTTCTGTGCTAGCAGTCCATTTGTATTGTGCCAGAGTACACGGAGCTAAGCTGAAGTTAAGAACTATCAGGTACATATACTCTTCACTTGCAGGCTGTTCCTTCCTGACTGATGCCTGGCAGAGGAAGAAAGGACACAAAAGCAGAAGTGGACCAAGACTGATTAGGATTGGTTTAAACTGCATGTGAAAACACATCTTAGCACATCCCTCTGCCAAGTTAGCAGTTTACAGTCATTAGGCTAAATATTTTGTAAACTCTACAGGTGAAATTACCATTGAAGGTTTTTTTTGTGTTTGCTTGCTACCTAGAACACCAGACTTCTTTGGAGGCTTGAAGATCATGTTTTCTAGAAGATGTTGAGTGAAAAGATTTAATTGAATTGGTGCTGTGTCTTGAAAGGAATTAATAAAATTTAATTTTCAATCTGACAAACATTGATTTTGAAAAATGGAGTTGTTTTAAAGAAGGGTATCAGATGAAAAACGTCATTTTTTAAGGAGGCCAGTATAAGCTTTGCTTTCCTTCCTCCTTCAAGTTCTTATTCAGTATTTGGAAAGAATACCATTAATAACAATTATGTCTCTTTCTACTTAAATTAGAGAAACAGCTGATACTATAATTTTCTGTAGAAATATATAAATATTAGATTTCTATCCTATAAAGGTGACAATCTCTGTATGCCTATAATACATTTTGACAATAGGTGCTTTTACCAATGGGGGGAAGATGTGAATAATTGTGCTACCTTTATTCCAAATTAAAACAATAGGAAAAGATAATTTGGGGAGAATTTACATCACTCTTTGGTAAGGAAATTGAAGGGAACAGAAGTCAAACTTCCAGGTTTGTTTATTTTTTTTTTGTATGTGTTAAGAAGGCCCATAAATCTATGGGTAGACAAGTGGAGACTTTGTGACAATTGGGTGTTAATGCCAGTTAGAGATGGCAGAGTGAGGTGTGTGGCATTTTCTGCTTATTACCACAAACTTAATGCAGATATTTGGATGATATGTTATCTTCCTTTCTGAGAACCGGTGTTCTAGCTGAGCTTTGATCTGTGATCCTTTCCCTTTTCCCTCTTAAGTGTCCTTCTAACTTAGTATTTCTCATTGCTTAAGACAATCCTTCTAAATGGGATTTGGGAAATGGGATTTGACTTCAGCAAAATTCAGATCCAAGTGTATCTGATGCAAGGTTTCAGCTAGTAATAAATAATGTAGTAGGGAGTAATTTGTTTTTTCACGTTCTCTTCTGATCTGAAAAAAAATGTTTCAGTTTGTGGCAGGGCAACCTGATCCACTGTGATAATTTTTTTCCTTCCTGTTTTCAGCTATCCTCTCAACAGCAGATTGCAAGCGCTAAATCTCATTTGTACATTTAAAATAGTACACCCTGTGTTTTCTTAAAAATAAATGTAGAATACATTCTTCTTAGATTTCAAGGAATACTTTAAATCGATTTAAAATGGTGGAAGAGACTTTCCAATATCCTTTATGAGTATTTAAGTGAAAGAGTGTTAAGTTAATCTTTTTGTTAATGCTGTGACACTTAGGTTGGTGTAACTTCTTTTTCTGGGAGAAATAATAAGGGATTGAGACTTTTTTTTTAAATGAGTACATGTTATACCAGCATTTCAGAATTCAGTAGTAAGTAATGGAAAACGTGTTTTCACTTTTTAACTTATTTTACTACTCTGCTTATTGAAAGATAGATGTTGCTGTAATATTAAGTTAATGTTACTTCAAATTACATTACTAAACTTAGAAATAAAATATATATGCTTCCTAGTCTCTGTGCTTCCATAAATATAAATGCATTTTTGAAAACATAGCGATAGTTTTATAAACCTCCACTTCAGTTTTTTTAAAAGGTTGTCCTGCCAGATGGTCATCAAGGGAGATAGCAAAATACTTAGGCATAAGTAAGACTGCTGTACTGTGTGAAAATTAGTTTGATATGTACCAATACCTTGCTGCCTGGGACAGAGACAAAAATGGAGACGATAATTCAACTTTGAGTCATTTCCATTTTCTAAATGCAGATTGATTCTGAGGTGCTCTTCCAGAACTTTACAACGGCAATCTGCATACCTTTACACGTAGAACATGATTTGGGTAACCGTGTGGTGTCTTTGTCTTCTTTGCAGAATTTCATGCCTAATTGCCTGCAATGTTGGACAATTTAAAAGACATTAAATCTTGGATTCATTCCTCTACTCACAGATTAGTGCAGTTTTTACATTCCTAAAAATCAAGTAGTACAAAAGATTGTATCACTTGATGACATACAGTATTGAAGACATGGGTTGAAACTTGCAAAGTCACACTTCAGATATATTCTGATATTCTTGATCCATTTTTGAATTGGACTGCCAAGGCTCCTGCCAGGTGTGTTCCCTGGAATAATTTAACATGAGGTTCCAGAAAGTATTAGTATGCATATTAGATGCCTGTCTACACTAATTCAGTTTTTGTTTGCTAGTAGCTCTTTGGCTGTTGAGCTAATAGTCTGATTTCATTTTACTTTATCTGATGCAAGCCAAAATGTTGGATTGATAGGTAAACGTATTTCATTTAATTTAAAAAATAATCTTCTATTTCATACATTGTATGTAAAAAAAGTACATATTTATATGTACACTTGCCAGTGTAGGGTGATTTAGGTTTTTAGATGCAAGTAAAGTGAAGAAGCTGCTTTTGTTACATTCTCTATTGTAAGGCAAATATGGTTTTGGTGATAGCATAATAATAATATATATGAGAGAGACAGCTCTATGTCCTGCTATGACAGACTTTTTCACTGGTGTTGTATGTAGCACTGGTAGCATCTAGAGAGCAACTCAAGTGGTAGTAGGTCAGCTTTAAATCAGTGAAATGTTTTTATTTGTGGCTCAAGTAGCAATGATTTCAGTAAAATTATTCTTTTTTACACTAAAATAGAGGACAATCTTCCTTTTTGTTACCGGAGTAACTTGCTGTGCAACAGCACATATTTGAACATTTGAAATGGTGTAATGAATTCCTAATTATGGTCTGACAATAAATATTAAACATAGCATTTATTATGTGGAATAAAAATGATCCATGATACTTAAGCTGGCCTCGTCAAGTTTCTCTAATTATGTGTATTGCATTTACTTAGTTGGTGTTTTGAGGAAACAAATCCGTTTTTAAGATTTTCATATATACATATATATATATATAAACAAACAAAACCCCCAAAGGAAATGGTCTATTTCTTTCCAAGGTACTTGATTTGAACTTGGTGAAAAACCCCCAAACCACTGCAATACTTGAATTTGATGTGCAGATGGGACTTGTGTTTTCAAAAAAACTCCTTAAAGGAACTGCACCATCTTTCCTTTTTTTCTGGCAGTTTCTCTTCAAACAGCTTTTGTGTCTGCTGAAACATTCCAGCCAAGTAGTACGTGGGCACATCAGTTGCTTAGTAAGGCTAGTGTGAATGCTTTAACTGGGTATTCCTCTTCTAGCAGAGTAATACACAGTATTTCTGTGAAACTAAATATTACATTGGGCTGATTTGTCATACTGTACTACTGGAAGATTAGATTTATCTTTAAAGCCATGTATTTCAGACTTTCTCTTCAATTATCTTCTTAGGCTTAGTGAAAAAACATTGATCATAAACCTATAATAATTAGAATTTCATTGGCATATGAAGTTGATACTGTAACCTGGTGCTTTGATGGAGACACTGATATTTTATTGAGAAGCATTGTGAGACTCCTGCATTGTGTCTTGGAACTAAAACCCTTTGGAGTTGCCTCTTGTTCAACTTCTGAGAATGGAACAAAGTTCCATGTGGAAAGTAACAGTGCAATTGTTGACACACAAAGACTATCAAGCAAAACTTAAGGTAGACTTCTTCTCTTTCACTAGAGTAATCCTAAATGTTACTGTTTGAAAAGAGGCTAAAAAATGAAGGTTTTAGTATAAGAGGCTTAAAGACTTCTAAGAAAAAAACCTGGGCTTTACATAATAGCTTCAGCACACTTGAAAGCAGTGAACAGACTCTTACACTACCTGTGCAACTTCAAAAATTTTATTCTCTGTTCTTTAATACATTGAGGAGTTTTGTGGAATCTGAGCAAAGATCTTTCTTTAAATAGTCACTCCCTGGAAATGGCTGCCATTAGTCACAGGCTAAGCCAGCTGAAGAAGTTTTGGAAACAGGTGCAGCAATGAGTAGCCAAAGAAACTGAAGTATTCTGGGTGGATAAATTGGGTAAAAGGTATGGAACAAGTACTTTAGGTTCTTTAATTTCTTACAGTCTGGAAGGTAACTTAGCTGAATACTAACTGCTTATATATTGTTCTTATTCCCTATATTACTGCAGTGGCACTTACACTTTCTGTGTAGCATTCATCTGAAATATGTCTTCATAATTATGCAGCACTTGACAAATCTCCTCCAAACTTGTCTTCAGCTCGGTATTTCTGGTTTTTTATTATCTGTTTTATTATTAATGCTTGCAGGCTTGGTTGGTTATGGGTATTTTCTGATGGAAAAGTAGAACTTACTTGAACAGGAAAATCTCGCATCACTGTTCTGGATAGTTGCCACATTGAGTACATTTTGCCTTTTTCCCCCAAACCTCCTTTCACAAACTTAAATACTGAACTCCTACATATAGGTACTGAACTCTTACTCTGCCAGATGAATGCAGCTGTGGAGAGGAAGGAGAAAGAGAAATTATTAATTTTCTTTTAATACCCTTGCTATTGACTATGGAAGTGTAATTGACCAGCAGTATTCTCTGAAAATTAATTGAGATGGGAGAGACGTTTGCATGTGTGTTTATGTTTGTTAAATTCCTGTAAGTTAGGAATTGTGTTCCTACAAGTTAGGATACTTGTCAAACTAGTTCATAAAATAATATTATTAAAGAAACACTGTAGTTTTTGCGATGAAAAAAGATAAGTAAAAACTGTGGACTTGAAATTTTAGTCCTCACTTTTTTTTTAACCTATATGCAGTTGTACTGAGTTACATATGCCTTACTCCAGAACAGGCATTTATTTCTGTTAATCTGGGGGAAGTAGGATATACAAATAAGTTGCTGGTTTTTTCAACTTGGAGAGTGAGGGAAGGATTTACAATTTACTTAACAATTTATGGAACTTCCCATTTGAAGGAAAAGTGTATTGTGGAAAATAATGTTTGTGTTTTTCTGGAAGAGGATTACATTAGTGAAAATCAAGTTTATTCAATGGTAGAAGTAGTCTGCTTGTGAGATTGATGATTATAATTGACTGCAGTTTTCCTTGGTAAATTATTTGTGGTACTAATTTCTTTGCTGCTCCAGCTAACCAGTGTCCAGCATAGTTAAGACATCTGTGTTCTGCAAGGATTTGTATATTTTACCTGACAGCAGTGGCCCAATAGGTACTGGTAAGAAGCATGAGATTTAACAGAAAATAATGTGGGTTTTTTTTCTCTTTTAGACCCAGATAATTGCTTATGTGATTATATGGCTAAAATCTTCACCAATCTGCTTTTCTTGGCTGGAAGCTATCTGTACTCTTAACCAACTATTTTATTGTAGTGGCAGACCAAACCAAATTTTAATTGCTTTTTGTGCTTCTTGGCTGCTTCTACGTAGTGCAAGTGTGCGTATAGTAATGCTAATACTTCACTTCTTCTCTTTAACCTTATTTGCATCGTGTCTCCCATTGTCTTCAATGTAGTGCCATGGGTTCTAGCCTGATTCTAAGGAGATTTGAAGATATAATTAGGCAATCTTCTTGTTAATAGTCCTGTTCATTTTACAGGGACCTGTAACTTCATTTGACTATTAAGGGGAAATCAGAACACTGAAAACTTTGGCTAATGCAACTCTTATGTAATTTTATTTATTTGTGTATATGTAGTCACCTTTTTCTTTGCACATGCCGTAGTTGTGGTTGCTTTAAATTTTTATGGGAGGTTTTTTCCCCTTTTCCTTTTTTTTACTGGGAGAGGAAGCTGAAGAATTTTTTTACTATTTTGAAAGGTATAGTATCTTTCTATAAAGATAGATCTCCATATTTCCATGAAAGAAAGATAGTATGGAGATAAGTATTTGTACTGAAGTACAATTTACTGGCAGTTCAAAGATTGTTAGACTGTACTCCAGATGTTTAAAAACACAGCCTCTGCATGGAGTGAGTCTGAATATTATTGATACTTTGCATGCATTTGTAGTTACTGTATGCTATTTGTATCTAAGCTAATGTAATGTAAAATCATTTTTTATTAGGACGTAGAATCTTCTTCACAGGAAGCTTGGAGAGAAAAAAGAATGATAAATGTAAAAGGGGGAAAGAAACAAAGGAAAGGATTATCATAAGGACACTGAAAAATATATCTAGAATGTATCATCAAAGAGACCAGGATAGATATACCTGTAAAGGGTAATACTTGTAATTTTTACTTCCAAAAATTTATGTGAAGGTGAAGGTCATAATGGTCAAGTTTACACTTAAATGCACACACGAACACATAAAAATTTGTTTTAATATCTAGAAATTACCTACAGTTCTTTAAAAGGTTCAGTTTGTTGGCTAGCTTGCCTTTGAATTTCATTACAATTATATTCTATTAGATGTTTCAAATGTGTAATTGTGGCCTAGGGAATTCCAGGAAAGCCAAATATAAGGGCTTACTATTTTTAAGCCAAAAATATTTCACTCTTGGTGTATTAGTTGTTTTATCCAATTGAGATATGTTTTGTTAGCTCTTGTGTCATGTTTCCTTTGGACACTCAAGAACAGCCTAGCAGGTTACTGGTGAGGAATAAATGGCTAGTTTAGACTAGGAGTGAAGATCTGTCAAAATGTTCCAAAGAAGCATTCACTTAACGCTAAAACCTAAGAAAAAGTGTAGGGATTAGTGTTTATCTAGTTGAAGTCAAACATTGTAAAAACCCAAAACAAGTGAAAAGTATTTTCAGTTTGGCTAGTTTGCAAAATGAGAGTCTTAAACGTTACTGCTGACACTGACCTAGAAAGGAAGACAAGACTGTTGGTCTGTGCATGTTAAATCTCCTGAAGCCAGTGGAGAAATTTGAGGATATTTTTTCAGAGCAAGTCACCAGAAAGCAGAGGAGAGCCTGGTTTACCTGTTCTAAAGTGCATCATCAGGTTCTCTTGTGTTTATATCTTGGTGAATCGGAGCCTTGCACTTTGTCTGAGATGAAAACAACCTGTTTGGAAAAGCCAGGAGAGAGGCGAAATGCACGGTGGTAGAGAGAACAGGAGCTTTTTTCCATAGGTAAGGTATCTTTGTGCTACATGCTATTAATTTAATACAGTCTGAAATGGAGACTTACATGAATGTATCTCCACCAAGTCTGAATTTATCAGAGGAAACTAGATGCTAGAGGTGTAATTGAATGAAATTATCTTTGCAGTGATACTGAACCTTCTTCCTTCAGCTGATGTTTTTAATTGCAATTGCAGGCTCTGTGAAGGAGGAGAAAGTCTGCATATTCATATTTCGGTAACTACAGTGCTTCTGGGTGCATGTGCTGTGTCAAACAGTGCTAATGGGATCCCTGGGTTAAATCCATGCAAGACCATGAGAGGACTGAAGGAATGTTTTCTCATATTTTGATCTCTTTGCCAGTGTGGTGTTACCTGAAACAGCTTTTCTGGATTCAAGTGTGCTTTAGTATCTGTCATTGGTGTTAAACCTAATGGAGTTACCCTGTGCAAGGCAGTGGCTTGTGAGCAATCTTGCTTGTCCAGCTTAATGACTCTGGTTAATTTTCTTGTTCTACTGTAGATCTCTATTCTAGAAGGACTTCTAAAGTCTGCCTCAGTATTGGATCATCATCTTGGTACAATTTATCTGTGATCCAGTCACATTAAATATTGTATTTTTCAAGGAAGTCAAACCAAACAGTGATTTTTGACAGGACTGATTCCATTTATAAACTGAATTAAGCAAAGTCCCTCTTTTGTGGTAAATTCTGAAATTCGTGAAATTAATCTTGAAAGTAGTTCTCAGTTTACAATTGGACTTACTATTTTACAAAAACAGATAAATGAAAAATTGTTTTGACCTGTGGTCTAATGGTAATGGTAATTCGCTAGTTCCCTATAAAAATCAAAACTTAAAGCATTCCTAGAGAATGCTCAGTTAAATCACTAATACCTGCTTTGTTTGCCAGTAATGTGTGCTGGATATAAAACTGAACATTAACTGTTTTTTTGAGTGCTATCCAAGTAGATTAGACTTTGAATACAAACTTGTGTTTGGCCTTGCATATACTCCAGTGCTGAAGTGCTTTCAGCCAGTTTAAAGCCACTTCAGGGTTTTAGTGGAGATGTTTGACCGAAAGCTGTTTGTTTGACACCCAGATCATTAGAAGAAGAGGCAGCTTGACTATCAAGTTATTAAAGAAAAAGTAGCATGGTAAATGTCATCTTTCCTATGCAGCTAAGGGCCTCCTCNAAGACCTAGAGTGTGCAATGAAAAGGTAAAAATAGAAAATACTATCAAACACGCATTGAAAAAGAAGAGGATTGTTTTATAAGTTTTGAAATTTCTGTGGTTGTTTTGCAAAAACCTTTCAAGTTCTAAATTATTGTGGAGTACTACTTCATCTTATAGTTTGAGACAGGCTGCCAATTTGGCCATTGCTTTGTCTGCTCCTACTTTGTTAGCTCTCCTGTGTGATCTTGCAGTGAAAGGATACAACGTACTAAAGTGAAAGAATAGCTATTTAGCAAAAATAACAGAAACAAGCCAGTTGGTGACTTGGAGCTCTTTAGCCCTTAATCAGAGGTGTATCAGAACAGATAAAAAAGGAAGGACGCATAGGGAGAGGCATTGTCATTCATGTGGATTTGAGTTTGGAGGGCCCAGGCTTTTCCCTTTTACACTTGTGAGTTGTTAATTTAACTCACAAAAGAAGTATGAAAGAACCATCTATTTTAACTGCCGGTAGTGAGCATTTAGCAATACACATCTCCCCCCCACCTTTCCTAGTTTCAGAAATTTAGAACTCCTGTTGGCAGTAGGTAGCGTGTGTCACCAACTTTAAACTCATTTTATTTGATTTAATTTTGATCACTACTTTTGTTGTTGTTTCTGCAGGTAGACGGAGATTTTAGAGTATTTATTTTGGCATTCCTGGCTTTCTCAGAGGAGTGAATAGGTTCAATCCTTTTTACTAGATTGATTTTCCAACTTTGCATAATGACCAATATTCCATCCTGAGGAACCAAGAAAAAACAAATAAATTAGTGTGACTTGCATTTAGAACAGTTCTATTTGATTAAATTTCTACCATAAAGAAGCTATATACTTTTGCACCAGTTACGTTTTAAAGCACTTATATTTTTAGAAGTTTCTTGTCAGTTCTGTAGCAATCAGGTTGTTTTGCTTCTTGCCGCTTGTCAGCTCATGATTCCACACAAAACACTCATATTTTGATTCTTATACAAGTAGTTGTGTATTTTGGCTGCAAATACAGCAGAAACTCTGTTAGTAATTTCTCACTTAAAGTAAGATTTTTTTTTTCTTTTAGTAGTCCCCATTTTTCTTCTTCCCCTCCTGAATTTAACTAAAGGGCCTATTCCATCTGTTCCTTTGCAGAGATAAAGCATAATGACTACTGCCATCTCAGAAATCTAATAAGCAACGGTATTAAATACAAGCTATGTTACCAGGTTTTTTGTAAGCACTAAGAAAAATGCGTTACAAAATTTTAATCCATTATAATGGGTTGTCTTCGAGGCTAAAAACTCCACAGCTATAATAGCCACAAGATTGCAGGAATTCAGAGCAGTGGATGTAAGTACAAGGCAAGGCAGCCAGCTTTGGCCCACGTAATTTGTTGAAAGGAAGTGGGGACTGGCTGCAACAGTTGAGCTTTTAAAACTAAAGAAGTGAACAGATTGTTGCTGAGTGGAGTTGTGTACAGAGTGTTTTTAAAATTAGTATTATGGTAAGTAAGTTGAGCTCTAACCAGAGATGAAACCATGTGCATACTTCCTGTCTGTCTGAGACATCGCACAAGTGCCTGGGGGTGGCAAAATGAGTTTTGACATCCATCAGCACAAATCAGAAGTGGTAAAGCTGGTATTTCTTTGACTGAGTGATTTTTCTGATTACTTTGATAGGCTGTTTTGTGTGTGGGGCAATTCACAGAATCTTGAAAAGCACAGGTAATTGTTTAGAAGACTTAATGTTCTCTAGCTGCCTTTTATCAAAATACTTTGTTTTAACTGTGGGAGTTCCTTGTTGATTCAGAATTTGATTGTGAATAACTATAGCCATATTAGGCTTAGTTTGTACTGCTACCTCAAAAGCTGCTTGATCATCCTTTTAATGTGTATTTAATAACACTGTTGATTTAAAGGTTTGAAGTGACAGAGTATTTTAATCGATCTTGTGATCTCTTCAAGCAACTAGTTACACAGCATATTAACATCCTTTTTTTAAACCTAAATCTGTCTTCATCCTTAAACTATGGGATTTTTGATGCCCTAGACTATAAGATTAAAGATCCCTGTAATACTGCTTTTTTCCCTTGCAATGAAAGAGCACTTGAGTCTGACACTATAGGCCAAATCCAGTGAAGGACTAGCTAACCTGTGAGTGTTTGTGATACTTCTCCGAGTGAGTGATGGCACTGTGCAAGTCTCCTTTTTATTATAAACCTGGGCATGTGGCACTGGGTGCTCTGTCCACCGGGCAGAAAGAATTTGGTAATAGTGCTTTGTAAAAATGACAGGTTCTGTCGGATGGTTGGTTCAGAACCTATCTGCAAGCACTCCTGACTTGTTCAGGCATCTCATTTCCTCTAATGGATCCTTCGTGTCATGGATTTGCAGTAGTCCAGATCCTCTGGAGGAGTGAGGCTGATGCTTTATTCAATGAGTCAAGACTCCCAGCGCATCGAATCGAGAACTTTGCTACTTTCTCATCTACGGTTTTGGTGTCTGGGGCTGAAGGCAGCCTGCAGGCTGAGCTGGGGAGCCATCAACATTTGCCAGCTTTTCATGGCGTGCTGCATGCCACATTAGTAGGTCAGTGCCTTTGAAAATGGAACCTGCTGCATGCTATCTCTGCCTCCTGAGGGGGCAGTTCCTGGAAAAATAGCCAAAAAATAAATGGAACATGAGGCAATGTCATACTTCTGCCAAAAAGGCAAATGCCATACTGGAATGTTAAAGTATTACTTGAAAATTATGTGAAATTATATTTGCTTCTCTAGCAATTAACTAGGCCATACCTAGTCCAATTTTAGGCACCAACTAGAAGAAATATGTGAGGTAATTAAATCAAACTTCAGAGGGACAGCTCAAAATACAGGGCCTATACGTCAATGTAAATAAATATATATATAAAATTTACACCGTAATTTTTTTGTTTTAGAAATAGGGTTACTCTAAGAAGTTGCATCTCTTGAAAGCTGCAAAGCAGAAGTCCACTTGTCTCCATTCGCAATATTGATAAGACAAGAAATAACAGTAGCGAGGAGTGTTTAGATGAGCTATTATAGAAAAGCCTGTAAGCACTGCAGAGTGTGGGATATTCACTCCTAAACGTAAGAATAGGTATTACAGACTCCTGTTACGAATAATACAGCTAAAATGATCCTGCTGAGATGAATGACCTTGATAACCTTTTATATGTAATTAAGTTTTTGTTTGTTTTTCCCGGGAATATCATTCATTGTAATTTAATATTTGATAAAGTGGTTAGATTAAGTTATTTCAGTCTCTTTGTAGGTATTTTCTAAACAAATTTTCATAGTTCTTTTCTAAGTGTCTTGTCCCTGGCCAGCAGTTTTACACTGAATTACTACATAGCAATGGAGGGAGTATGGCAGATGTAAAATCCACTCTCTTCTCTAAAATTTCATGTGTTGCTGTATGACACTAGACATTTTATACTACCATACTTCTGGTACACGAATGTGTACAACTGGCTCTCCGCTACAAATTCATTTCTGAAGATGAACTGTGTTCATCTGGAGATACATTGTGGGTCATCTCCAGAAGCACAGTGCTCAAGTTCTTAGTTCCCGAATGCTTGGATTTGTGCATAGCCTTCATGCGCAGATTGGCTGGGCTTAACTTAGTAAATAATATGTCTTGAGGAAGGGTTGAGTCTCAATAAGAAAACTTCTCTCTTTTCACTTTTTGTATTTACATTTTTTGTTTTGTACTGTTTGACAGTTGTGTCTAGGTGTGGCATTACTTTTGTGTACTACCCCATCATTCTCCTAGCTAGCAACAATGGCAAAAACCAAATCCAGAGGCTACGCATTAATTTTTTACCAGACTAATGATGTGATTTAATGTGTTACTCTGATAAAGTTTTAATGTGGTATTCTAAAAAGTACTTTATATTAAATTACATATCAGCTACAGTCATTTCATAAAAATATACAAAATAACATCTTAAATGCTTAGAATTTTGGAATATAATTTTATCAGTATATATTTTAACATTGTCAGACTAATAAAATCATAGCTGTGTTTGGGTCAGTGTTTCAGAAATCTCATTCTGCTTGGGGATTTTGAGTTGTAATGTCATTCCTTCAGCTTTCCCTTTCTGTTCTAACTTAGGAACAAAGATAACTCCTCCCCCCTTTTCCTGCCTCATAGCCAGTTTAGAAAGCATTGCACGAAGAATGGAAGTAAACCAAGGCAAGAAGTTTTATTTTGTATCTGCAGAAGAAAGAGTCATGATTTATGGTTGGGGTTTTTTGAGTGTTGGTTTTGAATTTTGGTGGTGTTTTTTTTAAGGTTCAGTTTTTCAGTTTAGCATTAATTTGCTTCTAAAGTTTTACACAACAGAAAATAGTTTTAAAAATCGATGATTATAAAGAGAATCTTAATATGCCACAATTTGAGTGAAAAAAACCCAACGTTCTTAGGTAATTATCTGATTTTAGTATCTGTTCACTGTTCTTGCTCTTGCTATCAGTTTTACTATCTAAAAATATTGCTATATTTTTCTGTCAACTAAAGTGCCAGTATTATCAGTTACCTAGAATACAGACAGGTCATTTCACATACATAATTTCCTGGTTTGTGTAGCGTTTTACTGAATTTACTGTGCAACGAACTTGTTAAGAATAAAACAATCATTAAATTGTCTTTGACTCATAATAGAAATAATGCCCAAGAATTATCAAATTGTTTAAAAAAATAGGTTTGTTTGGGTTTATTTTCTCTTGAGATTTCATTGGCTTTACATGGTCACTTCATCATTTTGCTCAGGAACAGATTGGACTGGTTTGTTTGATTCAACTATCAAATGATCTTTGTTTCAAACCATTTGGAATGCAAACATTTCATTAGTATATCATTCTTTCCAGTGCTTTGAAACATCCCAAGTTTTTCACAGCAGCACCTCATGACAGAACTGTGGCACCTTTTTTAAAATGAGGCAAGTTTTCTAGCCCTAATAATTTAAATAATGCTTCTAAGCAATATCTGAAGTTTTTAGTTGGCAAAAGGGTGTTTATCAATGTAAAAATTGAATTTAACTTAGTTAAAGTGCTAAACAGGTATCGAGAACATACTTCTAGCTGAATTATTTTACTCTCTAACAACAAACACTTTATTGATTGCTTTCTCCATACTAGAATGAATTTTGGTTGTTGCACAAAATACAGGAAATGTGAAAGAAGTCTTTAAAATATTTTTGATTAAAAGTCTTCTTTGAGAAGCTCCTTATTTCAAATTAATTGTTACTTTTTAATCTGTATGTTTGTAGAAACAGTGTTCAGGGTTGAAATGTACAAAAAAGTCTGGCCAAAATTAATCAAGTTGTATCATTTTACAGTACTAAGCTATAATGTTAGTTTGAATATTTAGCTAAACCTTACAGGAAAAAATTGCAATCTGGTAGCTATGGCAATAAATGACTTCAATAAAGATTTTATATTTAGGGGGATAAACAGCAGGAGTAGGCATTCAAAGTATCTTTTCTTCAGGTAGTCTTTCAGCAGTACAGAACAAGAGACCTACAGAAGGAATTGTAAAGAATTGGCATTATTTTTAGACAGCTTGATCAGCAGTTCTGGAGTGTTTTTATTAAATAAAACATTTTATAGAGTGATATGCTGTACTGATAGAAAGGATACAGAATTTCCATTCTTAGGTCTGAAAGTACTGTGGAGAAACATCAAATACGTACTTGCCTTTGAGTAAGATATGCATTTTCCCCCATTCTGCAGACCTGAAAGTTGGTACAAGCCTGCTGGGCCACATCATGGTGCAGCAAGTCTGCGACCAAATTAGGAACAGAATCAGAATTCAGCGGGTTTTATTCAGTATGGTAGGGGAAAAAATTCCTAAATGCTGTAATTTTTTAAAGTATAGTCACCTTTCTGGATTTGCTATTTTGAATAGGAAATGAGATAGTTATGGTTTAGATGTTTGGAAATTACACTACTCAGTAAATTTCTGGATGGAGAATTGAGTTGCTCTTTGACAATGATTAGGATAGATTAACTTTTAAAATCTTTGAATTATTACTTCTTATTTTCTTAGTAGAGTTAAATATTTTTATAATTTTATTCATCAACTTGTAGTTCCAAAAAAAAAAAAAAGGAATTAGTTCCATAAAAATACAACTTTACACGTTCAAGTAAAAATAATGAAAATACATTCTGCATTTAATACAGATATAATAAATGACAGAAGCGTTACTTGTTGTTAATGAATTGAATTTCTTGTTCTGGGTCTCTTGGTCCTTCATGATCTTAGAACCTGTAAATCCTTTCTACAGTTTGTTTTTATTTGGAGAGGAAAATCAGCTTTTGAACCCATTCAAATCTTTAGGAACTTCAAGTAAGCTTGGCACTGGACTGATCTAACTGAATAATTTGAAATAAAGAAAATATCTGCTTTGCACCCATAGAGAAGGCTTAAAAGCTGTCAGAAGTTGGTTTAATGCTTCCAGACATCAGTGCACTAAGCTCTGGTAACTTCCAGCTTGGTCGAGGGGATAGACAACAATGACATTTTGCCACAGTTATGTGCTGTATAATGTTTGCTTACAAGATTGGTGAGGTGTTACTTGAAACTTCCTGTAGATTTAAATTGAAACTGGAAATAGGTTTCCTTACAAGAGCCCCCCTCCCCCTCCTTTATAACTTGTAAATGTTTGGTTCAGTTTTATCAATATTTGCCCACAAATCAAAATCAAAATTTTGATTTGTGGGCAAATATTGATAAAACTGAACCATTTTCCTTCATAAATTTCAAAATTAATAGTTCTGCCTTTCTATGAAATGTACAACAGTAACAAAACCAAAAAGCAAGTAAAAATCTGGTTTTTCGGCCGGAAGCAAATTTCCTCAAAGCACACTCTTACTCTTGGGCTTTCATGTAATAGCCTTTTCATGTGGAAAACATCCCTGCCTTTTATTCTGTTTTGTAGTTTGCAAGTTTCAGAAAAATTCCTCCTGCTTCCTGTTGTGGTGTTCTCATTTCTGGAAGGTGGATGATGGGCCAATGGATGTACTTTTTTAAAAGGAATTTTTTATTTTCTGGGCTTCAGTCTTTGTTTCTGATATTTCATGTGCCTTTGAGGAATTCTGTGCCTTGGTGATACGGTTTGTAGAAAGGCTTTAGAAGTTTCATAGCTTTGTTGCTCTGAAAATACATGAGGAATGTATTTGAAATCAACAATAAAGATACCTGCAAAATTGACTATAGTAGAAGTGTTATAATAATTGCTTTTCCTGAAGATGCCTGCTATTACTATAAAGTTCAACATTCTCCGAACTACAGCAGGTTGAGCTGTAAGCAAAATCTTGCACTCCTAATTGCACTGTGATTTTGCTTATTAAAAGATTGATTCTGCAGTGTGTAGGTGGATCTGTGCTGTTGGGTGGAACTTACTGCAGCTTAAGAGTATTTAAGGTAATAATCTGTAAGTTAAATGCATGAGTATTTAGGGAGGAAATTTTTTCATGTGTTTGTGGTTTTTTCACCTGTGTTCATGAAAATGGTTTTTTTCAGAACTTGTCTAAATGTTGAATATTCTTGTTAAAAAAAAAAAAAAAAAAGATGTTGTTTTCTAAAATTTTATCTTTTCAAGCCTTTATTGCCCCAAAAGTTTCTGAAAGCCTACTGAATGATGTGGAGGTGGCTGCTAATTCTGCAGGATGGAAATGGAATTTAAGGTTCCAGCCATGTGAAATTTTTGCCCTTCATTAGACTTTTAAGATTTGGTTTGGTTTGGTTTGGTTTTGGATTGAAGTAGTGGGATACTATTGTTGGGTTTTCCTACTAAATTATGGGACTGGGATGACTGTAGATGGAATAGCCAAGTATGTGTGTAATGATTCCACTTGCAAACTGTGTTTCCATCTTAAATTACGGACTACAGACAAACAATGAGAAAACACTTCCCTGGTAGGAAAAAAGTTTAGCTACTGCTCCTCATGCTTACTATAGGTGAGAAAGGAATCAGATTTTGAGCCTTACAATATTTCTGTTTGAAATTCAGTAATAATTTGGATGCCAGGGTCAGAGGAGAGGGTCTTGAATCTTTTACAAGCTTTCCCTGAACCTTGGTTATCGTAATTAAACAAATCTTAAATTTTCAAAACCAGTCCTTTCTTTTCACTAATTGTGTGATAGCTGGCGTGGTTTTTGCTTATTGAAATACATCACTAGTTTCTTGACTCAGGAGTCTTGTAGAGTAGATAAATGCTGAATTTTGAATGTTTAATGCAAACTGAAATTTTGGCTCTTCAGACTTCATATACATGAAAGACTGAGGGGAGGTTTTTCCTCTTTGTGTATTACTCCCAAAGCAGTCCTGCAGGCTTTCCTAGTAACCATGTCTGCTACGTTTCTGGATTGAATACTTAATCTTGTTTTCATGTGGTTTACTTGGAACATCCTGTGCATGATGCAGAAGAATAAAGATTAGGAGATCGAAATAATACATTCACACACACCATATTAGATGTGCTTATGGGCAAAGCACAGTGTAAAGCAATTTTGTCAGCTGCTGTATGGCATGACAGACTTTACAAAGGAATTGGAATATAGTAATGCAGCACAAATTGAAAGAAGAGATGTGAGGATGATTTCATCCCAAGGAGATGAAAAAATATATGTGCGTAAAAAAAAATGCTGGAAAACGAACTTCTTTACAGCTTTCAAATGTGTGTTAAAGTGCGATGCTACCATTTTAGATTGCAATGTTAAAATGTGTATTCCACAACACTCCGGAGAGGTTTCTGTGTGTTTTCTCCCTCATACACTGAAGACCAGAACTATTAATATGGATGTAAATATCCAAATTCAGAAGACATGCAGGTTGTTTTATGATGCGGGCATCTAGCCATTTATCAATCCTTCCAGGTATAATAAGCTCGAAGGCTGGAGCAGAGCCCTTCCAGCAGCCTGCTTTTCCTGCCAAAGAAAATTCCGCCACTGAATTGGTGGAAATTGCTGACTGGTCACCTAGAGACTGCTTCTTATTTAAGTGGTAAACCAGCTTTTCAGCTGCGGCAGCCTGTGCTGCAACTCCTCTGCGCGCACAGCACTTGTGAATTGAGATAGCAGAGAACCTGTTCATCCTACTCCCATTAATAAAACAAAATTAACTGCTAGTAGTAGCATGGCGGTTGTCCATTAGTTTGGATTTCCTAAGGGAAAGTGCAAAACTGCAGGAAGTGTGGGGGGTTTTTTTCTTTTTATCCCTTCTTGCTCACCCAAGACAGCGTCGGAACTTTTTTTTTATAGTAATTTGGCCGATGATTTAGGATATCGAGCGCCAGGCGCGTTCCCGCGGCGCTCCGGGGAGCTGCAGTGCAGGGCCGCGGGCAGCGCCCGCCCGTTTTCCCCGGCCGGATCCCGGGAGTTGGCACCGCCGGCGCTCCGTGCCCGGCTCCGGCTCCGGCAGCGGCAGGCTCCCGGGAAGCCCTGCGCGCAGATTTACCCGGCAATCGCCTTAAGGGGACAAATTTAGTTTACGGCAATTCGCTCTTAATCTGCCGGAGCCGCGAGCGCCTCCGGGGAGAGGGCGAGGGCGGGTGGCTGCGCTCGGGGCCGCCTCGGGCAGCCAGAAACTTCTGGCAGCTTCCCGGCTCGGGCCCCTCCCCTTAAAGGGCCGCTCCCCGGGGAGGCGCTGCGGCTCGGCCGCCCGCCCCGAGGAGCGGGGCCAGTCACCCGGGGCTGGCTGCCTCCCGCGGCCGTCTGTCTCCCGCGGCCATGCCGAAGCTGCGGCATGGGCCCGGCTGTCCCCAGCTCCTGCGGGCGCTGCTCCGCTGGCACTGGGCCCCCCTGCGGCGGATGCTGGCGAGGGGCTCGTCCCGATCTCTTCCCGAAGCAGCCCCTCCGTAGCCCCCGCCGGGCCGCGGCCGCCCCCTGGCATCCGTGCGCGGACGGATGGCCGTGTGCAGGTGTCCTCCCTTCGGGAGCCTGGCCTCGGGCACTCAGGCGGGCAAAATACAGTTCCCCTCGGAACCGCCCCCTGGGTGAGTGCTCTCCATGAAGATCTTTAATGCCAGCCTTCTGGCAGTAGTAAAACAGCCGAACGAAGGCGCCGAGATACTACAGGAAAACATCACTGCCTTTTATTCTGTTTTGTAGTTTGCAAGTTTCACTTTTCTTCTTCCATTGTGAACTCTTGCGATTTTTGAAAGGGTACAGATAGAGACATAGAAATATTGACAGGATATCCTGGGGTGTGTATTGAAGCTGTTCTGAATGAAAGAAGTTCGTGATCTCATTATACATGAATCATGGCGTGTGCTGGGCATACTTTCAGTTTCGCTGTTGACAGAAGTTTACTGATTGTTCGTGATATGCTCCTGCAACGATGATTCTTATCTTTAAATTATAAAGTGCGGGTGATTATGTTCACATATAAAATGTAAATGCCAATTCACGTTATCCTTTAATTTAAAATACAGGCTGAGACCGTAACGTGTGAGACTAGTACAGTTTTGTTTTAAGAAACCTTCAAGAATTTTAGGAAGCCCAGAACTTGTATTATAGGCTAGTCCCCCTTCCCTTTAAAAAACACTGCAAAGATTCTTGTTAAGATATTTTCAGTATGCTTGCAGTACCTTTCCCAGGATTACTGAACTATGAAATTCTATCTGCATTTCAGCATACTAGTTTTTTGTTTGTTTGTTTTCTGGAAACCTGCTCTGAAAAGCCTAAAAAACAATAAAAACAAATCCTGATATAAAACATGTCAAAAATAAATAGGCAAAGATATATTTAGTCTGAGCATAAGGACATCTAATAAATGGCGTAAGCACAAAGCAGGGAAGGGATAACAGAAAGGTAAAAATAGCTGTATACTAATTTTTAATCTCTCTAATGTTGATAGAATTGAATAAAACTTTGAGAACGGGTGACTCAGAGTTGGTGGGAATCACAAAGTCATGGTAACAATTATCTGAAATTAATGCCAGACTCTAATCATTACTTTTATTTTTCTAGTTTGCGTTCACTATGATGCATCACATTTTGCTAATTATTTCAACTTGCCACTTTCAGCTGTTACTCTGTCACAATGAGGAAAGTATCTTGGAAATTTCAGTTAAGTGATTTGGGTGGGGGGAAAGCCCATGTAATTTGTCTTTCAATGGAATAATGAAATAGCAGGAAAAAATGCAGTATGTATCCATTGAAGATTTCAGGTACTGTTTTGAAGTACATAATGATTTACAGTGATAGTTTAAGAAACTAATTTCATCATTTTTCTCTCAAAAGCCACTCCAATACTGTATTTCTAGTAAACGTACCTACATTGGTAATCAGATAGTCCATATGTTTGGTATTCTTTTGAAGTTCTTTACAGTAGTAAATATTAATTAATTCCAGTGAAAGGAATAAGAGTAATTTCAAAGGATTTAGACTAGAGATTGAAATTAATTTGTGTGTTAGTAACGGAAGTTCTTACAGATGTTGTTTTTTGAATGAATATTCTTTTCAGAAGAGCTTGTTAAGAATAACTTAGAGTAGTGATAAAGTAATCACAATACTGGTAATTATGATCTTTATAAGAATTTAAAGTCCTGCTTAAAGTTTGGTTGTTAAATTGCCTGTTCCTCTGCCATAAATTTTCAAACAAAGACCAGAGCTTCAGGTTTTCTTGATGCTCAGAATTATTTTTTTATTTTTGTTAGTGTCAATAGCAGTGGAGAAAACGTGTTATGTAATTTTCTCTAACTTCACCTTGTCATTGTGGTTGGGTCTTTGTGATAATTCTTTTGTCTATATCAGGAAGGATAGACTGACACTGAGGAAACCAGCTTCTTAAGTCTTATAGGAGAATCATAGCTGTGAGCAGCTGTGTGGACCCATCTGGGATCTGTCACTCTTGTTAAAATAATCTCAGTACTCCACAATTCCTTTTAACTTTGGAAGATGAGCTGGCATGAAATACTATTGCCCCTGTAGTGGTGAATGAGTTTCTTCACTAAAGAGTGCAGTGGAGCGGGAGGGATGCTCCCCTTTTAGGGCTTTACTGTCTCTGCAAGAGAATACATTGCTGCTTTCCTCTGCTCAGATTCACGTTGTGTGAAGCAGCTACTTCTTGGTTCACTTCAGTGGGAGTACTGACCAAAAGCAAATTTATCACCGAGTCCCTCTTTGAGCATCCATCCAAGTGCAGCAAGAGAAAGCATTGCAGCCTGCTCAAAGGCAAGTACTGTTGGGCAAGCAAGGAGAGAACGAATTTCAGAATCTCAACATGCTTAACAGATTCCTTGTTAATCTCAGTGGAGTTTCATTGCTATTAAGCCTGGATTAGGAAAGGATAGGTGTTCATGGATGTACTACCACCAGCATAGTATATCCTACTATTCTGCATGCAGTCACATACCACACATGCAGGGAGAGAGAGCGAGGGGTTCATTAGTGCATTCATGCTTCTGATGATCTTAGAAAGTGCAAATTGATAACGATTTTACAGTACTCAGAAATACATTCTATTGCCTTCCAGTGAGAGAGAGAGAGAGAGAGAGGCTGGAACAGAGTCACTGTAAAAAACATCATTAATAAGGAGTTAACCCTGTAGCATCTATTGTTTCTCAATTTTAGATTTTGTAAAACTTAAATTTCTGAAAAACAGTGCATTGAAGCATTTGATTACGCACTTCCATGCCTTCTGATGTATGGGAACTGGAAGCAGCTGGTAGGAATTATCTGATGCTGAGTGCCTCAGTCTCAAATAGTATCAATCTCTGATGCCTGTGAAGATTTATCTCTATGTTTTTCCCATAGAGAACCTGGATGTGTCAGAGATGCCCCTTGTAAGCTGTGTTTGAATCTGTAGGGGCACAGAAACACAATGTGGCTTCGATAAGGGCTTAAATCTCTTTGTCTGGGTCTGCATGGAGGCTTGCAGCTCTCGAAAACAAACCTCTCTCCTTTTTCAGAGGGTCACCCTCTACCTTCCTTCTTCTGACCCAGAGTCTATGAAGTGATACTTCGTAGGTGATTCAGTTATCTGGAATCTCTCCTCACCCAGATGATAGTGGGAGAAGTTGTGTGAGAGATGATGGACTTCCTTTGAAGGAACTGTGCCTTCATGATCTCACTCAGTATACTGATTTGACCTATGTTCTCTTATTTCCCATCTCTCCTGTTTCTTATTTCCCCGTTTGGGTGTCACCTATTCCTGTGTTTCGTGTCACAAAACCTTGTCTTTTGTCTGGACCCTTCACCTTCATTGTGTATTAAGTGTCTATCAGTGTCCTACTTTACCTTGCCTGTGGGCTGCTTTCCTGGTGAGCGTCTTCTTCATCGTTTACTTTATTCAAAAGTGAAGAGCAACATCTCCTTAGAGTTGTTCTATTTACTAATGAAAAATAAACCTTAATTATTTGAGGGAAATGAACACCAATGTCTTCATGCAACCAATCAGGTCTTGAAGCAATTTAAGGAGAAGGCAGAACGCTTGGTTGGCCTTCACCATTGCAGCAGAATTGTTCACCTGCTGTGTCTTCAGATGGTGCAAAGGCTGGAAGCCTATGTGGTGCTTATTGTAGGTAACTGTGGTATCAGTTTATTGTATTTACGATCTTATATCACAAGATTATATCTGTATATTATGAGATGGTAATTATACTCATTTTATTAGCTTTGTGTTGTGTTCTGAGTTTCTGCTGCTGTCAATTTAAGTTTCATTGGGCTGTTTTGTCCACAAAAATTGGTGAGACTATGGTAGCTGTAATTACTGGTCAGTAATTAAAAAGCAGTTGTTTTCTTTTCTTTTCTGTTCCAGGCAATTGATGAGCCTCCGTATCTCACAGTGGGCACTGATGTGAGTGCAAAGTATAGAGGAGCCTTCTGTGAAGCCAAGATCAAGACAGCAAAAAGGCTTGTCAAAGTCAAGGTATGTGGTTTTCCTGCAAACTTTTTTTGATGGGGATAAGAAAGTGATGAATGTTCAAAGTGGCACAATGTGAAACTTCTTCAAAGTCTCAGGAGAGCTAAGTGACTGTCCTGTCCTTGGAGGCTGGCATTATGGTCTTTGAAATAACAGTAAGCTTAGTATTGGTGGGGTGGGAGGGATTGCCCCACTCCCACACAAATGAATATGCTCTGTTTCTGTCACTGCTTAGTCATCTGCGTGTTTTTGACCTTCAATGCCATAGGCTGACCTTAAAGTAATTGATTAAAATGTGACAAATGTAGACCTATGTACAGGAGAGTATTATCAGAAAACAGCTAAGACTACTTGAAATAGGCTTTAATAGGGTATCTTTTGCTTGAGGAGCACAGGTCACTGCCATTTAGCCATGGCAACTAGGTAGTGCTTCAGGAATAAGCTGAAACCCTTCTGCCTTCCAAAAAACACATGGCATATTGAGTCTTACAGAATAGGAAGGGGATCTCACCTAAGCTTTATGATAACTAGTTAATGACTGAATCAATATAAGCCACATGCAGGACAAATAAAAATGCTGCAAAGGGATTGCAAGATTCACATTTTAACATTCCTTGAAAATTTAAAGTATCATTTCTAGAAATAAAGAGAACAATACATTGCAAAATAGCTGTATATTTCTGTTGGGATAATGTTGCCCTAAAGACTTCTGATTTGGGAGCAGGTACTATTCTTCTGCATTGCCTCTTTAACCTCATAACAGAAACATTACAGAGCAAAGATCAAAAACACCTAGAAAATAACAAATGAGATTGTTGCTCTTCAAGAGTTATAGTGGCAGAATATTTTTTTTATATCTACTGTAAATTTAAGTGAAAAATGTGTGAAATGTGAGTAGCGATAACCTGTTATTGAATACTATTGCACACTATAAACTAGTGAACATTATTAAACTATGCCCTCATGCTGTGGCTGATTTTTGCTTACAGTGTGTCTGAGGGAGAGAGCAGGCACTCTCGATAAACCCTGGTGGGAAGGTCTGTTGTAACTTATTTAATAGTAATGTTGAATACAACAAGAAGATTTTAGTCTTAAATCTGCCAGAGGAGTAAATCAGTGGTCTTTTCATTTCATTAGTCAAAACTTCTAATGGCATCAGCTGGTCTAGGCTTTGCAGTACCATTGGGTTTAAGTGATTATGTAGTGCTATTTAAGCTGTTAAGCATTGGTATTTAAGTGTGGGAATTTTGTTGTGCCTAGATCAGTGAAATCTTAACCGATTTCAGTTCTTTGAGGGATTTACAGTCCACCTCCTTAGATGGCCAGTTGCTGTTTATTATTCAGTGCTAAGTATTTTCTTATGGCTTAATCACTTGAAGTGTGGTCGCTGCAAGGTTTGCAGAAAGACCTTGACATGAAATGGAATTTTTCTGTAAATTGTTCGTGGAGATTTTGTACAAAACCTTCTGGATCCAGAGGTGCGTGTTTGGGCGGGTGTGTGTGTTCACTGTTACTGTATCGCTTAGGGCAGTTTGGCCCCAGTACTGTTGTTGCTCTAGAGTAATGTGATTTGTGGTTATTTTAGTGTGTAAGTGCTGTAACAGTATCTGTTTACATTGTTTTTTCTCCACCAGGAATGTGTATTCCTTAAACTTAACAGTGTCCCTCTGATTTTCTCTGAAAATCTGTTCAGCTCTTTCTGGCACATGCATACTTTACCCTCTCCTAGCTCTAACAAAGATTCTCCTTACCAGGTGTTCCTTGTCTGGAATTTTGGTATATTATCTGCTACATTTTTTTTCACTTGCTGAATGGGTTTCTTTTGGGTCCAGTATATATTTTATGCCTTAGTCTTCCAGAATTACTAGAGGAGAAGACAAGTCAGTTAACTTCATGTTGTCAATTTTAGTGTAAAGCAGTCATTTAAATTTTATAACTAGGCGCTCTGCTGAGAAAGTAGGATGGCAACAAAATTCTTCCAATATGGAGTATTGTAATCTTCAGACAAGTAAAATATGTTTAATTGTGTCTCCTTTTATGTACTTTCTCCTTCTGTTGAATTCTGCTTCCCAGAATATTTTGAGGAGATACTTTCACGATAACTTTGCCATCACAGCATAATTTAAAAACTTAATTGAATTTAATGCAGGTACTACATACTTGATAATTTCAGTATCAATAGGTACTGTGTTTCACAGTTTAACAGTCTTTGGCAAATTCTGTATATGGTATGGAATTCTATAGTATTGCAGACTTACTCATGGAAAGCAGTAGAACTTGAGATTTGTGTGGACTTTCGAAAAGTGTTGAAGGCAGTACACATTTGACTCAAGGGCAAGACTTTGGATGTTACAAAACTGTTAGTCTACTTTATCATATCTATTACAGCTTTTTTTAGAGAGTTATTTCAGCCAGTTTATTTTGGCAGTGTCTCCTAAAGCAATTAGCAGCATCATACACCGCCACTTGCATTTGGGCACCCTGCACAGAAGTTCCAGAAGAAACTGTTTTCTGTGTAGGTCTTTATTAAGAAATAAGTAAAGCTTCTGCTGTAGTAGGACTTATTAGGACTGTCTTTTCAGCATGAAAGCAGGAAAATAGAAATTCGAGCTGAGTCTAACCAAGTTGATGATGTGTTAAGGGTCCTAATCATTTGCCTGAAACAGAAAGGTTCCACGCTGCTAAATACTGTGAGAATTAAAACCCACTACTAGTAAATACTGACATCACTTTTCTCAGCTTCAGGAAAGGGCAGCAGTGTCACCCTGAGTTTGGGGTTTGAATATTTCTGTTAATATCTAGTATTCTTGGAGCACAAATGAGTATCTCAAGAAGCAAAAATTGTTGGTATCAAAACTCTTCCCCCCAAAGAGTCAAAGTCCCGAGACGTCTTTGAAAAGACAAAGCATTCTGGAATACACAATAGCAATTTGCTTTGCTTACCTTTCATCAGAGTACATTGTGATTGACTGACAGTTTTGGATAGAGTTCCTTTTTGCTGCAAAATACATTTAAGATAACTACAGAAAGTGAATAAAAACAGATGTCTCTAAATAAGAATTGAGGTAGTGATATTTCGTGTGAGCCACTAGTGACCCTTAGTTTCAGATTATTTTGCATCTTAACTTAATTTTGGCTTTCTAGATAAATTCCCCCAAAGAGAGAATTAAATACCTGTGTCTGTCAGGATGAAGTTCAGAAGAGTAGTCCTTGCTCAGTCAATTCCTAGCCTGAATCCTTTGTTTGCCTTTTGTTTGCAAGGTATGATTTTGTCTGTGTGGTGGTCAGAAAGTATTTGCCATTAGCAGGTGAGATGTGCAGGTCTGAAAAGAACGTACTCTAACAACTGTATGTGTTGCTGTAGTTCTGACAGAAGATAAACAAGATGACTGTTCCACTGAAGTAGAGCCTGGAAGCAGTGTAGCATTTTAATGCATTTGTTTGCTAATCAGTCAAGATAGGTTGTCCTTAGTCCTGGTTGTAGGGGCTGTTCTTGGCAAAAATCCTTAAAATCTCCTCTCTGAGAAGGCTGTGTAGGACAGTTAGTGTCAAGAGAACACTGTGGTTCTGAAGGAAATTTCACTGTTGCTGTGTGCTACTGTGAAGCTCTTAACAACAGTGAGAACGGGATCATGATGAAACAAGTCCAGACTTTTGATGTAGGATTGCTGCAGTTGAGAGCTGGTGTTACGCAGCTGGATCTCATGTTACATTCGTACTTATTTCAAATAGTCTGTAAAACATCACATACTTCCGCATCAATACACCAAGAGAATATGTTCTGGTGAGCGTCAGAACGTCATTTGTGTGTTGATAAAGGCACACAGATACATAAAATGTAATTCCAGAATTTTCTCAGTTTCCTATAATTGTCGAACTGGAGTGGAAATAAAACTTCAGATGTAACTGATAGGAGGATCCTGTGACTTTCAGTGTAACCAAGATGATTGTGAATGAAATGAACGGTGAATGTCTGTAGCACTTGGTACAGCTAACTTAATCATATATTTGAATCTCCAGACCAGTTTTTTCTTGTGAGGACAAAGTGTGTAGAATTAAACAGCCTTTGTATCTTTATGGGATGACAGGGGAAAATACATTAAATGCGTACAGGATTTACTTACTCCAGTTTTGAAAGACTGAAAAGTTAGCTGTTTTTACATTTCCTTCTAATTAACTCTGTGTGTAGGCTAGACTGACATTAACTGAAAGCCCCTTTGAGTTCTTCATTTTGTTTAGTTGGCAGCAGTGTCCTGCACTTGTGTGAGCCTTTCAACCATGAGGTGAAAAATGCACTTTTATCAGCAAAAGATAAAGGTGCTAAAACTGTTTGATTTCAAAGAATTGAAATATAAGGGTTTCTTTAAAGTTGTACTCAGAAGTCTTGAAACTTTTCCTTTCTTGCTGTGGTACTGGAGAAGTTCAGATCATTTAAGAGAACTGCAGAGATCACTTTGAACCATTAGACAATTTTGTTATACTCTTATCTGTCATTTCCTTTAGAGATAATGATTCTATTGTGAAAGGTAAAAAACATTTCAGGAGTTTTGATAACTGAGAAATTAGTCCCTCATATTTTTAAAATACATAAATAAAAAAGCTTTCAGCAAGTGGAATAATTATGGTGATTACCTGTAAAGTGAGAGTAAGAGAAGGGCTACTGACGTTTGCATGTGCTTACGCTGCTCAATTGTATCAAGTGATTGTCAGTTGAACTATATTTTTTAGGTAACCTTTAGGCACGATTCTTCAACAGTGGAAGTGCAAGATGACCACATAAAGGGTCCCTTAAAGGTAATAAATTTGGTTTATATCTTGCTAATGCTTTGAAAAACATTTTTCTTTTCAGTATATGACGTAAATGTGCATATATGGTTTGGGTGAGAGTAGGGGGTTCAACTTAGTACACAGGCTAGATAGGATCACAAAGCATAAAAGGTAATGCTGCAGAGTTAGAGACAGTATATTCTTCATGTTAGCCTTTTTATTTGTAGTTAAAGGGGATGCAGCATGGGCTGGTGCAGGCCTCTGTTCTTTTTGCCTTAAAGCTAAGAAGTATGGCTGACGCTGATTTTTAGTCACTGTTCCTTTGGAGAACTCGGCAGGAGGATTTGATGGGAAAGCTCTCATACAAGAGAGTGACATCACTCAAATTGGTTCTTGTTCCCCACCTGCTGGCAGGAAATAATCAACTCAGTTAGTTGGCTTATTTTAAAGGAATGAAAAAAGAAGTTTGAGGGACGCACGTATATTGAAGTGAAACTGGAAAACCATTTTATATTTGACATGGAATAGGTTAGAAATTATCTCTGTTTGCTAACACAAAAGTGTTGATTTCATTGCCTGTTTTAGAAACTTTACAGTGCTAAGTGTGTTCTCTATTTTAGGTAGGAACGGTTGTGGAAGTGAAGAATCCAGATGGAACATACCAGGAAGCAGTTATCAACAAATTAACAGATGCAAGTTGGTATACTGTAGGTAAGAGAAAAATTCATATATTTGAATAAAATTTATGACTTAAAAATAAGCCTATGATGTGGACATGTCCTAAGCACAGTGAGAGAGATTTTTTGGAGATGGTTAGGTATCAGAGTTTTTGTGAAAAACCTTTAAAGATAAACTTCTTATTTGGAGGTTTTGTAAGAAACTACACCCTTGACAATCTGAAATTGGGACACCAAACAAACACATAGTGAATTACTCTCTTAACTGGTGACTGCTCCTTAGATATTTAATACACTGTTGTTAAATATTCTGAAGCAAAGTATGCTGTCCATGTCCTTAAAAAAAAACCAGCATGCTTCAAAGCACAAGCTGCAACACCTACTTTTCCCCACTCCCAGACTTAGCCCTTGCAACAGCTGCTGTTAAAATACATATAGCTTGTTGTAATGTGGTATTTCAGATGTTCCATAATACACCACATGCTCTCTAGCAAATAGAGGGTGGAGTTTTTTTTTCATTTACATGAAGGAAATTATTGATTCTTGAGAAACTACGTAGCCCTCTCCTGGATATATTGGGAAGATGAGGACAAGATCTTGAAAGAACATTAACGAGACTTAGTTCTTTGGAGATATGGGTTATTGTTAATGAAGTGATGTTGAACAACTAGGGAAAGACTTTATTTTCCCTAGTCACAGTCATTTCAAAAGGGAATAAAGCTCTAACTTTAGATAAGACCTTACAGACAAGTGTTGAAGAAAATATTTTTGTGTTTCTGTTGGAGAAGTAGAATCTATTAGTAAAGATGATACTGGGTTAGGATGGGGTGAAACATAAGGTACAAAGACAAGAATTAACATTATAGATAGTGTTTTGGGCATTAAATAGAAGTGGATCAGATATGAGAGCTTTTAAGAAGCAAATGGTATAGCTGGTGCTAGAACTGTGTTGTATGTCTGTGTTTATGTTTCTGAGAAAGTGTGAGGTTAGCTTTTCAGCAAGAAGAATAAGATAGGAATCCATGCAGATGAAATTTTGAAGGTAGATGTCACGGAGTTGCAGTCAAAGGAGATGTCTGCTAAAAATCCTGAACTTGGGAAATAGGAAGAAGTATGGGTTTCAGTCTCAACTCTTGATTTTGTAGATAAAAGCAGACAAAAGCATGTTGACCTTGCACAATTGGTAAAAGCAGCACAGCTGCTGGCAGTGTAGTGCACTTTGATAGAGAATTGACTCTAGCTGTGGAGGGTTAGAATAATCTTTGTCAGGAGGCTGACTAGAATGAGATGAAATTACCTTTACTGACAGTGATGACTTTGCAGATCTGAGTGAAAGTCCTACTGTAAGATATAGTTGCCATTTACCAGATTCCGGAATTGGCACGCACCTTAACTAGCAGTTCCCTGATGTGGTCCTAGCACTTGCTGAGAAGCCTCTAATTATTTCCACTGTAATGATTTTGTGAATAAAATTACTATGATTTGTCAAAAACTTCGTGAAGGCATAGATCCATCTGAAGTAGTACCTTTCCAAAAGTTACTTAAGACCAGATATGCCATTGCAGCAGTATCTGGAGAAGAGTAACCCTTTGAGGGTTGCTTGAAAGACCTCTTTTAACACTGAAATATGGGCAAAATTGCTGTGTGTCTTGTATTCATAAGGTGTTGCCCAAATAGAAATTGTACATCAATTTGCTTACATGTTTTTTTTAGTGCTACTGCTTTCCTACCAAAGAACCACAAAAATGAAACTGAATTTTTATAAAAATCCAGCTAGTATAGTCTTCTAAAATTAGTATAGTACTGTGTGGGAATATATTTATATGTATGTAAGTATATGCATAAAACTTGTAAACATAATGGGCTTACAAATACATATATATATATACATGCTCATACATATGTGCTTAAGTGTCGTTAGTTTTGCCTGCCCTGTGAAAAATCCTCAAAGAGCTCAGGGTATTTAAGTCCTGGTTACTAGATACTGTTTTGTCATTCATATAAATGTCTCCTAAAGTCTGTGTTTACTATGAGGAGGGGGAGAAAATTGCAGAATTATTTACTTCACTAAAAATGCAGAGCTGTGTGTGTTCAAAAGTAGTAACTTCTTCTGCACTTCTTTGTCATTACAATGCTTTTTCACAGAATTCAAAGTGGTTTTGCATTAAGTTCAATTTGGTTGCATTAAGTTGCCTCTCTTCTTCCCTGGCTTTTCTCTTGCAGTTTCAGAATATGTGATTTTAAATACATTATACTCCTGATGCCTGCTCAGTAGATTGTTTTCAGGATGTTCCAATAGGTCAGAATGTCATACTCATTAAGCCATATGTGCCATGCTGGCCACATAAGTCTTTCAGGGAGGTCAAGCTTTTCCTCTGAAAGTACTCATGTTATGCAACAAGATTAGGATTCCCTCTGGCAGGGAAGAGGCCACAAGCAGATTACCCCATAGGACACATTATGTGGCTACCTGCCTAACTCTGAATAGGTTTACCTCTGCTCTAGTCAGCTTATCTCTTGAAGTGGATAGATTTTTTTTTTTTTTCTCTCATTATGTAAGGAGACTGTTTTGTTAATTAACACCAACCAGATTAGCGACCTGCTGACTTCTACTTCACTTAAACAAAGGGGGGCTTAATTATGTGTTGACCATTTGAGATGCAGTTCCAAATCTGCGTGGTTTGTGTGCGGTTCTTGTCATTGATAGTTTTTAGCAAGTGTTCAAGTGACAGATGTGCATCTCTAACTGATACTTTATCACAATTGAACGGTGTTCAGCAGTTACTCTAGTCTATAATACAAGCTGGGAAATTGCAGTTACAAGGGAAAATTTCTTCATCAAGAGTACTCAATTTTATATGGGAGTGAAAAATTCTCAGAACTAGATAAAAGGTTCTTTACTATCAAGTAAATATTAGTCAAGACTTTTGGTGTACCTTGCTGCTTTTTGTATATTTTTACTTGAGTTAGTAAATGTTGAAGAGTATAGCGCCCTTCATCTGAAAGCAAGAAATGGCTAAACTTAATCTCTCTAATCTTGCTGGTCAACAGCCATTCTCCTAACACTGCTACTTTGATCTCTTGATGGATAGAAGAGGATGTTTAAATGAAGGTGAAGGAGACATGTTAAGAAGTTGCTGAAAATTTTTTTTTTTTTAATGTTACATTTGAATGTTATCTTGGGGTTATTTCTGTGCCCACAAAAGTCTTCAAGGTCACTGCTGTGTGGGAACAAGAATATAATTACTATCACTGCTCAAGAGGAGAGAAGAGATGAATTCTTGTCTCACTGAACAGTGCAAGCAAAGCCTAAGAATTAAAATGTGTCACCAGGTTTTCATCTGTTAAGTACCTGCAGAAGACTTGACAGAAGCTTGCTTTTTATATGACCAGTTAATCAGGTTCTGAAGACCCCACCTTAAATGTGTGCAGTGCATGTCAGGATTCTAAAGGATAATGTATGTTGCTGAATGAACGGTATTATGAACTTGTTTCCAGTTGACCTTGTGGTAGCAGAGATAACAAAAAGTTTAGAAACTGGGAGCTTCACAGTTCTGTCAGTAGAGCTGGTTTTGATGATTGCCAGCACTTTGACTATTGTCATCTTCCTTAGGATGATATCACTGTTGTTTTGTAATGTAGTTGCATTAAGTCAGTAGAGAAAGATACTGAACTACCATACAACATTAAATTGCAGCTTTTTTCTAGAGACACCCATTTATGTTTTTCCATGGTAAGCAGAGCTTCCATTTGAATATCACAGGAGTTGTGTAATTAAATTCTTTAAAAATAGTATATGTTAGAAAAACAGTTTTTGAATGTTAGAAAATGTTAGAAACCATAGTTTTTGAATTCTAGTGCATTGAATTTAATTTCATGACACCATGAATTGTCTGCTCAACTACTGATTACTCAAGGTATGCAACTATATAGTAAGCATGGTGAGAGAGCAGCTTCTATATTTGTATTTGGTCAATCTGTGAAATACTTTATTGGATCTGCAGCATTATCTGGGCATGGATTTGTTCTAAGGGTTGACTACAGGAGCATATATCCCATTATTTCTGACATGTAAATGAATTGCTTATTAATACCCTGAGTTAAAAATAAATGTTTTCTTTCCTCACTTCTTATCTGGCGACAGTATTTGATGATGGTGATGAGAAGACTCTGAGACGCTCTTCCTTGTGTTTAAAAGGAGAAAGGCATTTTGCTGAGAGTGAGGTAACTGAAAAGTTTTTATGTTACAACTTTTTATTTAGAAATACTTTTAAGTGATACTTTTATTACTTCAGGTTTTAGTACGTTATGTATATCCATGCTACTACAAATGGGGGTTATGCAAAGCGCAGTGCACAGAGTCTGGCTTATTCTTTTTTAAAAACAAGAAATACAGTTAGATTTCATCAAACTCTGTAAGTTAAGAAACAAAATCAACATTTTATCTTTTTCATTTTTATGTTATTGATAATTTGTAGATCACACAACTACTTTGCATTGTATAAAAGATTATCTCTAGGTATTAGTCATGAAAAAAATCACAGTATACTTATAAAATGGAAAGTAATATAATTTATAACATAAGAAAACTAATGTACATGTTTCCTTATAATAATATTCTGCTGCATTTTTTTATGGTCAAACCCAATTTGTAATAGTTGATGGAACATAAATGCTTTTCTTTTAAATGGCCAATAATAAGTTGATGTTACTTGTTTATTTGACAACAGCTACCAGTATTTTGAAGCTGGCTCATGTCTTAGAGGTGACCTGCACATTAAAAAGTGCAAACATTTGTAGCACATTCCTAATAATTGGAATTCTAGAATGAGGGTTATTCTTTCATATTATGTAAGGCAGTCTGGAGAGATGGGCAGATTTATGTAAACATGTTTATTTATTGGACAGCTACTGGAGATGGGTTTTTTTGCTCTACGTAAGTGCTGTTATGGCAGTCAGCTGAGTTTGTTGTCTGTGTGCTGCATTCTTCTGAAAATTCAGGTATCTTCTAGAATTCTATATCAGGATTAAACATATGTAAAGGTGAGAGCCTAATTAGGTACCTAAATCTAGATTCAGATAGAAACACTATAATTTTAAATATTGTGGTATTCCTTCAATTAGTTCTTTGTTATTAATGATCACCACAACTGAAGATTAGATTTCTTCTGTTCCACAAATACTATTTACTAAGGTTTCAGGAGCATTACCTTAGAGTACATGGGTTGAAAATTTTGGTCTGCATATTTATACTTTGTTACCTGTTTGGCTGAATGAGAGTAATTTGGATTATTTTGTCAGATTCGAAGAAACTTTACATTCAAATGAATGGTACTTCTTATTTTATCATCTAAGCTTTTGATGTTTTGCCATAAGTCACTGATTTGCAATTCACTGTCACCAGCTCTGAATGAAACATGTTGTACATTTCTAATAATTACCTTGTGATTGCACAGCTACTCAGCAGGGAAAATTGCATCTCAAATGTCTTTTGTAATTAGGCCAGTGCCCCACAGTTGTCTTGTTCTGATACTGCCTCCCAAGTGTGTGGTGTAGAATCTTTTAGGATGTCCACCACATTCAGAAGTAGTCATGCATTTATTTTTAGGTTCTAAAAAGCCAGTTTTATTGTCCCTGAATCAATTCTCTCTTGAGACAGAATGCTTTTGAGATGCTTGTCGGTGTTACACATTGAAAAATTTGTACATGACAAAGAAGTTGAAGTCAGAGGGCTATATTTGATTTGGAAGGCTTTCTGTCTTCTTTCAAAGAACAATAAAAAGTGGCTGTACAAAAAGTTATTGTGCACCAGGAGTCTTCTAATCTGGAATGGTTATCATTTAAACAGGTAACAGCAGGCTTAAGGAGAGAGGAAACCACATGTCCATGAATTCCTTCTGTTGAAGGTTTCTTCCTGAAGAGAGGAAGTTCTTTCTCTCCCTCTCTTTTTGTTTTGATGCTGATATCTTTATCAATTAGCACCCTCCCCATTATCAGTATACCAGCCTCTTTAAAATAGTTGTAGAAGCTCTCTCACACATCAAAGTATGAATTACTAACAAAAAATACAATTAAATTATCACATTTGCTGCTGTTAAGTGATCTTGGTGTTTCATTCCAAAGGGGACCTTTGTTCATTTTTAAGTAGATGATTCATTATTTAGTCTAATGATAGGATAGGAAGAAAAATAATCTGGTAGAGATGGAATATGCCAGGTGAGCAGAGTACCTGATACTTACTTCTCTGTGTCTCGATGGTCCAAAGGCAGAACTTCCGGGAAGAATTGTCTGTGTGTGTGTTTGACAAAAGTTAATTATTCAGAGGTGCAGAGAAAGTGTTGATAAAAACTGCAAAAGAAAACACATTCCTTTTTTAAAATCTAAGCATGACATGTATGATGTACTTCTATATTTCCTTTGTAATGAGAAAGTCTCTATTGACAAAAATTGCTTCAGTGAAGCAGGTGGTTTGGAGAACTACTTATGCCAGATTTTTCTTATGCATATGTATTTTTTCATTTCAACAGACTTTAGATCAGCTTCCACTCACCAATCCTGAACACTTTGGGACTCCTGTTATAGGAAAGAAAACAAACAGGGGAAGGAGATCCAATCATATGTAAGTTAAGTATTTTGATATCTGTGCTGTGTCTAATCAATTCTGAAACTTTCAGTGTGTGTCAAATTTTATTACATGTATGTTCAGTCTTGTCTTATTAAAAAAAAACCAGGAGGCTGGATGAAAAATGTTGTTTAGCACTCAGTTTGAAAGTCAGGTTCATGTGTATTGTTGCATGCAAACATTTCAGGTCTTTGTGTAATCAATATTTAAAATAGTACCAGGTATAGGCAAGAGCTTTTTCTNAAAAGGATGGCTTCCCAAATGGAAATGTGATGTTAAATTATATTGACAGACACCTCTGCAGTGTTGTGAATGTGTTGAACTCGAGCAAAAATAATTACAATGCAGTCTTTGTCCACCTGATTGGAAGTGTTTGTAGAAGGTCCCAGAATCCTCCTATAGACCTTTGGTTTCTCAATACGGGGTCTCTGAAGGGCTTTTAGAAGTAGATAAACAGTATTACTGTATTACAGAATGGGTCAGGCTGGAAGGGACCACAGTGGGGTATCTGCTCCAAGCTCCCTGCTCAAGCAGGGTCATCCCAGAGCCCCTGGCTCAGGATTGTGGCCACTTGGTTCTTGAACATCTCCAGTGAGGCTGACTCCACAGCCTCTCTGGACAACCTGTTCCAGGGCCCAGTCACCTGCACCATGAAAAAGTTCTTCCTCATATCCAGGTGGAACTTCCTGTGCATCAGTTTCTTCCCACTGCTTCTAGTATAGTTTGCAATGCAGCTTACTGATACAAAAACAAAGTTGAAGATTTCTTAGGTGCCAAAATTCTTGGTAGCTGTGGTCTTGATAAACCAGTGTTACATAGTCCAGTGCCTATTCTTCATTGGTTGTGGGTGGGTTGTGAGTTTTTTTTGTATGTGTGTATTTATCTGGGTTATTTTTTTTGCTTGTTTGCTTAAAAATTTTAGGTGTAGTGGTTTTCATGCTTGGGTTACCTTTTTGCACTTTTTACTAACTTGAAATAAATGTTGCCCTGTATATGTAAAGGAGCTGTGAATTCACTCAAAGTTGTTGAGGTACTAATTTGTGAGGTAGTGAAGGGAAAGCTGAAGAAATGTGGCTTTACGACAGAAAATGTGATTGCAGCATGCTTGGTGTCTCTGACTGGGTTGTACAGGACATTATTATGTCAGAAGCAACACACTTATCTTTATCTTACAGTTAATACTTAGTTAACTGAGTTTAAAGACACTTATGCCAGTATCTGTGCAATTTGAGTTAGGACATAGTCTCTCCACAATAGTTCTGGCTTTCTCTTTAGTCTTTGACCTTTTTCTCTTCCTCAAGAGGTTCTTGGGCCCCAGAAAGCAGCCTGACAGACTCATATATTCAAAAAGAAATCATTATTTAAAAAAAAAAAAAAAATAATGTTGAGAGAAAGAAGTAAACCAAAGCAATACTAAACCAAAACAATTATCATCACTAGAAATAACATAAATTTAAGGTGGAGAAAAGTAGGTTCTCCTTAAACTGTACATCAGTTGCCTTCTGTTACACAAATGGAGTCTGAGTTTTTTGTTAATACTGATTTTTGTTCTCAAAAGCAGTTACGTGACAAATGGAAGACAGCTTTTAAAGTAATGGTGATTATGTTCGTTGAAGATGCTATATATTTTCTGAGGATTAACCTTTGAAGTGACTATTAAGAAAAGATACATAGAGAGGGTTTGGGGTTTTTTTTAGTTACAAGTAATTTTAGTTGGACTAGTTTGTACTTTTAGACTCCTCATATGGTTAAAACCAGGTGCAACTTTGTACTTGAATAGTCAAAACAATGAACCAGACCCTTTAAAATGAAAATGCATTTGCACCTTGGTCCATCGACTTAAATTCCAACACTTCATTCAATGTGAAATTGAAACAGTCATAGAAATGCTTCACTGCACATCGTTAAAGAACTGTTTAAGGATAAATAGACTTCCTCTTTGCTATTCATCTTTGTATCTGATGTTTCTTCTTCAGAGATTTGTCCTCTCTCAAAATAACTTTCCATTCTGTGTGGTTGTTAAAGTAAAAGCATAGAGAGATTAAGAGGGAAAACCAAAACAGTTTAGCTTATCATTGGTCCAAATTTACAACTGCAACAGTATTTTTAAACAGTGTTTATATAGGGCAGAATGGTTTCACTTTGAATACCCTGACAATGCATTTCTCTTCCTCCGTATGGGTGCATGGTAGTGTTTTGTTTGAGTTTCACATGCATTACTAGTACATGTGCATTTCTGAGTTTGTAATGTTTGAATTGTTACTATAATATAATTATAAATAGTTTATTCATTTTTATGCCAAAACACCTAACAGGCAATTCAAGTCAGTGTTTTTTATGCCTGTTGGATAATTAGCTTTGGATCTTCTGTAACTATAATAAGCAAATTTTGAATAGTTGACTTTTAAGTCTCTTTCCGTTTTTTAGTCCTGAAGAAGAGTCTTCATCCTCTTCCAGCGATGAAGATGAAGATGACAGGAAACAAAGTGATGAATTATTAGGAAAAGTTGTGTGTGTGGACTGCTTCAGTGTGGATAAGAAGAAAGCTCTGTGGTTTCCAGCTTTGGTAAGAGTTTCATCTTTATTATAATTTCGTACAGCATTTTCTAGGCATCAAAGAGAGATGTGAGGTTTTTTCTTTTGGGTATTTTTTTATTAGAACTTAATATGTTTTTTCAATAGGGCTGTACAATAACAGTCAAAGGAAATATATCTAGATATGTTTGTTCAAAAAAAGGGATTGCTAACAAGGCTGTAGTTTTTCCAAACACCTAAATCTTGTTGACCTAATTCTAGCTCAGCAGTCTGTTCAGTACTATTGGACTGGAATTTCAGAGCTTTTTTTCTAGGCTATTGTGTGTCAATTTGCCGAGTTACTGAGTTTTATCAAGGAGGGAAATATAAAGTACAAAGGAAAGGGAAGTTTAGTGATTACATAGACATGATTTTTCAACATTCAGTATAAACATATTGGATAATAATTTTTTTTACTTGGTTACTAGGGTAGATAGTGGAAAATTGACAATAAATTTACATTAAAAATAAATTGTAGGCTTTTGGTACCAATATTTTTTTTTCTTCCTTTATTATGTCTTAAAGACAGTTTATAAGAAACAAACTGATAAAAAAAAATCACAGCTAGTTTAGTAGTGACTGCAGTCTTATTGTATTTCTATAAGTGGCACCTCATAGTACCATGCTTTGTAATTTTTATTTTAATTGTAAATATTTGATTAATTCTTCCCTGACCATGAAAGCTTAACACGTTTGTCTGATTTCAGGGAGACTTGTGCTCTGCTTTTGAAACTATGTCATACAGTAACATTGAACTCCTCTTAGTATGTGCAATAGCTCTCAATTGCAGCTTTCTGCTTGTCACCTGCTGTGTCTTGTCATGCAGTCCAGCAGCTTTCCAGTAGGAATTCTTTTGGGGAAGTTTGTGGAGGAGGAGGAGTCACTGAAGTCTTTTTTACAAGGGAGAGGGCAGAATGGACAGCAAGGAGTCCAATGGTTACAGCAGATAGCTTTACCAGAAGTTGCCAGTGATAAACAAGAGAAATTGAGATGTTCCTTTGCTGAAAGCTGTCATCAAGATGATGCAGCATGACATGCCTCACAGTTCACTCAGGAGTGGTCAGTGAAACTGGCTTGAGCAGTTTTATGTCACACCGCGGGGTTTGCCTCGCAGGTCATGCCCCTGACAGATAGCAGTTTCCATGGCACACTCTCTGAGAAGGGTTGGGCTTGCTTCTGGCTCCTGTAGTGCTGCTCAGGACAGCCCTGGGTCAGACCTTAAAGAGGAGCTGAATTGTTGCTCCTTCTCCAAAGGTACACTCAAGATATAAAATTATTACTTTGGCTTTCTTGTGAAGATTGGAATAGCTTCTTCTTCATGGAATGCTTCCTGCAACAAATGAAAAGCCGTAGGGGGATAAAGTTTGAGGGTGAAGCTTGTTAACTCTGAAATAGCTTATCCTAGATTAACTCTTGCTTTAGTAATCAGGTTTATAGCTCTGCAGACAAACATCGTACTGTATTTAACCAGAAAAGCTGTGCCAGAGCATAGATTTATACTTCAAATAGCTGCCTTTTTTGGTTTGGCTTGGTTTTCTTTGTTATAATCCCCTCCCCAGTAGCTATGCCTCTTGTTTTTTTTACCTTGTAAGCAGGTTACCTCTACAGTAACAACAAAGTAATCTTATCTCACTACTGATAGATTTTGCATTAACTTTGTATTATGGTAATTACATGAAGAATTTAATGAAAATTCAGGTTTAATGTGCTGAAGAATGTGTATCTCGGTGTTATTTCTTATTAATGATACTATGTACAGATACTTTGTGTATAAGCACAGAGGACATTGTGGAAGTTTATTATGTGAAAACAAGTTCAGGGATTAGTCTAAACCTTTACAGCAAGTAACAATTAAGATTAGTAGTGGAAACCAAGTACTTTGGATATCAGGCCTATAACCAGATCGATTATCACTTACAAATTTAAAACTGTAGAAGTTTAAATTTGGTAAAAATTATTCTGAGGACTCAGTGATTGACTACATTGTTTTAATCCTGCATACATGTTCGTATTGGTGGGGTTTTTATTTGTTCGCTTGTTTTTGTTAGTTCTATGGGGATTATTTGAGTACTTTGACGAACTTGTAAGGGTCTGAATTGTAAAAGGGTCTGACAGTTGCTCGTTATGTCAAAGAGTGTGATTTAGTAAGCGTTATAGCATTGCTTAGCTCTAATGTGTACTTAAAGGCTTTTGAAAGATGCAGTGAGGAAATCTGCCTGCAGCGTTTTCAGAAAATTGAGTTTATATAGGATCATCTCTTTCATCCTCCTATGACTCCAGTGGAGTTTGTTTTGCAAGGAAATTGAGAAAACTTGATTCAGGCAAAATTGAGGCGATGTTGCTTGATGTAAAGGCACCAGATGAGGTTATGGTGAGCTGTTTTCCACCCTCTGAATGGATTTCTGACTACTAAGATCTTGATGCTTCTAGAAAACCGATAGCTAAATCCTGAAGGGCCTTTCTCCATCTTTAAGGAGCTAGGAGTTTGCACTTGTCAGTTTAAAATAGAGGATGATAATTGTTATCTTTTACCCTGACATTGCAAACTATATCTCAAGCTTACTTCCAGTTAGAAAGCTGTAGTCTTCTAAAGCAATTTTTTTGTAGACCGTAGAATGCATTGAATATTGAAACTTGATTTAGTTAATTTAATTTGTCTTGAGGAGCATATTTAGCCTGTGCTTTGTGATATGTAAGTCTACTTCCAAACCACTTGGAGTTTTTGACTTTAGCTCCTAAAATGCTGCATAGGCGGTGACCTATGTAAGGAGGGGAAAAAATTAACTTTTGCTGTTTAGTACCTTTGTATTTGGTGGAAAATTAGGACTGAAAGGCAAAGGTTGGTGTAAGAAAGAAGAGGTATTAACCTAGGCTAACATAAGGCTACAGTCATTTGCAGCTTCTTGAGGTTTTGTAGCAGCAAGGATTTTCCTAACTTTCAGGGAGCTGTGCACATTGTGAGACATCAGAGGAGTGATAGAGAGGAGTTGCTTTTCTGTTTTATATCTCTGGTTATTCAAGGTATATATATATATATGTATTTCTTCTTTTATTAGATTATTGAAGCTTTTTAATTAGTGACTTGTATACTGGTTTAACAAAACTTAAATAGCTTTTAAAATTGCAACACATATTAATATGTTGTCTCAGTGCTAGACTTGATTAGTCTACTTCTTCAGTTGAAGAACCTGTCATAATACTTACACTTGAGGTGCTCTTCTCTCCCAGGTAAAATGACTTGTAAGTCTTCCCTCAAAAAATTGCATTTCATAAATCCTGTTAGCCTTTGATTTTGACACTGTGTATGATCACATCCTTGCCAATTCCAGAAGTTTTCAGAAGAAGTCTCTAAGTCAGGTGGCAGCACTTGGTGAAATTGCTGTCCTTTTAGGATGGGGAGTAGAATAAGCTGTAGAGGCATGACAGATTGACATTTTGCCAGAATACCCTTCTTATGGTTCTGGCAGCCGCTGTCAGTTTCCCTCTAGGAGCGAGCATGACCTCATGCATTCAGTAATTTCAGGAGATCATCACTCCTGTGTTTTGAGACATTTCACTTGCTCTCATCTTGGGGTTGCTAACAAGAAATGAGCACAAAAGCTTTTAGAAGAGCACTGGTATTAACCATTACAATTTTACCTTTTGTCTCTAAACTTTGCAATTGTAATATCTTTGCAGGTGGTTTGTCCAGATTGTAGTGATGACATTGCGGTGAAAAAAGACAATATTCTTGTTCGCTCATTCAAGGATGGCAAATTGTGAGTAAGAATGTAGAGTTTGATAATTGAACAATATTGATACCTCAAGTGTAATGTAGTATGAGATGTGTTGGGTAAAGTATTAATAACATCAGTAAGTTCCTGCCAAGATTTTTGTAATGTTTAAAAAACATTGTTAACAGCCTATGTGGCAATGAAATTAGTCTTGAACTTTGTCATTATAAATAATGGGATGCATAAATCTATCTGTCTTAGTTTCAGTTTCATTGTTAAAATTGTGGCAAACACAGCAGTATTACGTGACTTCAAGAATGGCCTGAAACTCTTTCCTGCTGTGGTTGGAATAGAGCAGTTCTTTTCAGGGATGTGGCTGTAAACTTATCCAGCTACAGAAGAGTCGGTGGGGATGTGTGCATGCCTGCACGCACACCACATGCACACACAGAAATCCTCTTCCTTGTTGGAAGGTAGTAAGGCATATGTTTATCTCAATCTAGACCGCAACTGCATCTTACCGTGCTCCTTGCAAAGAGCTGTAATGCTACTCAAAGTGGGAAAAAGGATAGAGAAACATAGAAAACCAGACTGTCTGGTATTTGCAACAAAATAAAGAACTTTGTGTTCTTCAACTCACAACAATAGAATTCTTTTTCTAGGTTTCAGTTCTTATTTCGAAAGTGCAGCTATTTGTTGTGCTTGATTCAGTTTAACAAAATATTTTGCAGGAAGGATATTGAAATACTTAGCAGTATTGTTGTGGTTTAATTACTTACTAAGTATAGGGTATTGCTTTACCATTTGATAGCTTTTAAGGCATCAGTGCACATCTCCCAAGGAACACACATAAGATGTGTGCACACAAGCACATACCCGTCATCCCAGTCTTCCAGAGCTGCAATTCAGATTTGCTTCATCAGTTATAGACAAAGTAGAAATCAGAAAGTGCTTTCTTCTTTCAATTCGGAAGTTGTTAATTTCATATTGACAATTTACACTAATAATCATTTATGTTTTAAGCAAGGTAGGGTTCTAAATTATTGTGAGGGTTTAAAGTATTACATATATGGAATATTCCAGAAATCACCTGTTTGTGGAAGTAGCTTGCTTTCTTTAGTATGCAGTGAATGCATATAGTCTAATCAGTTTAATGTAAAAGTTTCTGTTTTAATCCGCGGACTAATACTGTACCAGACTAACACTATAGAATTGTCAAGATATACTTCATATGCTTCTTATGTATGTTTAATAAGTGTATTATCGTCTTAATGGTAGCTTTGTATTGTATAGTTAGTTTACCTTTAAAATATTCTAATTTTTTTAACACTTTCTAAATTACCCAGCGTTTCTGTGCCAAGAAAAGATGTCCGGGAAATCAGTGAAACTTCACCAAAGCCTGATGCTTTGTTAAAACAAGGTAAAAATAACTTTCTGTGAGAACCACTTGTCTATATTTGCTTAGTTACATGCACTAAATCTATGGCAGATTGATTCATGTCCTAGAGATTCTAAAATACAGGATCTTTTCTTACAGAAGAATATATTGAAGGAGAGTACTTAAGGAAAGCTAGAATTTCTTTTTTAAACAAACAAAACCTAACTGAACAAAACCCCCCAAGCACCTGCTCTGCACTGACTTAAAGTGTAGCCATGCCAAACATGCACACGTTGTTTCCATACATTATATTTTTCCTTTTCCTTCAGAAGTTCACAGAATTATTCTCACAGCAGTGCCCCTAATAGTTGTAAGTTGCCTTTATGAACTTTGAAAATCTGGAATTGTGGGTGCATTTGAAAGTTTCAGCTTGTGTGATGAAACTCTTAGTATTAGCTTCTGATTGTTTCCCACTCCTTGCCCTCCCTTTTTGATATATACAAACTGCAGTGTAAACCTGTTGGATAGAGGTTTCCTCAGATAAATTTTCATATATGCCCTATGCAGAGGATCCTTGTTTGTGTCTGTAGACATTAACATGGTAAAAATACTAGTAATAGCTCTGAGTGCCTTGATGTGCAGAGAACACTAGGCTAGTTGGACTGGTAAAGATGAATAAGGAGGGACAACATGGAGTGGTTGTTGACGTACTTTGGAGCGGAATTGTTAGTTAGCAGTCTTTCCTTCTTCTCCTCTTCCCCATCACCCCGATTACTGTTTTTTTAATTGAAATATTTGTGCAAACTGATACTTCCTGCAGTGGTAACAAAGGTTGGTTCTTTTACAGCTTTTGACCAAGCACTTGAATTCCGTAAAAACAGAACTGTTCCTAATAACTGGAAAACAGAATTGAAAGAAGACAGCTCCAGCAGTGAAGCTGAAGAAGAGGAAGAGGATGAAAAAGAAAAAGAGGATAACAGCAGTGAGGAAGAGGCAAGTGAAGTTAGTAAAGGGCATAGATATGCAGCTGATAAAAACTAGCTAGGGATATATATATATAAGTAGGCCTTTCTAACTTTAGGGAGCATGTAACTTGTTAACATAGGCATTATTGAGTAACTCGCTCTTTCCCTGATGTGCTGAAGAATTGTTTCACTACAAGCTGTCTCTCTGGCTACCCAGAGTAAAGAAGCAGAAGAACTTTCAATCAAGGCATTAGCCCATGCATTCCACTTCCACCTTTCTTCTCTTTTTTGTTCTGCAAGTATGGAGTCCCCACCTCATGCTTGGTTTTGTAATCATTTGTTCTTAACTCCCAGCCTCCTGTCCAGAAAAAAAAAGATGAGAAAAGAAAATCAGTGGAAAAAACTATTTCACAGCTGGCTGAGAGGCTGAAAGAGAGGCTTTTGAACCTTTTACTTCTCTGTACCTTCTTGTGGTACTCTAAATCTGTATCTGCCATAATCACTTTTTCTCTGACCAGGGCTTGAGAGCTGTTCTCTTAATTTTTAAGTAAGTGCCAGTAGTGCAGCAGATCTAATTTCCTATTAGTAGGGGAATTGTAAAGAAGAAACTGAACTGGTTTGGGTCATAAATGGTTGTTAGGGTCCTTCTCTCAGTCCATCCTCCATGGATATTGTGGCTCTGGCATACCAGAAGATAGTGTTTCATCTTTCAGTCATTCATTTCTTGAAAATGTGTTGGGAGACTGCAAAAGTGTGAAGTTATGACTTTGCCACCTCTCCATGCTTATAATTTCTTTCTGTCTCCTCTTTAAGCTCTCAGAAGATTATCCAGCTCTGATCAAAAGTTTTCAAGGGGCAGTGCTCTGCTTAGTATTTTGAGAAGCAAGGAACAGTTCCTTGGGCTCAGAACAATTTCTGAACCTTCTTAGCAGGTTCATGTCCAGCCATGAACATGGTGCACGTAGATAGGTTTCTATCTATGCAGAATGACACATCATTTTTATATCGTGATCATTCCCACACTGCTAGGTGAAAAATACAGAGCCTTTAGCTGCAGCATTTGTAAACATTTGTTTGACCTTGTACTCTTTCAGTGCCTTCTCCTGAGTTCCTCTTAGTTGCATGTGACATTGTTTGAGCTAATCTTTCCACGTGCTAGACATAAAGATTTCATCTCAGACAAATATTTTGGAATTTACTATATCACCTCTTGTGATAATATCTTTTCCAGTAAACAGTGATTTCAGTCACTTGTTGAACCAGGAAGTTTCTAAAACAGAGGCAAAATATTTTTTTTTTCACTTCTCTTTTTTCTTCTTTGCTCTCCTTAGTGGTCAGTGGTGTGTGTGTCTTCTCTCCACCCATATTTGAGCAGTTTCTGCACTTTTTCTCTTTGTTTTTGTTATTTTGTGCCTATAAACCTCCTGGTTATCAAGCAGTATCTCTTCCCAAACAGGACCTGTGCTCTTGGGACTTCATCCACCTGCAGATGGTTTTACTGCTTCCCAGAACATGAAGAGTTCTCACTGGTGGCCTTCAGGCCATCCATGTGGTCCCACTACCTGTAAACCAGAACAAAACAAAACAGAAAACCTAAGATCTTAAATATGTCACCATGGGTGTCAAAAATAGATACTTCCATCCTGTAGATATGTTCACACCCCATTCTGTAGATAAATAGATGCTCTTCTGTATCTCATATCTATATAAGTGCTTCTACCCTATATAGATAGGACCTGACATGCAAATCCTCTCTACTTCTCAGAAGAGTAGTTGTGCCTTGTCTTTTTTTTCCCGATTGGAAGAGACTGGAAAATGGCCTTCCTTTACTTTATGAAATCTGACGGTAGGTAAAAGAGTTGTCAAAGACTCTCTTTCTTCCAGTGCTCTGCTATAGTAGTGTGTGAATTTATGTTGCAAGACACGTTGTTGTTTTCCTGGATTTTATTACCCTATGTAGAAGCCACTTTATTTTGACTTGTAGCACAGACAGATACATTAGAGACTGCAGAGTGACCAGCTAGCACTCTGGTTGTTTAACGTGAAAATAAGCAAATATGACAGTGTGACCTGTCTGCTTCAAACCCTTATCTAGGAAACCTTGTTTAACTGGATTAAAAGATTATTAACAGATACTATTAGTATAGTATAATACATACTGATTCTGTAGAGATTCTGAGAAAGTGTAAATGCTTTTCAGAGGGATTCAGGGTCCTAAGCTTTCCATGTTAGCACACTTTCTTAGAAAGTTACTTTGTTCTCTACTGGAAAAATAAGTAAGGAGTATTCATTCACTTACCATTCTGGCACCTCTGTGAATTATCACATTAGAGACATAGGAGTACCCTTCAGGTATTGGACTGTGTAGTAGGAGAGTAGTGTTTTATTCAGCCTCTTCATCACCTTTACCTTATTTCCCCCTGTATTTATAATGAATACATTCCTTCTTCAAAACATTATTGGGTTTTCTGAAGGTTTTGTTCAGTGGCACCTGTCACCCCTTTCCTAAACGCTTTGTGAATCAAATGTCTTATGACAATTTTTTCCTTGTTGGTGACGAACATGGGAAACCCAAGTAGCAGGTCATGATCCATTTTCCATGATCCAGCAGATGCTGGTAAAAGTCCTTCCCTGCTATGGGAGACAAAAAAGAAAAATAATGCAGTTTTGGAGTTTTATTCCACCCAATTTGTTCTCCATGGCCTGTGGAATATGAATGTTCTTAACTAGGCTTTTATCTCTACTACATCCAGGGCTGCAGTATCACCTTGTCAGAGAAAACTGGGCTAGATGTGCTGATTTCTGGTGCCCCTACCCTGTGAAAAGGATCTCTAGTATATTGGTTGCAGTTCTCTACCCAGCCTGTCCTTGCCCATCAAAGCTGCCTGCTTTGAGCTCTGCTGGTACACGGGGTGTCGGATGCCCGTCATGTAATGCCCCTTGCAGAGACTTCCCTCTTGCATTGCCTTTGCAAAATCGGAATATTTTCATTGCATTTCTGTCGATAATTATACCTGAAGGACAACTGTTGCAGCATATTGTGAATACCGGTTCTTAATTTTTTTGCCTGTGTGCTCTGATATCCAAGTGCATTTAATGGGTAAGAGGAAGTACAAAATAAGAGGAAACCCTACTTTTTGATAATAGTTACAGCCTTTCCTGATCTTATTTTCAGCTCTACATCTCTTTATTTAAAAGATGAAGTAGATGTTGGAGGGTTTGGGGGTTGTTTTTGTTTGTGTGTGTTTGTTTTTCCCAGTTCTGTTTAGTAATGATACTCTGTTTCTGTTGTTTTCTCCACTGTCTTAGTATAACTTTAAAGACAGTATGTTTTCTCCCTTTGCTTCAGGGTAGGTGAAGCCTTAATATTTAGTACAAGGAGACTGTTGAAGAATGGAAAAAATAAACATGGAATTCAAATACACTAAAGAAAAATAATTTAGTTTCGATTACTGAATAACTAGGTTTTTTTTGGAAACCCTACAGGTAGTATTAAAAATTAATCAACTCATATTTGGTGTACTATTTTGCAGTAGCTCAGTCATCAGAATTTCTTCAGAATTTGATATATTGATATCTCATGGCTACTAGTTGTGGCAAGCCCCATTTTCAAAAGAAATTATGAGGTATTATAAAGTAAGCCATAGTGCTTTGTTATGAAACGCCACTGTTTATTAATCTAAGTAAATCTAATACAAAGGTTCATTAGTGCAATCAACTGAACTTCCAAAATATCCATTGTTATTTCAGTTCTGGGATTGATCCTGCTCAGCACGCGCTCAGCTGGTGCCCCATGGCAGTTTGCATGCAGTGCCATTGCCTGCGGTTTGCCACTGCAGTGGATTAGAACTCCTAAGAAAGTGCAAGCACCATTTGCTCTTTGACTTCATCTCTGAAAGTGGCGTAGTCTATCCAGGAGCCAAGGAGTCACTTAACTGCAGTAGAAATAGAGCTGAGGTTTCTGATATAATCTCTTGATCATCAATAGCATTGTCTCCCAGATTTTCTGCTTAAGTGGATGAAATTGAGAACACACCTTGATCTATGGCATCACTTACGATACTTCAGTGATCAGTCAAAAATCCAATTTCGATGTATGTTTACAGTCAGTGTTCTATATATTTTGAAACACTGTAGTTTATAAAACTGGGTTTCATGTGGCACAGCACGGAGAGCATGTATCTCTCTGTGCCATATCCTGTTGCTGACTACAGTGAAACAAACCTAAACATTTAAACCTAAATTATCACTGCCTTATGTTTCTTAATGAAGGACTGTAACTCAAAATGGTGACAGTTTTCTTGCATGCTTGCTTTAAACAGGAGGAAATAGAGCCGTTTCCTGAAGAACGAGAGAACTTTCTTCAGCAATTGTACAAGTTCATGGAAGACAGAGGTAGGCTAATTTTAATTCACAGTACTTTGAAAATTTGAGTCTGTAAACTAGTAGTGCTTTGCAGTACAGTTTTGGAAACAGGGAAACTGTACCCATGCCTTCTGACTTCCCTATTCTTTGGAAGATGAGTCTGTCACTTGACTCATCTTCTAAAATGCAGTCCCATATTTCTGCTTTCAGAAATAGATGGATATATATAAACATACATCCTATTATGTTTTGCATATATTGCACTGTAATTGCTATAGTGTGCTTATAGTGTGTATAATCAAACATTTAATACTCTCAATCATATTAATTCATATTTTCAGTTTAATAACTTTAAAACACCAACCCACACACCTTTTAGGTCATGAAAAAATGCATTTACTTTGTGCTAATTATCTTTTGTGAATCCTGATCACTTAAGTGCATGAACATGATCTGTAGATTGAGATGTTTTTAAAAGCCAGTACCATTCATTATGTTAAATCTTTACCAGGTTTTTATATACTGCAAGAAAAGTGCAGTTTCTCTAGAGACAGGAGTGAGGGTATCTGTATTTAAATTACTATGATAACTGGTTAAGTTAATATCTTCCTCAGTGCCATATGAAACGAGTTAAACTGTTCACAAGAGATGACAAATGTGATAGCTACTGCTAGTACAGTAGCATAGGAAGTTTCAGCTCTTGAAGCATTGTGGGATTGCTCCTGGTGAGGAGTTGGGTTGGGGATTTTTTTGTATCAGTGAAAGGACTATTGTATTTTTAGGTGTAGTTGTTTCAGTGGGTGAAATAAAAATATGTATAATACAGTTAGCAAGAAAATTTGCATCACTTCCGCACATTCTGTAATGTATGGAAGAATGTATATGTGTGCATTAAATAACCCATTTTCCCTCTAGTTCAGTAAGTCAGACTCTAGAGTTTTAGTTTCATGAAAAGTACCAGATGCAGGAGGTAGGGTTTAAAATAATGTGTGTAATAATAGTGCATATGATGTGAATTTCATGTTATTTTGAAAAAAATACTTCAAAACATCCTAACAACTGTCTTTGTTACCCAGGGACTCCTATTAACAAACGACCTGTATTAGGATATAGAAATTTGAATCTCTTCAAATTATTCAGACTTGTACACAAACTTGGAGGATTTGAGAACGTGAGTATTAGTATGATAAGTACTCCAGAACTATAGGTTTTATAGTTCTGGAGTACCTGAGGATGCTGTTCATTATCGTAAAATAATTTATTACTCTGTGAAGTACTGATAAATGACACAGGACCTTTGGATGTATGAAAGTTTTCTACTACAGCTGCATAAGACACTTTGTAGCTCTAAAAACTATGCTTTAACATGAACCAGAGCTAGTGAGATGCTAAATAAATTACACATCTATTCAGCATGTTTAATCATTGCTGCATAAAATCAGCCAGCATGTATGTTATTGTAATATTTCAAGAAATATTTGTCTGATAAAGTTGTTACCTCCGAGTGAAAGGAGCCACTGTGCAGTAAAATCTCAAAGATAGCCAATTTACTGGCCTGATGTGAAGCCCTTAATTTCTATTTATTCTGGGCAGTGTAAAGAAGAATTTGCTGATGGGGATTAGTGAGACTGGTCTTGGGAAGAGTAATTGAAACATATTGAATTGATGGCCAAGCAGATTCTGTTTGTGCTTTGAACTGCTTCCCATGAACGTAGCCTGACAGCTGAGGAGGTCTGTTTGTGCAGTGACACCTTTCTGATAGACAAGATGGGATGCGGTACTTGGGTATTGCAGTACATCTGCTTCACCTTCACAGATGGTTAGAAATGGGCACATCACAGAACTTTGTCACCAAAGGGCACATTAAGGACGTAATGAAAGACTGGTAGGCACTATGTCTGGTGCAGTACTACCAGGGCTCAGTATTGTTAATGCTTTGACTTATTTTTTTCTTTCCAATTTAATTAAAATTCTGCCTTCGATAGTTCAGAATTACTTTAAATATAAAATAAAAATGATGTACTGATTTTTCTGATAGTTATATTTTCTTTCCTCTGTTTTATTGCCACCTGGAGAGGAAAGCCTGCTGTGGCTTGTTGCATTGCAGAAATGCTAAATTGCTTAAATTACGTTAGACTACAGTTTGCATTACAGTGAAATACTGTGTGTGTGATAAATAGTAATTTTATAGAGCAGAGGAAATTACTTACATTTATTTTCTGAAGCTGTAAACTTTGTCAATTTAGGGTTTTTTTGTCAGTGAATTAATTCAAAAACAATGATTTCATTGTCTTTAACAGATTGAAAGTGGAGCGGTGTGGAAGCAAGTTTATCAAGATCTTGGAATCCCTGTATTAAACTCAGCTGCAGGATATAATGTTAAATGTGCATACAGAAAGTAAGTAATAAAGCCATGAAGTTTATGCTAAAACTACAGTGAACTGAAGTGATCCTGTGCTAGCGGTAATATATATAAAATCCTTAACTCTTTGGTTATAATCCAGTTTTTAAGGCTTTAAACTTACTGCCCGTGTTTAGCTTCTCTAGCTTGGATTTTCCTTCTTGAGTCAAACTTGCTTATCACAAACAATTTTTTTTTTTAGATATCTCTACGGTTTTGAAGAGTATTGTACATCAGCTAACATTGAATTTCAAATGGCATTGCCAGAGAAAGTGACAAACAAGCCTTGTAAAGACTGTGAAAAAGAAAAAGAACTGAAGACGCGTGAAGAAGCAGAGCAGGATGCAAAAGAGATAAAGGTGGACAAGGACGAGCGCAAGCAGGAGGAAGTAGCAGTGGTACAACAAGAAGAAAAAAAGTCAGCTGAGAATGATAATGAAAGTAAAGAGAATGATAAGCCCTCTGTTCTGGTAATATATTTCAAAGTTCGTGTTACATCTTGCTTATTAAGTCAGTTGGTGTGTCAATAACCATGAATTAATATAAAGATGGAACTTTCTGTGATGGATTTCAAATAAGACAACTTGCTGTAGACCTAATTCAGAACAAGACACTTTAGCTGTATTTACGCTGGGTGCCTGTTTTAAGGGGTCATGATGTCAACATGTCTGACTTGTTAGAAAACAGCTCCAACGTTCCACTTGTTTGAGGGCCTCCTGGATGAAATGGAGACTAATTAATGTCCAGCTTTATCCTTATCTGGGTAATGCATGCACACAGCTAACTGTATTGCTGGTATTTTCATTATGCATTTAGCTATGCTTGTAAGCCCTCATAAATACTGCTGTTACTTCTGTGTTCCAGTGAATCCAGTGTACCTCTACAAAGACCTGGGATATACTATGTACACATGGTCTAATGTAGTTTAGTGGTCCAGAGGGACAAATGTTTATAGCTTTCCAAAATCCACTGTTGACTCAGTGGCTTTAGCAAATGAAGTTCAGGTCCATAAACTGATGTGCTGCACTGTACAGGCCATGGAGTTTGCTGTGGAAGTAGTGTGGCTCCTCAGGTCAGTGTGCACCACAGCTGTAATACTTCTGCATATAAGTGGCAGCCAGCCCTGGTCTGTGTGCTGGTATTCTCTGGGAGGAATACCAGACAGGCCAGTGCAGGTATTTCTGCATCCCAAGTGGAAACCTGCTTTGTGAAGTGTTTGTCTTGGGGATTGCTTTGCAGTCCAGGTCTAAGAGCTTTATGCCTTTGTCATTGTGCTAAAACAAGCTGGGACACTGGCTGCAACTTTAAACTGTTAGGTTCAGCTTAAGATTTTCAAAAGGGAGAGCAGCAGAGGTGCTGTAATTTCAGGACAAACCCCACACTGAAGCATTGTTTTGCTGTTATGACTTCAGTTTGTTTTGTCTGCCTTTTCTTAAATCCTTTGTTTTCACCTTGTGAGTTAACTAAAGGTTTTGTTATCCTAGGGAAACAAAAAAAATTCACCAGATTCTGTGCTTACTCAGCCTGATCAAGAAAAGGACCTAAATATTATCAAAACTGAAGAGGAAACTAAACTGGAAGATAAAGAGGAGGAGAAGATCAAAGAAATGGAAAATCCTACAGTAAATGCAGATGCTGAAGAAAAAGAAAAATCAGGGTAAGTTACACTGTTTCCAATCAGATGAGACATAGGTGTTTTGTTAAATTTTACTCTTGTCATTTGAACTTCGAATCAGACATGATGTTGTTAATTAGACTCGTATCTTCCAGAGACTGGTGTGTTTATAACTTTGTCATGGTTAGGCCATTGAAGTTCATCTGTCCATATTTAAAAGAAAAGGCAGCCTAAGTTTTACACGTTCCAGGCCTAAATGTAAGCTGAGTAAGAGCAGAATATACAAAGCATAGGTGGCTTTTTGATTTAATACAAAAATATTGTTGCCAGGAGTATTTTTATACTTGATTTTGGTACAAGTATGTGGCAGACTTGTGGTTTCCAGCTTTTGCTTTTGGACAGGGGTGTGTAACATGGACAAAGATGGAAATGCCTTGCATTGCTCAGTTAACAGCCTTGCTGTTGAATAGGCCTGGTACTGGCAGGAGTCTCTTGTGCAGATCTTCAGACAGGTGTTTTGAAAGTAGGATATTGAAATAATAGGGATGCTCAGGGCCATCTAATCAAAGAGTGTTTGTGAATCATTTGGTTCATGGAGTGGGGAGGTTTTCCTGTTTCAGTGCAAGAAAATCTCACAAGTGTTGTACAGCAGCCAGACAAAAACAATACAGCCAGAATAGTCCTCATTAGTTCCCAGTGTGTTAACAATTTGTATTCATACAAATAAAACCCTCATACAGTATGATTTCTAGTGTTAAGAACACGAAAGTTCCCCTTAGAGGTCAGATAGATCTCTTCTAATACAGTGTTTGTCTTCAATAAAATCCAGTAACAGATGCTTAAGGGAGAAACTGTTACAAGAGGGAAAGCAGATAATGACACCTCCTTATACTTCCACAGCAATCTGTATATCAGGGATATGTTGGGTTTTGTTGGGTTTTTTTGTAGTTAATACCATCTGTTGCCTGACCAGTAATTCCCTTGTTCATTCCAGCAGTTTTGTTGTTTAGTAGATCAGCTGTCTTGATCTTCTGTCTAAGTATCATCAGCTCTTAAAACTTTTTCTGACCCATTAAAAGTTGTGGCCAGAATGTCATAGTTTAGTATATTGATTTCTGATTCATTGGTAGTAGTTACTTTATTTTAGATTTTGATTCTTTCAGTTTTGATTTTAGGATTCTGGAATAATCCTTTTGTAAAATGTTCTTGTCCTCCTGAATATTTTCAGTGAGGTTTTGTTGGCAATTTCTGTAACTCAGAAATGCAAAATACGGAAAAACCAAGTTTACTTGAACTCAGTTTAAGATCCTTTTCTTTGTGGATGTGATATTGTTTGTATCCTATGTAAACTTTTATTTTTTAAAATTGCTGGACTCCATTGCATTTGCTATTTTTAATGTGAACTAGATGAGTTGTGCTTCAGCAGGTTTGCAGGATTTTCAGAATTATTAAAGACTGATTTTACAATGCTTTTTTCAAAGTATATAACTAAATAGATGGAAAACTTTGCAATGCTTAGAGAATAGCAGTTTTTTGAAGTTCTTAAGTTGTGTATTTGCATGTGTGTATGTTTGTGATGTTATTTTATATTTATTTATATACTTGAAAAGTATGGTGGCTTCATGCTTACCATGCTGCAGTAGTAAATGGTACATGAAAAGTTAGAAGATGGATTTGTTTTTCAGTAGCCCTTTTTTTGTTTTTAAGTTGGGGTGTTTTTAATCCCAGTTCATGTCAATTTGCATTATTTATAACATAAAAAAATGTTATGAGTGTTCCTAGTTTTTATTTATGAAAACAACAAAAATCTGTAGAGAATACTCACTTCCTTTTAAGTTTTCCCAATTCACCTGATAGCAATTGAGTGAATTCTTTTCCTTCTGCTCCTCCTTACTCATCCCAGTGGAAAACTCTTCCAACTAGAATTTTGCTATTATGACTCATGGAAGATTGTAACGAGTTGCTTAGAATAGGAAGCATAACTCTGAAGAGGGGTGTAGGTGGCAATGTGGTCGTTGCTGGGAGGTCTGTGTTTGAAGGAGTAATTTAAATTACAAAAATGAAACACAGCAGGTAGTTGTAAGTATTTATAATTAGTGTTACTGTAGTAGCACTGTTAGCATGATTACTTTTCCCTTCTACCCTCTCAGATTGATAGGAAGTACAAAATGCACTTGTATTAGCTTTAAAGAGCTTCTAAAAGTGTCACTGTCATCCTAAATGCTAAATAATGTTTTTAGCATTTATACCATGAAGGCTTAAAGGAATTTTATGGGGCATTGTATTAGATGTTGTACTTGCCTATACTCCATGGATTAGAAGTGGCAGAACTTACACAAAGATGGAAATGCTGTGGTTGGAGTTCTCTGTTGAACTGAAATGCAAAATGAAAATGGGCATTTTTTTAGGTAGAAAACTAATCACACACACCAATACCTGAAATGTAATCAACATAGATCAGTGTGAAATTCAGACTGAAATTTTGTTACTTGCTGTATTTAAAATGTCTTCTTGGAATCTTTTTAATGTTATGGACCATTTGCCCTTCACAGTCCTAACAAAACAGCTAAACAAATTAAATCTAATGTTACATCAAGCAAACTTGTAGAGTTTTTGATTTATATTTATTTCTGTAGGACTTTGGACATCTTCATGTAGCTTATTTGTCTATAGACACAAGGAATCATGAGGATAGAAAAACTTCCGGGTTTCTTCTTGCTGACTTTCTTATGGGAGGATTGGATGTAACTCCAGCTTCCAGATCTCAGGAAATGCTACTGGTAGCCAGGGTTGTTTATTTTCTACAGGTTTTGTTTCTCTGTGCAATCCCATGTGTCTCAAACCTTGGAGATTGCTACCACTCAAATTGTATGGTCCCATCTACACAGACTTTAACAATATGATGAAGAGGAAGAAAGGCTCAGCATCCTCTTCCTTTCTTCCCCAGAGTGCCAGTTTTTTGCCTGCTTGTGTATCTGTGAACACTGAGAGCAGGGATTCATAGGGCACCTTGCCCTTTATTCTATACATGCTTTTCTTGTTCACTTTTTGCTTTGTTTTGTTTTGGGTTTTTTGGTTTTTGTTTTTTTCTCCTGTGGCTAGTGGGAGATACCTGTGCTAGATACAGGTTGTGCAACTTGTGGTCAAAAAAACCCAGTAATGTGTTATGTTCCGTGTGTCTGTCCCAGAGGGTCCTTCACAAAACTGACTTTGTAAATCATCCTTTTCCATAACATCAAAAAAAGTAGTATACTTGGCCAATGAATAAACAAGAAAGTTCAAAATCCATCTTCTTTAGAAGTTCCTACCAGCTTCATGTTGTGGAAGTACTGATCTTCAAATGTAGCATTGCATAGGTGGTACGCTGTTTCCTTTGTAGCATCCAATAATATTAACTGTTTTAACTTGCTGAACACTTGGGTCAGAGTCAACAGTTTGAGAACCGAGTTGTTGTTCTGCACAATGAACAGTGTAGACTGAATATGTTCCTAAGAGAGTGAGGCCAGGAGCCTAGTGGAGTTTTTAGAAGGTATGGGTTTTTTAGTACAGGCTAATAAAATGAAAAATAAATCTTTAAAAATTTCATAGTAGATGCAGTTTGGAAACTGAAGTGTAGGTTAATTGCTATATAACCTATATTAGTAAGATTTTTTTTTCCCCCCCCAGATAGTTAATTCAACTCCAAATTTCTGTGTTGGTTTTGGAGTTTTTATTGAGAAATAATTTTTGGTTGGTTTTGTGTTTTATTTTGGTTTTGACACTTTGCTCTAAGGCACCTGGGACCGACCACTGTCAAGAACTTCATACTGAAATAAAAGGTTAAATGCTGAGAATCTGGGCAATTTTTGCTTTTCAACAAAAATTGTCAGCAGACTTGTATATGGGTAGTATTTGGATTTTTGAGGTGCCAGGCAAATTTTGTTTTAAGCATTTCAGCTGCAGTACATAGATATTGCAAGAGATTTTGTTGTATTTTCCTTCTTGTGGCTGAGGTGCTGCCTTAACACCAGGAAGGGCTGCCATCTCTGGATCTCACCTTGTTCTTGCTCGTCAGACTGTCATTTGCACAAGTCCTTCTTTGGCCTTAGGAAACTTCTTGAACTTATTTGTTTCTTGTTCTTGAAAACGGTCTCATTTTTTAATATTCTCCAAGGAATGCATTACAAATGTCCTTAAGGAATGCTTTAGAAACCTAAACACTTCTGGTTGTCTGATACTGATGGTTTAGGTCTTTGTAGTGTGATTTTCTGGCAGCTGGTACTGTCATATTTTGACAATATCACAAGGTGAAAATGCTAAACATTTAGTCTTTAGTTTAATTCTGTTCAAGACTATCAGCCATTCACATGAATCAAAAAATCTTAAATCTATTACATGCATCCTTCATGCAATAGTAACATTTTCCCTCCTATAAGCAGTAGGATGGAACTAGGATTAATAAAAGCAGTAATTCAAAACTAAGAAAAGATGAGCATTGTTTCATGTAAAGGATTTTACTAAGGTATATTGCCCCTTTCAGGTAAGAGGACTACCTGCTCTGCCTGTGCTGCTGCTGAAACTTTTTGTACAAGATAACACCTGTTAGGGATTTTCTGAAAGCAGTTTACAGTGGGCTTATATAATAGTCAGAAGCTCTGTTTCACATACAGAAGAGAGACATTGTTAGAGGCAATGTTTTCTTCAGTTCCTTCTCTGTTGAAATGACACACATCATTGTGGTGGTTAAACTGAAATCGTAGCAAGAAGGCTTCTGGAGTGTAGAGTATTTGATATAAAAGGCATATCTCTTAGCTTCTGAAGAGTTGAGAACTATATATTGAGATAGCTCTCTCCAGTTTGATTCAAATTTATGTGGAATTGATTAGCTTGGGAAGATGGAGAGCAATGTGTCATGTTCAATGATTGTGTAGTGTATGCTCAGAATCTTAGATTATTGGTGTGTATGCAAAAGAAAAATGCTTATAAGAACCATACTTAGTAGTTTTATTTATAGGAATATATTTCAGTGCTCTTATTTGTGATATGTTCTATTTATGTATTTCAGCTGTCTTTGTATGAGGAAAGAAGTTCTTGCATAGTCATGTTTTCATAAACAGTCTAGTTGATCTTTTTTCTTAATGTAGAATACAAACTGATACACACATACATGTAATGACTGTTTTTGATGCAGCAATAAGCGGCAAATGACAACAATAAAGCATAGAGTGGTGGTGTAAATGTACTGGCTCTTTGTATTGAATGGAAGGGACACATCTGATTTGGAAAAAGTGATTCTGTCATCATATTTTACATAGCAAATGGTCACTGTGCAGGTTTTTAACCATGGCGGCTGTCAACTGAGGCTTACGTGTGTGGGAGAGTCTTTAAACATTCATCAGATACTGGATGCTGCCAAGATGAATGTGAATCAGTGCTGTAAAAACAGGAAGAGCTGTACTCTTCAGTCAGCCTTTGGAACCACCCTTTATCCTTTTGAGGAATGTTTCAACACGTGTCTGAAGGATGAGACGTGGTAACATGAGGTCCTCTCACCTGTCTGTGGCAGCAGAGGAACACACTGATGACAGACTACGTGCTTGCATGGTTGAAGTGTACTGTACTACACTCAAGTGTGACTCAGATCAAGGCAGTGCCTTCCCCTTCTCTTGGACAAGGGACTCTAACTGCATTTATTCCAACTTCCTACCTGCAGACTGAAGTCCTTGGGGCTTTTATTTCCAGAATTTCTTTGTAGCTTCAGTGGTGCTGTGGTTTAACCCAGCTGGCAATTATGTACCATGCAACCACTAGCTCACTTTCCTCCCACCCTAGTGCATCCGAAACAGAGCACTGTGCTACCAAGGAGAAACAAACTCTATCACAGCCAAAACTAGGACGAGTGATTTTTCAAGAATCAAATATTGGTGATTTCTGGGGAGGTGTTTTTTCCTTTGTAATTAAAGATGAGATTCTGTGGTCATGGCATGAGTAAAGGTCTTAATGTCCTCTCTGCCTTAAAACTTAAAGTTACCTTAATATATCTGTGATTGACAATGTGAAGAGAGACTGAACATCTTTCAGCTCTGTATTTTGAGAAGTAGAGGTTAAATTATGCTCTAGGATGAGAAAAAGGAAAAAATAAGCAGGAAACAAAAATAGAAGCTAATTTCTAAACTTGAAGTGTCAATTATACTAAAGTTTATTTCTGCTAGTGTCTCAATTAACTGTAATGACTTAATTGAGCCAATAATTGAAATAATCTTGCTTCCTCAAATTTTAGAATAACTCCTGAAAAAGTAATCTTCCATGTGCCATCTCACCTGCTGTGTTGTACAAGTTTGGTGCGTCAGGGGAAGTGTATTGGAGTAGGGTTAGGTGTGCTGCAAAGTAGGAATCCCAGGAGGCAGATACAATGTTCCAAATCACACTCTGTCTCATAGGTTTCACCTGGGCTTTGTTACAGCTCATGTTTAGTGTCAGAGAATGTGGGTTGAAAGAGATTTGCATGATGTTGCATTTTCTTTAGTAGTGTAGGAGCAGCAGTGTTCCATATATTAACTACATCCGGTTGTTAATACACTTAATAATGGGCTTGTTGTTGTTAAGTCTTTATATTGACTGAGAACGACCCGTTGTGTGTGTGGTTGTAGCATTTTGAGGATTTTGCATTGTCCTTTGAAACTAATAATAAGCAATGTTTGTGTGATCTAAACATTTTAATGGTTTTACTTTATTAACAAATAGTTTTGCATTTTAATTAATTCATTTCTTGCTTCTGAAGGTTTATGTTCCAAATCCTTGTGAGATGGGGTGGGGGTATTCTTTTTAGTCTGTGGTTGTAATTTGAAATGCTTTTGAGTCCTGATAAACTTTCTGGTAGTACTTTGGATTCTGGAACAGAGTGACACTTGTGTTGTTGTGTCTCCTGTACTCTGTGTATACACATCTGCTGCTGCCTTGTTTCATCAGCTGCTGCTTGGGTTGTTCAAATGGTTGCAGCTTTGTGGTAGATACTGCTTGGTACTGGTTTCAAGTTGACAATTACTGTCTGCTGCCAAGAGGTTTGTTTCTTGTTTCTTTTTTTTTTTTCACCTTTTCCCCATGCCCTCTCCCCAAATGGGATTTTGACTAAACAGCTTTGAAGAAAATCCAGTGATCTCATGCATACATACTTGGACTAATGAAGTTATGACTGTGCATACTGGATGCCTACAATCACACGTTTCTCTTAGAAACATCCGTTTTGTGGCAGTCATGGCCTCTCTTTTTGTCTGCACTGCCAGATTTGAACTATTTGTGGCATTATAAGACAATATCTTCCTTGCAACCACTGGTATGTGTTCTTGGGTTTTGTGTTGGGGTTTTTTGGCTTGGTTGGTTTCTTGTTCCAGGAGCTGTATGAGTGTGTAGTTTTTTTTCTACTCCAAAATGATGAATGTGCTTTGCTTCTGTTTGGTTTCCTAAAGTCTTGAGCTTATGATTGCTAACCAAGTCACTCCTTAGAACGCTTTTTAATTGCAACCATCTCGGCTTCCATTTTGCTTTTGCTTCCTGACATTCCCTCCACCTATGTTCAGCCTACTGTTCACATCGCCTTAAAATCCAAGTTACTCAACTTCACAATGATGGTTTCACACATCTCTTCCAGAAAGTACCAATATCCGGTATTTTCATGGGGTCTTTGTAGGATACATTGCGACACCAAGAAAGCCATAGAGTGTTAAAGATGAGAGAGACTCCAAATTTGTTCAGCTTTTGAAAAGCCGCTGGCACCATAATTGCCAGTGTCTGGAAAATCCTCAATCTCCAGCATAGGCATGCTTTACTTTGCAGACAGCATTCAAGGATTGTGCCCCTAGATCTTGGAGAGAAAAAAAAAAAGGGGCAAAATTCGGTTCACTACAGTCGTGAAGTGTACTTAGTAATGGAAAATCACAAGCTCATCTTGTTCTTGGAGCAGTGGTGGCTCTGCTTCTGTTCCCGTTTTTTTAAGCTTTTGTATGATAATACCTGTTAAACTGAAATTGGCGAGGAGTTTCTGTTTAGTGCAGCAGAGAGTATAACTTAAAATCATTTAATTTACTAGTTGGTGCTCTTTGTTGTTAGCTGTGGAATTCTACAGGAGTTTTTCATCTGAATCTTTGGGCACCTTTTTTCCTGATTTCCTTGGGAAGTAAATTTTGCCATAAGTGAGCTTTCAAAGCTTGTTTTATTCATGTTGCATTTTTAACTCTGGTGGTTTTAACTTCACTAGCAAAGTTGTTCCCTGAAAGTATATAGTTCTGTCTGTCTATCTATCTCCTGGAAGGCCAGGACTCTGTGTGTATGTATTTATACATATACATACATACATACATATAAATATATACATATATATAAAAAATACAAAATTAAAGTCTTGGCCTTCTAGAATTAAATTGTGTGGTCCATGCCATATATACCTGAATAGATACATCTTCTGTGACTTGGTGTACTTAATAGACAAAGATGGATTTTTTTTAGCCTTTGTCTCATTGTGTATGCACGTGTGTGTATATACATGTATGTGTTTGTATAGTTAGTGTGTCTATGCATATAAGTATGTGACAACATTCATTTCTGAAGTAATTTTATTAAATCAGTGTGATTATACTACAGTTAAATTTAGCATATTGTTCTGAATTACCAGCTAATTTTGCCAGCTAATTAGATAGTAATACTGCAGTTCTACTTCTGCAAAGGAGCATCCCTTCGCAGAGAGAAAGTAGCTTGGTTTATCTGGGTATTTTCTACTGAAAATGTTATGGAAAAGTTGATTATTAATACAGACTTCTCTATTTGTGAACTTAACTAAAATGTGTGACTCAGACTTGGGGCAGTACTTATGTTCTCTTATCCAGACATACCTGTTCCATGTATCAGGTTTTCTGATTATTGTCAGTCTGCAGTTGTTGTGAATTCAGTCAGCAACTAAATCTGTTCTGTGTTGCACAGAGTGTGTGATTAGAATGATATGAGGGCCAATAATACTGCTTGATAAGTCTAATTAAGATTAAAAGATATTTCTCCCATTAACTTTTGTAATGTAGTCTGCCTCTTTAAGCTGATTGCAGATAATTTTCAGATAGCTGAGCAGCCTGTAGTTACCATTGACTGAAACTAGCAAGATTTTTGGATTCTTACTGCTTCTGAAAATTGGTCCAAAATATCTAAAGATATATTCAAAATCAGCTTACTTCTGAAAGCAGTGAATACCTGCTTGTGTATTTATATGGCATTAAATGCAAGTTTGACGTATTTAGAATACTTTTGGCATAATTGGCAAGGAGTGACAAGGTCATCAATTAGCACAGGTTGCTTAATTTGCTAATACAGTCACATAAGGTGTTGGGGTTTCTTTGTCCAAAATCTGGTTGTGATTGCAGTAATTTCAAGCTGTTGAGATACAGTTTATGTATTGTTATCAAGCAAGGATTTTTTTTGAGAAGCGAGTTTCAAGAAGCATTTGTAAAACTTGTAGGTTGAAAAACAGAATTTAGGAAATTTTCCCTATATTGAAAAGAATTAATTTTAAATGAGAAAATTATATTTAAACAAAGAGACTGCATGCAAGAATCATATAAAGATGAGTTTGAACAACTTCTACTCATACAGATTTTGATGGATTTTTTTTTTCTTTTAGTCACTTTCGCACCTTACAGTCACTGGATTTTGTGTGTGTTGCTATATCCTATTTTGCTGATATTACTCAGCTGTAGTACAGTTTCACATATTTGGAGCCTCCTGTTTCCCACTCTCTAATGCATCCACAATATTTATCAATATATGTGGTTTGGAACTGAAAAGCTTATGAAGTATCTCATATTAACTCTACAATTTTTTAAACCTTTCAAGAGATGACACGAATAAGGAAGAAGATGAAGATGAAGAAGAAGCAGAGGAGGAGGAAGAGGAGGAGGAGGAGGAAGAAGACAACAATAACAATGAGGAAGAAGAGTTTGAATGCTATCCACCAGGCATGAAAGTCCAAGTGCGGTATGGAAGAGGGAAAAATCAAAAAATGTATGAAGCTAGTATTAAAGATTCTGACATCGAAGGTGGAGAAGTCCTTTACTTGGTGCACTACTGTGGATGGAATGTGAGGTAACTTGAGTTTTAGTTAGTGATTACTTCTTGAATTACTTCTCAAATACACTTATGAATTTTGAAAACTAAATTAATAGACATCTGGAGTCCTAAACTTTCAGTATTGGTGTTCTGTGGAGGTCATTGTACTGTATGAAACTTAGATTTTTAATACTATATAAATGCAGGGCTTTAGTTACTTTGAAAATCATCTTAAAATGACTTGTTCAAAGAAGGCTTCATTTATTCCCCATCTTACTTTTAGATCCTCCCATGCAAGTGACACATCACTCTTTTCAGCTTCCTCCTCTGGTTGTCTTAAGCCGATTTTCTCTGATTCAGTACTTGAGTAGTGCATTTAGCTGAAGCTAACTCATTCTTGTCAGTGAAGCACAGAGTACACCAGCAATAGGGTATTTAACTGAAAAACAAGAAGATTCTTAGTGGCAAATAAGTGCACAGCAAATAACTGCATTTCATCTGATCTGATACCTGTCCTCCCTACCCCACTTCCCCCTGAGGCTGCCCTGAACTTCCCAGCCAGACTCTTCTTAGCCTAGTGGCTTCTTATGCTTTCTTTAATATAAGGAAGAGCATATGCTTTTTATTGTCTTTAGTCTAGCATTAATAGAAATAAGTTGAAGTATTTCTGTTGCTATTTCAGACCTCTTTTTCGCCACTTAAATCTTGAAGCAACTTTGAAAAAGTAGAGAAAACTAAAATTTTTGAGCAGCTTATAAACATGTCTACTTCTTTCCTCAGTTTCAACATAACTGCTCATTGTCCTTAACTGTTACCTTCTAAACTTTATTACTGTCTGTAAAAAAAAATCCCACAGGTCTGAGACAAGTCTGAGACACTTTATTCTTATTTTTCCTTTTCTGGGAAAGCTGAGGTTCTTGTAACCTTCATCTGTCATCTGGGCATCCCACCTCTGACCAAGAAATATCATTTATTCAGTTCTAGCAAGATCTACTAGCAAAGGTAACAGAGAAGTACGATGCTTCTCTTGCTGCCTTGAACTCATCTCTTTGCATCACGGCCTGGTGACTTCCAGGGGCGCCTGAGCTACTGCCGAGGAGGAATCTCGCTCTTGCCAGTTTTGGTACCGATCTGCTGTAGAATTTAAATCTACATTGATCTACAAGAATAGGATATTTGCTGAAATTTTCATCCTACTCACTGAAGACGACTGTGTGTACCATTCCAAGAGGTTTCTTTCTTTTAAACTCTTGTTTTGGAATTCACATATAAGCATAGAAGTTACTTTTCTTTTTGATCGTGCTATTATCTGTGCTGTGAGGTGAGATGATCAGATTTTTATTTGAGCAGTACCACTTCAAATCTGAAGAAATGAGAAGTCAAAAACAAGTCTTCTTCACCTTGGAGATCCCAGCACCCCAGTTCTTAAAGGAGAAATCAAGATTCTAAAGTTTTAACTCTGCATTTTATGCAAATCTGCAGATTGATGTCAGAGGCATTATTTCTGTGACTAGGATATGTTTGACAATAAAAGCATTTTTAGTTAACTTGCAATCATAACTTGCACTCACTTGATAAGTAGGAGTGTTGATGGTTTGGTCTTTCTGGCAGCAGGACTTGAGTCTGTATTTTTACCTGGTGTTTCAAAAGAGCTCTCTGAAAAGGTTGGGGGGGAGTAGGGTTCTTCACTGAAAAATAGGTCAGTGATTGAGATTTAGCTCTTGGAGTGTGCATGGACCCTGCTAAATGTGGCTAATTTTTTTCATGCATGTAAAATTACTTAAGTTTATGGATTTGACAGAAAGAGTGTGTAAGCCTCAGCTTTATCCAGCATCTAAACACTTTGGCAGTTTAGTATTGCGAAGGCTAGTCTTGTAGGCTGTAATAGCTGGATTTGGCTTTTTGTCAGTGATAACCTGGAAAAGCAATTGCCTTAGTTGGATAGGAAGCAATTCTCTCTTCTTATTACTCATTGTAGATTACTTACTGGGCACAAGTACTGTATGTACAATACAGGGGATGTACTGAACTAGGATTTGCTAATCTTCCAGGGTTTTTTTAAATTCTGTCATTCTTCTGCTCCTTAGAGTTGGCTTTCCTGTTTCCCCTTTTGGTCAAGTATGCCATTTAATGGCCTTTAAACTCATATGTTTGAGCAGAAATCCTAAATAACTACTAATCACAAGTTAACTTCAGTATCAGTCTGGAATTCAGAACAGCTGTGTGTGGGGGCATGCTCACATTCTTTAGGGTACTTGGAGTGAAGTTGGGTAAACTTGATACTCATCTTCATTAGTTGGGGGTTTTTTTAAGTGCTCTGGAACAGTGACATTAAGAACCGTGGAGCTTTTAAAGAGTAAATAGAAAGTGCAGAAGCTGTACAACACTAAGCTAAAGGATCTTGTTGTTAGCTCCTGAGATTCAGGTGATGTGTCTCTGCTAAAGGTCTCTGAATGGTAGTGTTCAGTGGAGCCTGACTTGTAGTCAGAGGGAGTGGTAGAAATCTCTGCTACAGGGACCTGTTTGTTACCACCTGTTAACCAGAAAAAGTAGAGAAATGCAGAGGAACAGTACTTCTGACAGACCAGTGATGTTCTGAATTATGTGTGCTTTATACGTAAGCTTCTTTGGGGCCTACGGTGCCGGTTCCTTCTGTTGTAATTTTAATCTTCAGCTCCCAGTGCAAAGAATAGTTTACTGAGTAAGTGGTTGAGATTACTTTCTTCTGCAGTGTATTTCCCGTAATTAGAGGGTGCATATTTAAAAAGCATTTAGATTGTTGAAACTCTGTGTCATTATGGTACAACATCATATGACATGTTAATCTTGAATGTTCCAAATGTTTAAAACTAAGACTTACTATTTTCAACACTTCTCTCCTTCAGAAATCTGCTTGTGAAAGTGCTAATTTCTGTCTAAGTTTGTTGAAACATTACTTCGTATGCTGATTTTATACTTTACAGTCAACCACTGAAATTAAATGTGCAGCAAAATTTTGGTCCTGGAGAGTAATGTATGTCGTAAGGGGGGGCAGGGGAGGGATTATTAAAAAAACAAAAAAGAAATTAGGCAAACCAGAATCCCCCATCTAATATTCCAGCATTTGAGTATCAGACTAGTTTTTCTTCTTTCTTTGATCACAGAAAAAAAAAAAAAAAAACAAACCAAAAAACCAAACCAAAACCACAAACTTAATTCTCCCTTTTTAGCAGCTGCAGGTAGTATATTGGACCTTTTTAGTGAATTTGCCAAGGCTTGCTAGCTCCTTGAGGTCACTTTTCCTTCTGAGAAAAGTTGTACCTTTGTTAGTATAAATCTAGTCTGGACAAGTATGCTTTCTTTCTTGTTTCTCCTCTAGTACTTCTGTGGAAGATCAACTGTGCAGTCTCTAAGAGTATGTTATGGTGCATTTTATCTTGCAAGTAGTGCATATGAACATAATAGTATCGGTACATACTCTGATGCAAGGTGCTCTGTTTTGTCTTCACTTTGGTAAGGCAAGGGCATTTTCTTTATGAATGCGTTCTAAGTTTTCATATGAAACCTGATTAAAAAAAAAAAAGTAAATAATAATTTCTTATTAAATCCCCCATCTTGATTTTCAAAGAAATCTGTGTAACCGCATTTGGGAGCAGCTCCCCATATTATCTCCTTCCTCTCCACTCTTATCTGCTCGCTTTAGGGTGGTGAAGCTAGTACATGTGAAAGACAGCACTGCAGTAAAACAACCCAGGTCCTCTGAAAGTACATGCTTCTAATGAGAGCTGCAGAACTTTTTTTGATATTTTTGGGTTAATTTTGTTTTGTGAACAGACTGTCCAAAGTAAGATTAATGATGAAGTAAGTGTTCATGTGTTAGCAGGTACAGTTCTAGCAAGAGGCTCTAGTCTGAGTCACACACCCCGTTTTAGATGCAGCTTTCAGGGTGCTTCTCTGTCTTGCAGTGGAGGAGAATGTAATTTAGGGTCAGATTGTCAAGTGTGGCTTGGAATGTATCTCTTTTGTTGGATCTGTTTCAGCCTGGGGTCCAGTTGTCTCAGGTTTAGGCAAACTATATGCATTCAATGTGTGAGTAGTGAAAGGAGATGTGTGATGCAAAGGTGTGAAGTGTGGGCAGCTGAGTCCCTGGAGAGGATGGGAGATTTCTGTGGCCTCCTCACAGGGTCTGTCTGCTGTTTTGGGTGCAGTCAGGAGTAAAGCTGGACATGCTCTGGCCAGCAACCATGACTGTCGCATACTAGTGTTCCGATTCGTGCTCCTTGAGATGAGGGCTTGCATGACCACTGCTTCTAATACATGATGATTAGGACTCTGTGGTATGGACAGGTATTCTCTTCACATTCTGTACTCTCTCCTTCGGTTCAGTGTGCCCCCATGTCTGTCAGCTCTTGCCCCAGCCGGCACTGCAGTTGCCATAAATCTCAGACAGTGTGGGCTGTGCACAGACTTTGCATAGGAGGAAGATTAATTTCTTACTGGAGATGCATAAGAATGAGTGAATATAGATTTGGTGTTCTAGAAATGTGGTTGAGGCAGAAAGGACACTGTCAGAATCCTCACTTTTTACCGTGTGTTTGTCAGATCCTAGTGCTGTTTTCCTGCATGTGTTTAGATCTAATAAAATACTCTTGCATTTCTCTGGGTCACAAAGTCTGTTTGGCAGGCCCTTCATGATATTCCTTGTGCAAAACATGCCCTCGTCGTGAAGGAAGATTGCTTCAAATAGGGTTTCCCACAGTCTCACAGAATATGGGATAATATTCTTGCTCCATATGAGCAAGTACTCAGCAGAACTGTGTTTCAATTTTGAACCTGTTTACTGACATGTCACCTGGTAATGACAGTGTAATAGTACAGTGACAGTGGTGTCTGCAGTGGTGTAGGCAGTCTTGGTATATCATGGTCTGCATGATCTGCCTGTTTTTCCCTAAATATTTTGAATTTGTATCAGTATTGTAGATATAATTGGCAGTGGTTACAAAGAAGTTGAATTAGGACTGTATCAGTAGTCATTGCATATATCAAAATTATGATCAAGTAAGCCCAGCTGGAAAGCCAGCATGGTGATTGTGCTCAACTCCATCTTGTACGAGTTGTTTTGGAGAGTGTGGTTTGGGGTTTTGGATTTTTTTAAGTTGATTTTTTCCCCCTCTATTTTTATGTTTACCTAAGAGGATCAGAATTTGTTTGTATGTACATTCAGGTCAAAGTTAATACCAACTAATTTTTAACTGAACTGTTTCTTGTGCAGATGGTTCTTGAATTTACAGTTTAAGTAGTAAAGTAGTTTATTCGTATTGGGATGAAAAAAAACTTGATTTATATGATTGAGTTTTTCAGAAATAAACAATCCAGCAAGCACACTACGGTAGTTACAGTATACCCTTACTAAGAATGTACTTCTTTGGTCTTGGATTTGTATTTAACAGATCCAGTCTTGAATAACAAGATGCCTGTTGTTAATATCTTGGTGCTATTTAGTATGTTTTTGATACACTCTGATACAAAATGGAAACCTTCAACAGAAAAGGAACTGAAAAATGTCACTGTAAAGTCAGTGACTCAAAGTTGGTGACTCCGAAGGGTTACTCACTTCAGATAACTCTGCAGTCATTCGAGATCGAAGGAGTTTATTTTTATTAAGTGGGCACATTTTATGTAGTTGAAAGGATTTATTTTATTGTTGAGGTTTTACAGTGTATAAATAGGGAGCATACCTTTTAGGGGTCTGTACAGATTTCTCATTCCGGTAGTTTGTTTTACCTGCGTACATGGATTTCTGCTGTTCTGTACAGACTAGAAAAGAGGTTTTTGCATTTACCCTTCAGTGTAAAAAGACTTTAATCCTCTGAACAGTAGCTGAAACTTCACAGACTTGGGAATTCCACAGATTACTTGATTCAAATTCCAATTCTCTTTTTATATGGCTACTAATTCTCTTTTTCCTCAGTTAAATGTCTATTGTGATGTGATTATCTGCTTAAAACGATAAACATGTACGATTTCTTTTTCTGTTTAGGTATGATGAATGGATAAAGGCAGACAAGATAGTGAGACCAGCTGATAAAAATGTACCAAAAATTAAGCATCGAAAGAAAATAAAGGTAGTTTTTCTCCCTTTTCTCTCTTGTTGCTCCTGGTGTTGGTTTGATACATAGTTAAGTAATCCCTTTTAATTGGCCTACAAATGCCTATCAGGCAGAGCAACTTCGTAGCCTTTTAAACATAGATACTCTTTTCTTCATGGTTTTGGCTTTTCTCCTTGAGGTGAGGAGAGGAAGCTTCTCTTTCCTTCTTTCCTGAATTTTTAATTAATGTGTGTAGTCATTTACAGAGAACAAGTGAGGAGGATACAGATTATTGTCAGTGTTGGGAGGCAGGTTGAGGGGGTGAAATTTGAGAGCTCTCTGTTTCTGCAGAGCAAACCTATGGACCAGTCCATATGCATGGGACTCTATAATTTTATTGCCAAGATTTCTTTTAAAATTGATTCTTCCACAACGGATGTTTAAGCTTAGATGATGACGTATGTCTTGGACAGTGGGCTGCAAGGAAACTTTTCCTTCTGCCACTGCTGATCCTGGCATCCTGTAATGCTACTACTCCTCTAGTGCTGGTTGTGTTTGTTTTCCCATTTGTTTTAGTGTTGACAGATTCCCTGTCTTCAGTAGAAGGGTCTTGGCATGGAGTGTAGAAAGGTGTTTGTAGTCCTTTAAACAAAGAGGAGAGCTTTCCTCTATGGATTGAGTGTTTAAGATAACTGTAAGAATTGTTTAATTGTAATCCATGGTAAGATGTGTGCTCCAATGAGAAGAGTTTTTGTATCTTTTTTTTCACCTAGAATAAAACTGACAGAGAGAAGGAAGAGAAGTATTCTCCTAAACCTTGTAAATTGCGACGTTTGTCAAAACCCCCCTTTCACACCAGCACATCACCAGAGACTGGGTCCAAACTTGACAGCACTGAAGCCAAAAATACTGAACAAGCTCCAGTTAAATCAATAGAAATGACTTCTATCATTAATGGGCTACAAGGTATTGTACTTAAAAGCATTTTCTAATCTAAATGGCCTTTAAACAGGGGTAAATAACAATGTAGAGTAACTGATGCAACTAAATACTTGAGTCTGTCTGGCTAATTATAACATCATCTTCAGAAAAAACCCTTGGACAAAAGCAGAGTTGGCAGTTTCTGTGAATTCAGTGTGTTAACATTCAATTACATTTTGTGTTGCCATCCTTTTTTTTTGTTTGATATAGAGCAAAACATTTTTGCTCCCTATCTAATTTCTAAATTTAAAGTTTTTGATTTACCTAAGCTGTAGGACCCATTATTCGTATCTGCAATGTCTGTTGTTGCTAGCACTGTGTTCCCCTGCCTACACATTTACAGCAACATTTTAATACCTACTTGTTCATTCTTCGTTTAGAATATGCTTCCAGAGAAATAAATTGTATATGGTATAGGTAGTTTGGGTAACTACAAACTTCAGTGGAAGCTGTGTGAATTTAATAATCATTCCAACTTATTTGAACTTGGGTGACACTGGCTGCTGGGTTCCAAAACTGTACCTAGAGTAACAATCAACATAATCTATAATGCTTCATTTCCTTAGGAAATGAGAAACAAAAAAACCCAATTAGCAACAATACTATTATTAATGTGATCATTAATCTGTAATTGACTTTACAAATCAAGGAGTTACATACATATATATATATATGTGTATGTATATGTATATATGTATATTTGAGCCAACTCCTGTGTTTCTCCTTGAATCCATATCTTTTTGCACTGAATGAGATTGCTGTTGATTCCTTCTGGGTTATGTATCTTTGTTCTCTCAGTTTCTTTATTGCTGACCCTGAATTTTCTTGCAGTTGTCCTACATTCTTCTTGTCCATTTGTTTCCCTAAGTGCCTTTCTTTATTGCATTCACTTCCTTTTCCAGGCTGATCGTCAGGTTGGTTTGTTAGAGAGTATCCAATGTGTGTGTTGTTCTCCTTTAGACTCTGGATTTTCCAGGGAAGATGATGTCTGTATTATGGGCTTTGGAAGAAAGGTAGATAATGATAGTATTTGTAACCCATAAGAAGTTTGTAAGGGCATCTTTCGGTTTCTGGTTTGGGTAATTGTGCAAAAGTTTGTGTTTTATGGATTAAGGCGCTCTGTGCTTTCTCTGCCTCCTCAGAAATTCCTGGAGATGTACTATATAACAGAGAATCTTCCTAGTTTCTAATCTAGCCATCATACCATGAGTTTTTGAACTCTTCAGGAGGTACCATTTAAGAAAAGAGAGACCGCTAGAGATCCCTGTAGCATAGTAGTCTTCATACCTGTACAGTTTTCTTGAGTAGTTTTTTTTGGTTGTTTTTTTTTTTAATAATTCTTTGTAACCAGAATCAAGACAAACTTTTCTTGTTTTGTTTTTGTTTGGATTTATTTTTAATTAGCTTCTGAAAGTTCTGATGATAGTGAGCAAGAAGATGACCAAAGTGCCCCGAATGTACATGCTGATGGCAAAGAGGAATCTCAGCCTGAAGCCATAAGCCAAGACAAAAATGAACTCCGTCTAAAAGAACAGAGCGGTTCCTCCCTCCCAGAAGAAGCTAAAGCTCTTACAGATGCAGCAGTGCCCAAGTCTGTATCCAAGTCTCCTGAAAGATTGCGGAAAGAGGTGGAAGAGTTGTCTGAAGATAGTGACTCTGATGGAGAAGACGAAGCCACAAAGAAGAGAAAGGACGGAAAGAAGGAGCTCATGGATAAAACAGCAAAACCACAAGTGAAGCGTGGTAAACGAAGACACTGTGTTGCAGAGGAGTCCTTAAAGACTGTGTCACCCAATAGAAAGGATGAGAAGTCCAAAAACAAAGACTCTCTTAGTTTAGAAAATAGCAGTAACAGCTCCTCGGATGAAGATGAGGAAGACAAATCTAAACTGAAAATCACTCCAACGAAAAAGTACAACGGACTAGAGGAGAAAAGGAAATCGCTACGGACAAGTACTTTCTACTCTGGATTTTCTGAAGTGGGAGAGAAAAGAATAAAGCTTCTAAATAACTCTGATGAAAGACTTCAGAACACCAGAGCAAAGGATCGAAAAGATGTGTGGTCAAGTATCCAAGGACAGTGGCCGAAGAAGACTCTGAAGGAGCTGTTCTCAGACTCTGATACTGAGGCTGCTGCCTCTCCTCCACACGCTGCTCCTGAGGATGCTGCGGCAGAGGAGCAGCTTCAGACCCTTGCAGAAGAAGGCATTTCTTTGCCTAACTGTGAACTTGAAAAATCTTTGCCAGCAATTGTGGATGTTAAACCGGTTGAGGAGAAACCAACTGAAGTGGGTGAGAAGAAAGTTGAATTTCCAAGCAGTGGCAGCAATTCAGTGCTAAATACGCCTCCTACAACTCCTGAGTCACCTTCCTCTGTAACTGTGACAGAGTCCAATAGACATCAGTCCAGTGTCACTGTCTCTGAGACACTGCCACCCAATCAAGAAGAGATACGAAGCATCAAAAGTGAAACAGATAGCACAATAGAGGTGGACAGTGTGGCAGGGGAGCTGCAAGACCTCCAATCTGAGGGAAATATTTCTCCAACAGGTTTTGATGCCAGCGTCAGCTCCAGTAGTAGTAATCAACCAGAGCCAGAGCATGCTGAAAAAGGTAAAGGAAAGGGTAAACAGAGCTATCTCCAACCTAACCAGCTCTCATTTCTAACTTTGCTGATGTGTTTTCATTCTGTTTTGGTTATGGTGCAGGGAAGTTAGTTGTTGCAGGAAGTAGTAGCCTGCTGTCCATTTCAGATGTGTGGAAATAGCATAATCATCTAGTGAATAAAATGTAATCTGCCAGCAAGTTTATTGGCCTTTCATTAGAAATTGTGGTGGTTTCACTGAGGGACAAAGGATAAAAGAATTAAGTTTATACTGGATATGGCAAAAAAGCCCAGAGCAAACTGTAATAGCTTGTATAAGGAACATGTATTGTAGCAAGATGGAAGCATTTTCAGCACCCTCCTTCGAAGCAGGAGATGCTTTTCTTGCATAAAATTTGATTCTCTGTAAGTTGTTTGTTTTGGGGAAGAAAGCCCTCTTGCTGCTAGGGTGTTTAGGCAATCATTTCTAATTTGTATTTTTCTAGAACATTAACTTAATAAGATTCAAGCCAAGCTGATAAAAGCATTGACCTTTTCAGCTATGTTTCATTTTCATACGTGATTTTTCAGATTGAGGTTTCTTTCCTGAAACCACTAGAGAATGGGGGATATTAAACACTTGTGCCCATGATGTCGCTGTACTGCTGCCTACTTTTTAACTGCTGACAAGGCAAGACCCAAAAGCTATTTTCTGAAAGTGACTGTCTGTTTTCAATTCATCAAAAGTACAGCTACTTTCACTGTTTTAGTGGCTAAAAATTATGAACACAAAGGGAGAAAATATATTTTGTCTACAATCCTGAGACAGAAGTGGGGTTTTTTATCTCAGTAGATTTTAGCTAACACTTAGCTAATTTTTTTCAAAATGCCCTTAGAGGTGTGTTACATTCAGCTTTCTGTTGGAAATGTTCTTCTGAAAGTATGCAACAAAATGTCTTTCCTTAAAGGAGAGAGTTTGGTAGAGGTGATAGTATACCCCTCGATAAATACATCTGTGTTCCTTTGCTAGTTAGAGCTGTGTAGGTTTAGAACTTAAGTTGCTCAGGGTTTTTGATATGAAAGTAGTTCATTGCCACTTAAAAGAAGTTTTACACTGTTGTAGAAGAGTATTTTTACATGCAGTAGACTTTAACTTCCTCTCTGATTTTGTCAGCATGTTACCTGTTTCAGAAAATTGGGTTCCTTAATTTAAATTGTTTTATTCCAGGGGTCATTTTTAATCAGTAAGTTACATGGTTGTGAAACAACGTTTGAAGAAGTCCTAGAACACTCTCTTTTAGCAGGTGTACTAGAATCCTTCCATGTTCCTTTTCTACTTTTTTTCCCCTTGTAGTCACAAATACCGGTAGAATTTTTCCCTTGTTTTTTGTTTGTCTTTCTTTCTCTTTTTTTTTTTTTTAAACATTATCTAAGATTCTTTTTAACACCTTCAATCAATGTAATTACTGATCACGGATTATGGCTTTGGTTTTTTTCTCACAGCTTCGAAGTACAGCAAAACTTTAAAAACATTTTTTAGTCCCAGTAAATGTTGATAACTTTCGTAATAAACGTATTCTTATTTAATTTACAGTATCAAAACATAGTAAATCCATGCGGTTCAAGAGAAATTCTGGTGATGCATATGGGAAAATAATTTGTAATCGTCATACATGCGCACTCTGGGCAAGGAAGCTCTGTCTGACTTCCATTGTCTTTCACCTCCTCTTGTCAGTAGAAGCAGAAAACTGAGCTGCATTAAGGATAGGCAGGAACAGGTGCATTGTTGTCTACAAACTTAAGCTTTGAAATGTTTTGTGGGAGAATTGCAAGCATTTATTTAATTTCGGTTTCTTTTTTTTTTTCCCCAATTGTAGTCTGTACAGGCCAAAAAAGACTTAAAGATGCTCAGGGAGGAGGAAGCTCCTCAAAAAAGCAGAAAAGAAGCCACAAAACATCTGTGAGCAGCAAAAAGAAGAGTAAAACTAGTAAGTACAGCAGCTTAGTGTGAAATAAAAGGTGTGGAAGTAGCATGTTATTTGTTCGGCTGATTGTAGGAGATGAAGTCTGTTAATAAAAAATGCATTAGGACAAAATGTTCTCATCAGGGAATTCTTAACACTGTTTAAATTAAGAAACTGCTCTACCTAAATGCCAGAGTGTTTTCAAATGTTTTGTATTATTTCTGGGCCTATTTCTAAGAGCTCCTTAATATTGTGTAATTCAGGAAAGCCAAGAAGAGTGAGTATTTCACACATGGTAGAACTGGGACAGGTATCTCTGTATCATGACAGCTGCCTGCTTTATTGGGGAGACTGGGACCTGAAGAAAATTGCACTTTATTTTTCTGTAAGATGAGTTTTTAGAGGTTAATTGTCTCTACCCGGTAGCAAATATGAGAATAATTCTAGAAAAATATAGATTGTTGTTTTCTTCCTGTGCTGTTTACATCTATGGTAAATAATGCAACTTTTGCAGTTTTTTGTAGTTACAGAAGCTAATTGGAATTGAAACCACAGTATTGGGTAAGGGAAGCTTAATAAAAGCAGAGGTCTGTTAGGGGTTGTATGCACAGGTGTTTGGGAGACAACAAGATCAATTACTGCTTCATTTCACTATTAATAAAAAATACTAGGAGACAGTGGATCTGTTAAACTGCTTTTGTAGCAGCTTCAGCTCTTGCCTATGCATCAAACCAACATCAGCAAGAAGCTGGCCAAGCCCTTTCACACTACATGTCTTGAGTATTCAGTTTCTCCTGAGTAGATCACCAGATCATAAAGGCCAAATGGTTCAGGGCTCATTTTGTCAACACCTGGGTGGGGCAGGTACAATTGAGGCATACATTTTTCTTAATAAATACAAATTCAATGTGTTTTTAAAAACAACTCTAACAGTTGAGGTTCTGCAGTTTTCCTAGGCATCCTATTCCACTGCTTTGCTAGACTTGTGTTGGATTACAGTCTCTTGTGCCTCCTTTTACCTCAGTTTTATTTTAGTAATGCTAAAAAACTTCATCCTTTCAATCATTACTCATAAATCTTGTCTTTTAGATAGATTATTTTGTTACTCTCCTTTGAGTGGTTTGATTAAAAACCTATGATGAGTTCAGCCTGTTGCTTTATAGTTAAGTTTTTTCAGCATGAGGTAAAGTTCTTCTGTTTTGGGTCCGGGAAAGACCTTTTTCCAAAATTAAAAAATTTTATCATCATGTCTGAGGAATCTGGGGAGTGTGTCACAAATGTTCACATTATTGCTAGTGATTTTAGTAGAGGAAAATTAGAATAAAGGTGACATAAGGCTAAGAAAAGGCTATGTTTGCTCTGATTTCTGCTATACGTGTCCTAAAAATACAGTCAGTGGTCTGTCTGTAACTGTTAGCTCTAAAATGGGATAGAAGTTTTCTCTATATATTGAATACTGTATTAGAAATTGATGTTAGAAAGGGATAAACAGGAGATGGACCCTAACAATCTTGTGAACTCGTAGAAAAATTACAGTCCCATGAGATGTGGTTCATTTTGGCCCCATAATATACCTGGTTTGTGTTTCAGTGATGCAGAGAGCACCAAGCCAAGCTGCCTCACCAGGATGGATTCTGTTGTTTTAAGCAAAGGATTTGGGTCAAATAAATTCCCATTGTATGAAAATCAGCACAGAGGTTGCTTCTGACAAGCTTTAGTTTGGGCTTTGTTTTGTAACAATGTCTTCTTGTTTCTTCAGCAAACAGCAGTGACAGTGATGAACTGTCTGCTGGTGAAAGTGTGTCCAAGTCTCAGTCAGCAAAATCGGTTTCTACTGGCATGAAATCTCACCAAACCAAATCACTCACAAGAACACAGTCTCCAGGAAAATGTGGTAAAAATGGAGAGAAGGAGTCTGATCTCAAAGAACAGAATAATCGTTTGCCCAAAGTTTACAAGTGGAGTTTTCAAATGTGTAAGTATTTTCTTGAAAACATGCCTAGTGTCTTCTTGTGGCATACTGTAAAAAGTCATTTTGAATGCTCTGTGTTTTGGCTTTCTCGTTTCCATCCTGAATTTGCTTAAACTCGTGATAAATCCTCTTTTTTTTTTAAAAAAAAAAAAAGGTGGTTGGTTTTTTGTTTTTTTTTTTTTTTTNTTTTTTTTTTTTTTTTTTTTTTTTTTTTTGCAATTGCAGCACAGGGAGCTGCCTGTGTCACACTCTTCCAGGACTGTTTTTAGATCAGGCTCCTGAGCTACCTTGCTGTTCTTGTTGTGCTGTGCATACCTGTCACTCAGGCATGAACATGATCTGCTCTGTGTGCTTCTTCAATTAATAGTTCCTTGCTGTTTTATTTCTCATTCTCTAGTTCTTGTTCAGACACTTAGGTGTGTAATTTTTTCTCTATCCATTTTGCATTAGTGAACCAGCATGTTTGCTAGTTCTAGTATTAAGAACTTCTACTCGGTTTGTTTCAGTCAAGCTACTGGTGCAGCTAGGGATGAGCAGTGTGGAAAGGATCCTGCATTTGCCTGTCTGAATAACAGATCAGTGCCTTATTAATCCCCTCATGTTAGGGCAACTTACTAATTGAATCTGACTTTGCATTTTGGTTTGTGTTGTTTTTTGTTTTGTTTTGGTTTTTTTTATCAATTTCCTTCCCAACCCTGAATCTCGGCATTAGTCTGCTTTTAAAAATATTTTTTTCCAAGTAGTTTTTCACAGTCAAGTTGCTCTTCAGGAGTATGTAATGTAAAAGGTCTTTATTGTAATTTACTGTCCTGTTGAGATTGATTGAACACTTTCATGGTACAACACAATTGAAAGGCTTTTGCTCCTTCCTTTCTTTTTACCTTGGCTACACTCCACATGCTAAAGCTGCTTGGCAGAAGTTGATCTGTGGAGTGCTGTTTGATACATTTCCTGCTGAGGGCAGCTGAAACACTTGAGCTTTCCTCGTTTTCCCGCAGCCTAATATAGTTGTGACTTTTGGTCCTTTGGTGCTGCCCTCATTACAGGTTGATGTAGTGCATTTTGCACCCCATGGTAGTTTAAATAAATGATTCTTAAATACTTTTGAATGGAGTGTCTCTCATGTGGCTTCCCTGGACTGAACCAAGAATTTCTCCTGCCTGTGCCACCCACTGCTGTGTGCGATGCTGTGGAGAGCTCCCAGCTGGAAACAGCCAGAGGGGCAGGTCCTGTGCTGGCCATGTCCACCAAGGTTGTCCTGTATGGGTTTTCTTTCTGGCACATATGCCAGGGACTTCCCAGTGTCTGGGGCCAAACTGAGCTCCAGCAAGGACTGAAAGCAACAGGCTCAAAGCTAATTTTGGCCCTGATGTTTTCATCTGTCGTCTTTAATTTTTTTATCCTTTTCCTCCTTATGAGGAAGGGAATGCATTTTTTTTCCTCTCCCAGTTCCTTAAAAAGTCCTCAAAAAGCATATGGTGATATCTGGTAAAGAATAATAAAAAATGAACAAGTTTGGGGTGATAAAGAGCAGCTACTGTTGCTGTTGTTTCTTAGCTTTGCTGTCTGCTACCTCAAAGCACATCACTAAGATCTGAGTACCTTCCAGTTCACTGACATCCAGAAGTGTTTGGAAATGTTTCAATGCAACAGCTAACAGAGATTGTTTAACTTGCAGCTGACTTGGAAAATCTGACGAGTGCCGAGCGCATAACAGTTCTCCAAGAGAAGCTGCAAGAAATCAGGAAACATTACCTGTCCTTGAAATCTGAGGTGGCTTCCATTGACCGAAGAAGAAAGCGCTTAAAGAAAAAAGAGCGGGAAAGTAAGTGCTGGAAACTAATTCTGCTTTTAGAGAGCTTAATTGCATGTTATGTGAGGGTACTGGGTCATTTGCAGGGGGATGTGTGGCAGTAGGAGTGTGGTTTTGTTTGGGTTTTGGGAAATGCTGTGTGCAGGTGTTTTATGACCATTAGAAGGATCAGATACCCAGTGCCTGTAGGAAGGGAAGGGCGTTACCAAGGTGTGCAATCTGTTTAATGCTCTTGAGGCATAACTACTTCTTACAGGAAAAAATATACAGAAAATGAACTTTTCTAAGCAGTGAACAAAGGGTACTAATAACTTCTAATTTTTCTTCAGGTTACAGGTAAATTTACTGTAGTATCGCTTGTAGGCCTATTTAGTGCTTTCCCCTTAGGATAAGGGGTTTATTCCATGACTGTAAAGGGAGACCAGTTAAACTGAGTGTTTCCTATGCAAACCAGGCAGTGCAGGCTGGTTTCTTTTCCATTACAAAGGCATTGGTTGCTGGTGTCAGTAAGTACCAGTGCTTGCTGCTGAGCAGGAAAACATGTTCATTGCTTGATTTATGGATCTCTATAACCTGTGCTTTCCTTTTCCTGTGCAGGTGCTGCTACTACATCATCTTCCTCCTCATCACCTTCCTCTAGTTCCATTACGGCTGCAGTTATGTTAACGTTAGCAGAACCATCTATGTCAAGTTCATCACAGAATGGAATGTCAGTTGAGTGCAGGTGACAGCAGGACTTGCCAAAGCACTTTGCACTTAATGGCTGCTGAGGGCCACTCTTTTTTTTTTCCTTTTTTTTTTTTTTTATACTGCACAGTGGCACAAAATTCAGACAAGCACTATTTTGTATTTAAAGTTGTTTCTTGACAAGCTAACTTTGCACTTAAGTGCACTTTTATGAAGAAAAAGTACAACAAACTGCTTTTCCTCAAGCAATAATTGTTTCCAACTTGTCTGGGAATTGTAAGTCTAGTGACTCAAAGGCCTTCCACTGTGGCAAATGGAGGCTGTTCACTGCCTGTAGAGACAGGACAATAAGTATATAGTTGCTGGGGTGATCTAAATCAGTGTGGTAAGGCTTACTGTATTCCCTGGTATTTTGTTAAAGCTGGAACATTTGATATTTTTCCATTTATTTATGACAAATATTGAAAATATTTTCATTTGTACAAGCTAATTGTTTTTTAACGGCTAAGTCACCTTATAGTGGCTTTAATTGTATACGTCAAGCACATCTATTCAAAACCTGCAGTTAGTAGGATGTCTGACATCAGTCCTGATAACCAAATATGAGCATTCCTTTAAAAAAAAAAAAAAAAAAAAAGACTGACTAATGTTTACAGGTTTGAATTAGGCTTAAATAGGTTACTCTGGGTTTTAAGAACCCATTAATTGGAATGAAACTACTGTACTTTGCCATTTTTCTATAAAACAGTATTTTTTTTTAATTTTGATAAAATACATTATGAAAAAGAAAGAAAATGGCTAACAAACTGTATTAAATCTTAATGTATAAAGATTGTATTCAGCCAGTTTAAAGTGTATATTTATTCATAATGGATTATAACAGGTATATTTTTGTGTTTTCTTGTAAATGTTTCTTTTCCCCTTAAAGCAACAAATATTTCATTTGTAATGCTTATTTTATTACGAGCTTCAAGGAGAGGACTTCAAGAGGGAGTAAGGTGTGAGGTTATAATTTGTGGTTGCTGATACCCAACACTGCCACAAAAGGGTAGTTGTTTTTAAAATAACTAGCTAGCCGAGTGGTAGATGTTTAATTTTTTAAATGCCTTGTATGAATTCCAAACCCAACTTCAGACTGTTTTCACTTGTATTGCTTTTATGTTGAATGGATCCCAAGCTCTCTCCTGTTAATTCTATACCTTTGTAAGACATTTGTATATTGCGGAAGTGTTCATTCAAGCTATTTAATACCTGGCACTGTTAATACACAGTACTTTATTGTACAGATTGTTTTACTGTTTTAATTGTAGTTCTGTGTACTTCTTTTGCCTGGGGAAATAGGGGCTGGCATGTTTTTCTTTGTTTTCTGGCAATACGACATGTAAGAATTTGAAGCATTTTGTTTGTAGATGCTAGAATGTCAGAATCTTTTTCATTTGACTTTTCTAAGAAAAGCATTTTCAGTCTTCGTAGTGTGCGCTTAAGGTTATAACTGATTTTATTGAAAATGGTTTCAAAGTATTCAGAATTGTACAGGACTGTAAAAATTTGTTGACAGACATTGAAGGAAAAGCTTATAGAAAAAAGCTATAAAATATATATTAGGTTCTGCAGAAAATGGAGAGTTATGTAATATATTGTACAAATGTAAGCAAAGGCCTCTGAAATAAAATGCCATAGTTTGTGAATCCCTGATTTTGTTTCTAACACTTTAATTAAGCAACTGTACTGTGTTCATGACAATTACATCAAGCTGCAGAATCAGTTTAGCAAGTGATCTTTGGTGTGCTGTAATGGACATATAAAGGTAAGATAGCATGTGCATTGGCCTGATTTTCCTCTCAGTGATTATTCAGTTCCCTCCTCTTCATTAAGGCAGAGCCAATTGAAACAAACTACTGGCTGTAGTTCAGGTGACCAAAATACTGTTACACCTGCAAGGTGACAGATTACTGATGAGACTGACAGTAACGACCCATAGTAAATAACTTTGGAAACACTGACTGTGTTAAAAGTTACGATGATCCAAGACCGATGGGTCATTTTAATATTTTCAGTGAAGGTACTTAAGAGGATATTTTCATCTGTTATTTAGTGGAATCAGAGTCATGGTAGTTCAGTTCTGCTTTTCAGTTTCAGTAGGCATAAGGGGTATGGATGTAACTGGGAACTACATCTGGGCAAGCAAGATTCAAATTCAGCTCTTCACTCACTAGTTCTTGATCGGCTTTTAGTTTTAGTGCCAGAATATTTGCTGTGATGTAACAATTACTGACTCTGTGATCTGGAGGGGATTTGTTTACCTGTTTTAAAACAGGGATCATTAGTCAGCTCCCTGCTCCCAAGTCAAGTTTTTGCATCATTAGGATTTTTTATTTTCCTTAATACAGAGATTATTTAATTTTCATCATATTTCTGATACAGTTTAGTGGCTAGCAAAACATTTGTCTCAGTGTGTTACATTGCATCTCTTCTGTGAAGTATGTCTGTAAATGGTGCTTTCCACATTCATGGAACCACTTGTCTCCCAGTAAGTAACAAAGGAAGATACCTTTGGCAAACTGTTAGCCAGGCACTTTTATCCCATGTTCCAGTGGGTCAAATCTGAGCCGCTTTTCAGGGTACGTACTATACACAGCTTTCCATGTGGATGAGTTCCCTGCCTGGCGCGTGCACTCTGCTTGCAGCTGAGGCAGTTTGCCACTAGCAGTGCCTGCTGGGCTGTGCCCGTACTCCTGAGGGCCTGCTTGGACCACGGTCCCAAAGGCAAAGCAAGGCAAACACACCCTGCTGTGTTCTCCACACCTTGGCTGAGGGACACACTCGGGTTTGTGTCCCACAATCGATCGTGATGGGGATCGGCATATGCTGAGGGAAAACATGCCTTATATGAAGGCTCTGCAGTGCTCCCACCTGCCCTTACTTGCAGTCTGCACTGATACCTGTCCATACTTGTGGCTGGGTAGTTCCTGTCACGCTGGGATTTTCCTGTTGGGGCAGGGATTGAACTCGCTCTCAGGTGGAGTTCCTGGAGGCTGTGTGCCTCTTGCTGAGTTTCAGTGGCCACAAGTCCCTGAAAGGGGCTGGATGATGGTTGAGCCTGTTCTGCCCTTCATGTGTCACTACAGTGCTGCTCTTCTGTGTGAAGGCAGATTGGAGAAGCCACTACAAGTCACGTAGCAACCACCTGCCCCTTTTCAGGGATTTGTGCATTCTCTTGGGCTGACCCTGTCCTTGAGGGGTCATTACCTTTCCTGGTATCCAGCAGGCAAGGCAGGGCCACGTGTCAAGACCAGCACTTCTTTTTTATTCAGCAGCTGAGCTGCTTGTTTAGCCATTGGTTGGATGCTGGTGCCAACAGAGCTGCTTACAGTGGCAGCTGCAAAAGTGCATCAGACGTGTAAGGAGAGAGAGCCACAGGTCTGTCACGTTTGCTTCAGCTCCCCTTGGAACTGAGGGTCGGGGAAATCCGTGAGACGGCCTCTGGCGACACACTCATCACAGAATCAATTAGGTTGGAAAAGACCTCTGAGTTCATCAGGTCCAATCTGTGACCAAGCACCACCCTGTCTACTAGACCATGGTACTAAGGNAGTACGTGGTGGGGCAGGTGTCGGGCAGCCTCGGGGCGGCCGCGGCTCCCGCTGCGCCCCTCGCTCGCCTCTTCCGTGCCGCCGCGCCGCCCGTGCTGGTGCCTGTGCCGGGGGTGAGTGAGCGATGCCGGCGGTGTGTGAGCCCGGCAGGGGCCGCAGCGCTGGGCTGCGGGNACCATGTCCAGTCTTTCCTTAAACCCAGGCACAGCGACTCCACCCGCTCCCCCGCAATCCATTCCAGTATCTAATCATCCTTTCTGTGAAGAAATTGCTCCTCATGCTCAACCTCGGCCTCCCCTGGCGCAGCTTCTGCCTGTGTCCATGTGCTCCTGCCGTCGGATGTTCGCAGGGTGCCACTGCGCCGCGCGCGGCTCGGGATGCAGCTCCCGGCCGGCAGCGAGGGCGGCAGCGGCGGCGGTCCCGGGAGCAGCNAGCCCGGCAGGGGCCGCAGCGCTGGGCTGCGGGCAGTGGCTCTCCAAATAAGTTACACTGTATGAAGTAACTTCGGGGCGTTCCTGGAATGTTGTCCTTCAAGGCTGTTTCTCTTGCCGTTTTTTTTTAAGGGAAATAAGAAAAGGAAGCATGCAGAAGAAAAGGAGAAAGTGCCAGAAGACCAGAGCTTATCCGTCATACAAGAACCTCTGGTGAAAGCAAAGAAGGCTAGAAAAAAGGAAGGTTCAGAAGCAGAGAAAAAACTGTCAGAGAGGTGAGTGAATGACACCATTTTATTGTAAAATTAAATCCCTCGGCATCTACATTAATCGTAATAGGAGTTTGATGAAACAACGAAGTTCTCATCTGCTACTCATCTTCAACTTGGTGTTTAAGATCATTTTTTAAGACTGTGCAAATTTTCTGTAGTTTTCCCTTGAAGGAGGAAGTAGTGCAGCTTCTTGAAACACTAGGTCTGTGAAGTGCAAATGTCCTGCTAGAGAGCCATTAGGTCCAGCGGCTGGAGATGAAGACATGGGCATGGATCTAGTTCTCTCTGGCTCAGGAGATGTTTTCCAGCTTTCCTTGGCTTTATCCAGCAGAGGTGGTTTCAGCAGGAGCAAGCTGCCAGGCACACTGAGCTGTCTGTGTCCCACTGGGCCTCTGCAGTGACGCAGAACCTCTCTGTGACTCTGCCTGTTCTCTCAAGTACTTGAAGCAAGGTGCTTCAGAGCAGGCTGGAAGCTGCTGTACAATACAGTTTGGGTAATAAAGCGAACTTGATTGTAGCACAAGGCTGACCCCTCATGCTGCCCCCAGCACTGGCCCCATGGGAGCTGTTTGCTGTGCCTGTAGCCTTCTGGAGGTTCCTTTAGATCTGCTCCTTGTTCATGCTCTTACGGCAGGTTTGGATAGAGAGAGACTTGCTGGTGCATGGCAGTATTCCAGAGGTTTGTTCTGAGTCTCCTGCAAACTGAGAAGGATTAAATCTGTTCTAAGTTCCAACATAACACAAAGATGTTTCTTTTCCCCTCAATTTTAGAGGCTATCAAGTTATTTAATTCTGAACTATTTCTGTATTACTCCTGGCAAATAGTGAATGCAGTGTCCTGGGGACAACAGATGGTTTTTCATGTTACTAAATGGTCAGATCCATTTGTTTAATGCGGAATGAACAAAATATTGTTTGAAATTTTAGAGTTTACATAATAATTTCAAATGTAAGTTAAAATATCTTGGAGGCTTCAGTTCTTTGACCCTAAACCCCCTGTTTTTTTTCCCATCAGTTGTAACCTGCCTGTTTGTTTCTGATCAGAGAGAATGCTCTGGAGCAGGCAGATAAAGAGGAGGATCAAAAATTGTTTCAAAACAAAGCAAAGCAAAAGAAAAAGGCTTCTCAAGCCATCACCAAAAGTGATTCAGCTACGGATGCTACTGCAAAACAGCAAAAGAGAAAATGGGTGGTTGATGAAGCAGCAGACAGAAGAACGGTGTTTGTTGGAAACTTGCCTGTCAGCTGTACTGTTCAGGTACGTGGGTGGGTTCTGTCCACTAAGGGAATGAAAGGAGTTGCAGCAGTCCTCAGTTTGAGGGGATGTTTCCAGCTGGGAAGTCACACACCCTTGTGATTGGAACTGCTTTTGGGAAAGTAGGAAATGGTGCTTGTTCTCAGAAACCATTAGAGACAATCTCTGGTTTCCTGGAGCTGGGCTTCCTGCAGCAGTGGATGCAGCGACTCTTTCTTGAGTGGAATTGGTCAGTTCCTTGTCAATGAAAAAGTGACTGAATAAAGTAGAACCGCACTTACAAAGTTACTCTGCTTCTAATTTTGTATGCAAACAGTGCTTCAAATCGTTACATAAAACATGTTAAATTTATACTTTCTTCCACAGTAAGAGGCAGGACTTCAGTTTTAACAATCTGTAGAAGAAGCTGCCACAAAAAAACATAGATATAGTTACAAATTACTTGCATATTTTTTACTAGCTCGTTAAGGGACCTCCTATAGGTAAAAGGAAAACAGTGTAAGAACAGTATTACTTATAAATACTAAAAAATAATTCTCATTACCAGGTTGAAAAGTGTACTGAGTGTTTGTAATATCATCTATTTAGGTACTGAAATCTCTGTTTAACAAGTATGGACAAATCCAATCCATTCGCTTCCGGTCTCTGGTATGCTATTTCCTTTAATGTTATATAACAAAATTATTTGTTGATGTTAAAGGACAGTACTACTTCTAAAGCTTGTACCTTCATTAGTTCAGAAGTGGTTTGCGGTATGTGGGTTTTGCTATTAGAATAAGCCTTGGAGATGTTATCCCCAGAGCACCACAGATGCATTTTTCCTGTAGCAGCAGCTGATCCAGGATCAGAGCTTTATGTTCTCTGAAAGAGGAATGCCTTTATTATTGCTGGTTTGGCTGAGGCATTGCTCACCTGTTTTTAAATCACAGTAGCGAAAACACATTATTGTAAATCAGGGTACTCACTAAAATAGTTGACAATAACCCTCCTGGAACTCAAGAAACATGTCAGACAAAGTCAAGGCAAGCTCTTTAACTCTGAGGGTCTTTTAGACCATCTGTAGGACCAGCCAGTTCTGTCATTTGCTCAGTGTACTGGCTAGGTTGCTTTGGGTGGCCCCTGCTTGAATTCATCTTTGTCTTACAGAAAGACTTTGTGATAAGTGGACACTAGGCCCACCTAACTCAAGCTCTTTTTTATCTTTAAGATTCCAGCAGAAGATACTATATCCAAAAAGGTAGCAGCTATCAAGTACGTTCCCTTTGTGAATTTTGTGTATTTTTCAAGGCCTAAACAATGTTAAAGTGCTGGTCATTAAAAGTTTGTCTGTATTAGGTCTTTTTTACATATTTTATGTTTCTTTTTGTCATTACCTTAGTGTGTATTAAATTTTCTGAGCAAGTAATGAAGAATTATGTGCCATGTATACTTGTCATTCATTACCTGAGGTTGCATTTCTTACATTTTAGGAAGGAGGAAGAGGCTAAAAGTCTTTAATTTCTTCTGATATGTTTATGAGCTGAGGAAGCTTGCTCAATGTGCATACATGGGCGGAACAAGATGGGTTCATCCCTATAGTGGGACTCCCTTTTACATACAGGGGTAGTTTGACCTGCAGGGGGAATGAAGTTGTTAGTGTGCACAGAACAAGCAGAGGCATGAATGTGTTCGGCGAGAAGTGCCTGTGCACTGCACAGCATCAGCGGGATTTAAGCAGTAAATGTCTCCTTTACCCGTTCCAGGCGTAAGGTGCACCCAAATGCAAAGTTCATCAATGCTTACGTGGTCTTTAAGGAAGAATGTGATGCCCAGAAGGCTCTGAAGGAGTAAGTCTCAGTTTTGTTCCTCATTCCCTGTTGAAGAGGTAGTTAAGGTAGATTGATAGCTAAATTTAAACAACCTCCCCTCTTTTGCTTGAATCAGAATAAAATATTGTTCAAACTTTAAAGTAACTTTGCTTTTGGAATACTGCTATGCAGTGACATTGTCAATTAAGTAATGTTTATTTCACTTCTAAATTTTTTGCTTTTCCCCACAAAAGGAATGGAACAGAAATTGCTAGTGGATTTCACATCAGAGTTGACACTGCATCTAAAACCAGTTCGGTAAGTAAGATGAGTGGCTCTAAATCCCCTTTCCTGGTTTGGTTGTGGGGTTTTTATTGGTGTTGGTTGGTTGGTTTGGTTGTATTCTGTAACAAATAACTTACTGTCCTGTCTCTCTTATTTCCTTTAGCATGACAATAAGCGATCTGTATTCTTGGGAAATCTTCCATATGGTAAGTCTGAAATGAAATATTAATTTGCATTTAGGCTTTTTATTTCTTGGTATTAGGTGGATAAATACCTTTTGCTGGAGGTAATTTTTATTTGTTAACTGAAACACTTAAAAAGGTTGTAAGTTTCTGCCCAGTTCTCCATCTTGATTATTTCCTTTATTGTAGGTAGCACTGCAGGTGCTTTTAGTTCTCGTTGTTGCTTCATGTTTTTTAAATCACTATGACTAAGTTGCATGGGCAATGGCTTTCTAAACTGCTCAAGGGTTACCAATACCTGTTTGTGAACCAATTCCAAGTGATGGACGGTGATGGCTTCTCCTTTTGGTGTTTTCTGTGAACCACAGGCTGAGTGACTCTGTCCAGGCAGGGATAAAAGTGGGATTTGATGATTGTTGCAGGCCAGTTTCAACTCAGAATCTTCTGTGATTTGCTGTTTTCTGAAGTTACTGCAGCAGCCTGGACCATTTTCAGCATGTCTGGGTCCCATCGCTGTAGTTAAACCCATACTGTTGAGGTCAGCCCCTCCTCTCAGCAGAGAGATGTTTATATCTACATCAGGGGCTTCCATGAAGCCTACCCATACAAAAAAAGAAAATAACCTGTATTTTTGCAATGGCACATCACATTTGTCTGCCTAGGCATGGGATGGAGAAAGCCTCATACACCCAGCCATTATCAGAATAATTGCATAGCAGCTGTGGTTGGAAACTGTAAATCCCTTCTCCCCCATTCAGTTAAAATTCATGGCTCAGTCAATGAGCAGTTGAAGAACTGCCAGCTCAAGCTCATTATCATCAGCATTAATTCTTAAAAAGAAGTTCTGGCATAAGGAGGAGCTACAAAAACGTATAGCAGGATTCCTAATTTCTACTATATTCCAAGCATAAATGAAATAATTTGAAAAATCTGTTTCAGTCTTTGCCTTAGTTCTTTGTGATTTATGCCGTACTCTTCAGAGCTGGAGAAGCAGTAACTGTCAGAGCAAATAGCCCTTTACAAAGTCTGCATTGACAGCTCGCTGGGGTTTTTGAACCGCTGATATTTGTCTACCTCTCCGTATTCTGTATTGTTTGTGTCCCTGAGGGGGTAAATGTGAAGGAACTGGGTGTGGGCCAGGCTTTCAAAGCCCTGTGTCTCCCTGAAGAGGCATCTGTTCCCTTGTGTTGCCTGCAGACATCCGCGATGACGCCGTGCGGGAGCACTTCCATGTCTGTGGAGACGTCATGGGAGTGCGAGTGGTGAGAGACAGGACCACGGGCCTGGGGAAAGGCTTCGGCTACGTCCTCTTTGAGGTACATGCTCCAGCACATGGGGAGTTCTTCAAAACAGGAGTTGGGTCTGCCTTTAGAGCATTTTTATTTGCTTTCTAGTAATTTTTTGAGGTTTGTGTGTGTGTATGAATTTAAATGGTAGCATTGTTGTGTGTGGTGAAAGCAGCTTGGAAGACCGGTTCAGTGGAAGCAGATACAAACCAAAATATTTTAGGTTTTGTACACACTGGGGTGGAAGAAGTGACTTTACCTTAAAGACTTAAAGGAGGGACAGATGAGTTTGTTTGGTGCAACTTCAGTGTTCTCCCATTTCTTACGTGTCAAGACGTGAGTGGAATTATTTTCTGTGGCTGGTTTGCATACTGGTTCTCCACTTCTGATTTAGTACAACTTCCTTTCTCATGCTAGTCTCCCACCTTTAGTTTCCTTAGTTCATTTCCTGCAGCCCAAAGCCTTTTTTCCCCGATTTTTCCTTGTCTTTTCCTGCCTCAGACTTTAGTGTCTCATTGCTAGCTGTTTCATAGCCTGTTTTCAAGTGTCTGTGCCTCAGTGTTTGGGCTGTGTGGGGGCGCTGGTGTTCCTGAGCAGAGATGTTGTGTCATTCCCTAAATAGAGCGGCTTGAGCACTCTGCATTGTAAAATCTGCTTACCAATTTTAAACACAGGTAGCTGTTCATTGAAAGCCCTCAACTGGAAGTAATGCTGCTTTTAAAGTGCCTGTCTGGTTTTGTAGAACACAGATGCTGTACATCTTGCTCTGAAACTCAGCAACTCTGTTCTGATGGGAAGAAAGATACGAGTGCAGCGCATAGCGGACAAGAGGAAAGCGCAGAAAAGTCCACACCAGTCTCGTGCTCCCAAGGACAGAGTTGATAAGAAGAGAAAAGAAAAGAGCTCCTCTAACAATTCTTTTGTTGGTGAAAAGGCAACCCCGTTAAAGAAGAGCACAAAACCAAAAAGACTAAAAACTACTCCTGGGAATAAGGCTGGGAAAAACAAACAGTCCTTTGATAAAAATCAATCCAGTAAAAATGCTAATTAGTGTTACGAAGATGGATATATGTGAGAGTGTTTTTTATATGTGAGAGTGTAATAAATTTTGTTTGCTAATACAGCTGTTGTCCTTGGTGTTTGCTCTGGGGCATTTGACTTCCCGCAGAAGGCAGTGGGAGGTGCTGCATGATTTTATTCCTATTCCAGGAATCTCTCCAGCTGAGGTCTTGCTGCAGAGGGTAACTGAATTCTTTTTTTGGAGCTGTGTAGGATTACCCACAATGGCTGTAGAAAAAAGTGACTCATTCACACTGGGTCTGTGATACAATAGAGATCATTACCTTGATTTGGGTGGCTTTTTTTGTTGCGCAGGGAAGGGCAATGGGCCTGGTGACGGATCTGGGAGCACAGGTCTTATGAGGAGCAGCTGGGGGAGCTGGAGACTTTCAGCCTGGAGAAAAGGAAGCTCGGGGATGGCCTTATTACTCTCGCTTGACTCCCTGAAAGGAGGCTGTAGCCGGGTGGGGGCTGGTCTCTTCTCCCACGCAGCAAGTGTTAGGAAAATTAATCCACAAACGCCAGAGGTTTATGTCCAAAACGGAGACAGAGGAGTCCTGTAAGTTTATTCGAATAAAGGGAGAGGCCATGGGGCATTTTCCCTGGGGTCTCTCAAATTTTCAGAGGACGCAGCCTCCTTTTTATCCTCATTTCCCACCCGCATTTCCCTCTCTCTTTCCCCATTTGCTGAGGTACTTGAGAGGTACAGACTTCCCGGAATGCCTCAAGACCTAAGATTCCCCTTTCATGTGTAAACCTCCCCACCCCATTGTTAAGGGTTTCATGGGTTTTCCCCATTATTTCTTTCATCTTTCAATATCCAGTTTAATTTATCAGCAAACCTACGGTTTGTTTGTAAAGGCAAATATCTTGTTCTCAATTCATCTATCAGTAGAATCCTTCCCACTGTCTCTCTTATCCCTCAGCGCTAGTTTTATTTACCAGCAGACCCACCGCTTGTTTGTAAAGACAAATCTTGTCATTCCTCTCACAAGGAAGAGGATGACAGGGCGAAGCCTCAAGCTGTGCCTGGGCAGGTTTAGGTTGGACATCAGGAGACAATCCTTCACAGAAAGGGTGATTAGATATTGGAAGGGGTTGCCCAGGGAGGTGGTGGAGTCACCATCTCTGGAGGTGTTTAAGGGAGGCCTGGACGTGGCACTGAGTGCCATGCTCTATTTGTCCCGGCGGTGTTGGGTCAGAGGCCGGTTGGTGCTAAAAATCCCCGGGCCCTTTCCCGCTCTCGCCGCCCCTCCCGGCGGGCAAACCCCGCGGCTCAGCCCGCGCCCCTCCGCCGCGCATGCGCCCCAGCCC
>WBMY01007048.1:53145-185303 GCA_013397315.1 Donacobius atricapilla | reverse complement strand
GCCCCCGGGCCCGGCCGGCACCCGCGCCCCCTCTGCCCCAGCCCGGCGGCCACTGCGGCTCTGCGGCCTCTCGCCGGCCCTTCGCCCAGAGCCGCGCCGCGGCACGCTCACAGAACCGTCAAAGCTGGAAGATGCCTTCGAGCCCCGTCCAGCCATCCGCCGCTGCGGCGCTAAGCGGCGTCGCCCAGCGCCAGGCACGGTCCCCTCCTGAACAGCCCCAGGGGATCGTGACTCCTCCGCCTCCCTGGGCAGCCCATTCCAATGCCTGGCCATCCTAACGGTGGAAAGGATTTTTTCTGATGTCTCATCTGAGTCTCCCATGTCTCAGCCTGAGGCCGTTTTTTCTGGTCCTCTCACTGCAGGCGTGGTAGAAGAGACTGATCTCCACCTCACTACAGCTTCTTTTCAGGTGGTTCTAGGCAGGGTCAGACCGTCAGAGAGCGTGTGCTGTAGGCGTTGGGTAACCTGTGGTTTCGGTCCATGCTTGGTTCAAATTCATCTCCCCCCTGCCTTTTTTCTTGTCCAGTCTTGCTCCCCTACAGGCTCAGCAATGCTATTATAGCCACCACATTGACGTGACACTTTTTTTTTTTTCCGTTTGGAAAACAAGCAGGTAAAACAGTGTGATCTCTTACAGTGAAGTTGTTGCTGTGGTGAGGCAGGGATCTGTGGCTGCTTTCAGGTATTTCATCAGCTGCATTCTAAACCCTCCTGGCAGCCCCGCCATTGGCTTCCAGGATAAGAATGAATGCCAGAGCAAACTGTTGATTAATCCAAGATGTAGAGCTCTTCTCCCATGGCTCTTCATTATTTCACATCTTCAACATTTATTTAAACGTTTTAATGATCAGTGAGGGGTTTAAATGCAGTTATAGGCTTGAATACTGAAGGAACACAAAAGAATCCTGAGCAATAACTGAGTGATACTTTTTATACTGAGTTATTTCTGTCCAGGTAATATGTGTATTATAACTTCAGTAACTAATCTGAAGATAAGAAGTCATCATTAGGGTAAATTTTCCTGGCAAGTAAACTTGATGTGATCAGCAGTTTTGTGGATGGAAAAGTCAATAACTAGACTGCTTGAAAATGAATCTTCACCTGACAGCATTAAAATGTAGCTTAACAGCTTTGGTTTTGCCTTCACGGATTGAATTTGCCTGGCCAGTGTTGTTGCTTAACGGTGCATTGATTCTGCTTTCCAAAATTTCCTCCACAGCAAGTTATGTCTGTCAAATATTTCAGATTCAGACCCCCTCGCTCCTGTGTGTAGGATTTTGGGCACATACCCTCTTGTGTGTGTTCCAAGTCTTTTTTTCCCTGCAGCGCAAGTCATTAATTGGGAAATTTTAGTGCAGTTAACTGATGTGCGCATGTTTTTGCGCAAGGAAACTCGATTTTCGGCAACCTAATCAGCCACGGGGTTTATTATGATGCCAGATATGCAGTAGGAGAAGTACCGAATTATGTAAGGTTTTTGCAGAAGCACCACAAATTATTTTTGGATTCTGGGTTTCCATAATCTGAGCCTCTGTCCAGTCACATTCTAGATAAACCTTAGAACTGCTCTGATTAAGAATTGACATGAACTTTGAAGTGGAAAACAAATGCATTTTGGTTTGATAGGAGGTGGCAGCTGTCATTTGAGGGACTTCATTGTAGGACTTACAGTCCTTGCCTGTGATGCATTGGTCTATATTTAGTTGTAAGGCTTAAGTTAATTTAGTTGAGGGCTTTTTTGGTAGTGTAACAAATTATTTAGTATGGATGCTTCAGCAGTGGTGCCAGGGATCTGGGTATTACAGCATTTTTACTGTTGGGTAGACAGGAAGGCTTGGGCTGTAAAATATTTGACGAGGAAAGGTTCAGTGCAGCAGCCAGCTGCAGTTCTTTATGTAAAGATGCTCCATGTGTTGTGCAGTAGTGGGGGTTATAGGATGGAAAGCTTGGAGAAACCACCTTTACAGCACATCTTTTCCAGTAACCTCCTTAGGATAAGATCCTTTTTCAGCCTCTGGATGCTGTGTCACCAGAATTTGGGAGGGACAGGAGACCTCACATGTCAGTGGATTGACTGTTGTGTTTGGTCAAGCATGTGCTGACAAATGAAGAAATTTTTTTTTGCCCTCCCAGTTACACTGCACGTGTCTGTGTGCTGTGTTTGGGCCAAGTTTACATTGCAAAGGCCTGTCTTAAAAATGACATGGCCAGATTTAGGTTTCTGGGGAAAAATTCCCTGGAAGTTTCTGAAAGGCTTATAGAACTTCCGGATTTTGATTTTTCCAGATGTTTTAATCTTATTTGGCAGGTTTTGTGGGTGGGTTTTTCTGTTGGGCTTTTTTTTGTTTTGGTCTTGTTGCTGGTTTGGGGGCCATGTCCATATTTAGTCTTGCAACCAAAAGATAGCAAAGCTGTAAACATCAGAGCTTCCCTGGCTGTATTCTATAATTAAATACTTCAGGTATGTTTACTATTTGCCTTCTTGAATGAATAAAATAGAAGTGCTCTGCTTTAAAATATAGACACAGATGTCTTTGTTCAGAGACAGCCAGAATTTCTGGCTACCCAGAATTTTACCCAAGAGCACCTTCTGACTGGACAGCAAAATGAGAGGAGGGTGGTAGGCAGACTTCACTGATGGGAGCTGAAAATTCAAATGGCTTTTGGGGTTTTCTGCTCCTTTGTGCAGCTCATTGGGAAGCTGCTGGGGCTCCTCAGGGACTTTTGCAACCCGTGCTAGCAGGACAGGTCATCCATTGGTTCTCCTTTGAAACTTGCACCCTTGTACAAGAGCTGTGCCTGCAGGACCTGCAGTGTGACAGCTGCACTTTAGCTTTGTGCTTTGGATGCATGCACTGTGTGTCTGTGGTAATAGATTCAGTCTATGAAAGACTGCCTTTCCCTTTTCAAAATGTGATTATCTCTTCAGAATAGAGGGAAGTGTTTCATTTTTGGGGAGGTCCGTGAGGGAAAACAAACTTGGGGGATTTTTTAGGTGTGGGGTGGATTTTTTGTTTGTTTATTTTTTGAGTTTTTTACCCCTCAAAGCCATTGCTTTTTGCTTGTCATATTACAAATGTAGCTTTTGATTGTTATTGTGAGAATACTTTGAACCTAGTATTTCTTCCCAACCAATATGGGAAGAATTCATAAATATCCTTTAGAATTACTTGGGTTTTGTTATTGTTTTAGCTAGTGAACTTTTAAAGAGCCCGTAAAAAAGTATTAAGAAGAGGAAAAAAAAATTCCATAGTAATCAGACTTGAAAAATTTGGTAGATAATTTTTCAGTTTTAAAATCTTGGTGATTCTTCATATTCCTTCACTATTTTCAGGTTAAAGTACATGATTTCAAATCTGTGTGGTCAGTGTTCAAAAGCTTTCATTAGTTCCAGTTACCAGTATGTCGTTTGTTTTGTTCTTTATTCCAGAATGCTTAACCTGGTGAATGATACCTTTTATTATATTTTGATAAGAAAGTATAATAGTCATGCCAAGAAAACACAATTTTCTCCTCAAAATGGTGTATAAATGTTGAGCTGTTACTGTTTATATTTCTTTTTGGTGTTTCTGCAGAATGCACTACAGCTGCAGTGTGCCTTGTTTTGATAGTAAAACATTTCAAATACAACATTTTAAAAAATTTAATCTTTAGGGTTTCATCTATTCTCAAAACTTGTTTGCATAGTAATGCAATTTTAAGTTTTGTGCAAATTAATTCTTCTGAAAAGTTGGAATGAGCTAATTGAAGCACTAACTTTCAAGAGGAATTCTTTTATATTGAAACCCACCAAAAATATTAAATTGTACTATACTATAGTTCTATCCAACACGTTTCTCCATCTATGGTGTAAAACAACATACACAGATCAGTTAGTTGTAGAAATCTAGGTGCTAAGTGTTATTAAGATGGTGTATTAAGGTAAAAGGGCGTTCCATCCAGTTCAAATGTGAACTCCCTTTCTGTAAAAAACACAATCTTGTCAGTAAATGCCACGTGCCAGGGTATCACTATACCAGGGAATAATATTTCTGACTGTCTTCATCATGTGGACAATTGAACATTTTTTATTACTGTGCAAAACTGCTAGTCATATTTGGAAGTATTTCCAGCTTGTAAAATTATATCAAAAAAAATCAGGGCTGTTTGACAGTTGTTCTTGGCCAGTATAGCCGTTTTCTGAGCAGACACTGAGCACAAAGAGAGAAAGGACAGTTTAACCATAGCCTGTATTAAGAGGTTTTAGTGGTGCACCTATTTCAGTTGATGAACTGAAGACTTACAAAAATGTTTATTCTAAGCAAATTGCCAGTGATAATGTACCTGTTCTTTCTTATGTGACAGCTGCTACTATCTTCATACTTGTCTAGCTGCATTAAAAGCAACTTTATTGCGCTAGTTTTGCTGGAGTGGTACCACTTCATGTAGCAGACCAACTTTTTGCCTTTAGGTTAGGCAGTTAAATCTGTAAATGTTTGTTCCATCTGTAAATGTTTGCTTTGCTCAGGTTTCAGAAATGTATGCTTTAGTATTGCTCTGGCTGGGGCATGATGAGAAACTGCCACTTATTAACTAGTTCCCAAGTCTTTGCTTTAAAGTAGCTGAGAAAGTGCCCTGTGTGTGTCTGCTGTGGCCTGCTAAAGTTCCCCTTCCTTGATGGTGCACCATGCACTTCAAAACTAGCTAGCCTTAACTTACAATTCTTGTGTGGCTTATTGTTAGAAGTCACGTACATAATTCCTGTATTGCTGTAATTCTCTTTGCTTCACGAGGTGTGCTGTGCTGCTGCTGTGCTGCCCTGCACAGCTGGTGTTTGCTGCAGCCATCAGAGGAATTGCCGTTTTGGGTTGGTGCTACTGCCAGCCCTCATTAGACCTCAAAATGACGCTCTGTTGCACTGAGTGGGTTGCAGTCTTGTGCTCAATCTTCAATATTTGGATTACACTACCAGTTTCTTCTTTTGAAAAGGACTTTGATTTGTTCAGGGTTTCAGACTGTAACCTGAAGGGCTTTTTAATTGCAAATTGAAAATAAAAGATGTTTTTATTCTTACAGGAAGGAAGAAACAGAAGCTTGCCAAAGAGAGAGCAGGACTTTCCAAGGTAATACTGTGTTCAATAATGCAATGATATTTTGAAAGATGTTTCACTTGTATTATTTGTAAGATTTACTTAAGGATTTGGTTTGATTCCAGATTTACAAGCACTCCTGCAAATATGCAGTATTTAGGGGGTTTTAATGCTCAGAAATAATTCTGTGGTTGTTCCTTTTATGTGTCAGATAGAGGAGTTATATTAGAAAGTACAACATTCACTGTGTGATTTGATGGTGTTTTCCTCTTTGTAATATGAACAAGGACTTTTCAGATTAAAAATTATTGATGGGATACACTTATAACTGAACTTTGTAGGTTGTTTTGCAATAAGTATTTGATTTCCTTTTCATTATTGCCAGTGGATCCAGAAAGAAAAGATTTCTCTTAAGCAATTGCAAGAAATATAGTTGTAGTAAACACAATACACCTTAGAATTTATATTTGCTCCTAAATGATGTACTTAATAAACTGAGTGCAGATATTTCAGGCCCTGTCTCTACAGATTTGTGATGCAGTGTTATGAGACCTGAGTCTGATTTTCAAAAACATTCTGTGTACTTTTAACTTAGTACCGACACTTGTTTTTTTGCCAGTTGTCAGTGTAACAACAGGGTTGTGTACCTGTCTAATTTCAGTTGAGAATATTTTGTGGTAACTTTTTATTAGCTGATGTTTAAGGGTGATTTAGCTTTTACTGTGTGTGTTACAGTTGCCTGATCTGAAAGATGCCGAAGCAGTTCAGAAGTTTTTCCTTGAGGAGATTCAGCTTGGAGAGGAATTACTAGCTCAAGGTAATTATATTTTTTTTCTAAAGGGGAAGTTGTATAGTAATTTCTCTCTACCTTTGCTAGAAGATGATTTTTGTATGCAAAGAAATTCTGGGGAGTCAAATTTATCTAAGAAAATCTGTTTATTTGTTCTATCCTTGTGTGTTCAGAAAGTCCATCAAGGAAGGAGAAGAGCTTAGTGTGGATGGATTCACCGTAATTTAATCCACTCTTCGTGGATATTTTATGTAGAATGTGTTACAGTGTGGAAGATGGTTGATTTCAAAACATTGTATAATCTGTCACACAGGTGAATATGAAAAAGGTGTTGATCACTTGACCAATGCCATTGCTGTGTGTGGGCAGCCACAGCAGTTACTACAAGTTCTACAGCAGACTCTCCCACCACCAGTGTTTCAAATGCTTCTAACTAAGCTCCCTACAATAAGCCAGGTATGTGAAATATTCCCTGTTGGTTTGGCGTGGAAATAACTGAAATACTTTATCCACTACACCAGTCTTGAGTATTGGGTTTTGTAATCTCTTGTTTTTTAGTGTGTTCAGTTAGATCAAAAGAAGCTTTTTTTTTTCACCTGGGATGCTAAAAAGTGGATATGAAAATCATTGTGTAGCATTAATAGCCACCAGGATAAAATGGATATACCAAACTCTTGTGTTCAGGGTTTGCTAAGATGTTGAAGTAGAGGCATCTAACCACAGCTCTGATACTTAAGTGGATCCAGTGTTTCCCAAATACAGGTGGGAAGATTGGAAAAACAGTAACTTTATTGCACTGGGTCTTGAGTTTTTGGGGTTTTTTAATTTACCTATCTACAAGTGTGTGTAAGTGCTATGAAAGTTCATCAAAATGAATCTGTTGCTTTTGCTACCCTATTGCTTCTGGGGACAGCTATAGGACATAGACAAGATGTTAACTAGTACCAGAACCTATGACAGTTTTGGAAGCTTGGGAGTTTCACTTTAACTGATAAAAGTGTTAGCAGCTCTATGTACAAAATGCCCTCCTGTTTTAGTCTGAGTACTGAGTCGGTAATATTGTTAATATGCTGGCAGGTGTGTCTGTTGTAAAATAGATGATATGTTTTATGTTCTTAGAACTACAAGGGGACTCCCTAACAGTGTTACCTGACATAAAGCAGAGATTCAGTGCTGGGTATCAGCTGGCTCTTCTTACAGCTCAGGCCTGGTTACATTTCAGGTTAAGCTCCATATACTCAGTGGTAACACTGGAAAGTGTCAGGTACGCAAGATGTGAGAGTTGGGGAAATGACTGAACAAAAATGTTTCCTAAGAGAATAGTTCCAGAAATCACACAGAGGTCATCACCTGAGGTTGATAGAATATTGTTTATCTGACTTTGGCTTTGTTAGGTATTGCAGTGCATGTAATCTCTGTGGAACTGACTTCAAAAACTTAAGTCAAATAGATTTCCATTTTTAACTGTGATCGGTTTGTTCAGTAATTACACTGCTTAATGTTCAGTGTAAAACTACACTGCTTGATAATCAGTTGCCTACTGTTAATTTTATGCAATTGTGAATGAGTTTTTCTCCTTCTTACAGAGAATTGTAAATGCACAGTGCTTGGCTGAAGATGATGTTGAATGAGGTGACACCACGACGGGGGGAAAAAAGTTTTCTTACCCCAGAAGATGAGCATCAGTAGGGGGATAAAGGGGCAAACATAGTAGTTAATGGACTGTGTACCACATCGGGTTCTACCAGAGTTAAAATTAACTTTGTGTAGGTGGGTTTCGCAGGATTTTATTTATTATCCCAGTGAAAAGTGTATTTTGATAAGAATTCATTTTATAAATACACTGTGTTGAGTTATCAAAGTATCACTAACTTCATTATTATTAAAATTCGCAGTTGTAACGTTGTACATATACAGACATAAAACTACAACCTATTAAAAACCCAGTGCTCATTTTTGAAAAAAACGAAGTTATGGCAATAAAGATTAATCTGCACTTGTGTGTCCCTATAGTACTACTTCAAAATCCAGAATATTTGGGTGTCAGAGCAAATGATCTAAAAATGACAACATTAAAATTTATTTTTAATGTTATGGCTGGTCTTCCAATGCTTTTAATTAAGTTTAAAACCTCGTGTAATTTCCTGAGAAAATAAATATATGATCACTTAAACAGTAACAGCTCACCTTAGAAAGAGATGCAAATCACATTGGTAATAGATGACTGAGTGCAGAAAGAATGACAAATCTGTTTCTGTCAGGAACAAAAACAAGTAAAATGATCAAGTCAAAATTACCAGCAAACTTGAAAGCTCTATTAATACAGGTGCCTGAAACAAAGCTGTTTGGTACAGAACCTGGGCAGATTTTAAGAGCACGAAGGCTGGGGTTGTTTTGTTTTTTTTTTTGAAAGTTTGAAACCTTGCAAGATAGTTGACATTTCAGTCTGTAGTCTTCAAGACCATAGCAAATGGTTGTTAAGAGTCTTTTAAAGGCATTTGCCTTAAGAAAAAAACCTGCACTGATAAGGTAAGATAATTATATCCCTGGGATAAATAGCAAAAGCTAATGGAATTAGATGTTGTACAATTTCATTATGGTGTGGAGAATTTTGCTTTGCCAAGGGAAAAGAGACAAATAATATACAACAGGCTGAAGTGAGTAGGAGAAGTGTACTTAAGAAAGCAAGTTTTTCGTGGGTAGGATCTTCTAAATGTCAAAACAGACTGGCTTCTGCTATTCTCTGTGTGCTGTCAGCACTCAGGTAGCAGAAGAAGAAATTTAAAATGTAGCTTTATCTTTTTGGCACAGTGACTGATTTTTAACTAGAGGAGAATGCTTTGAGGTGTCTTTCAGACCAGCTGACAGTTTGTATTAATGATGCTGCTAGATTAATAGTACAGGGTGGCATAGTCTAGTAGAAGTGAGGTACTTTGAGAGCCCTCTAGCCAACTCTGTCTTATTTCAGCCTTGAGCAAGTTTCTTCAATGGCAGATTCTTCTCAGTGGTTCATGAATTGTCTCACACAGCATCTTTGCGAGGTTAAGTGGGTAGTTAAAGGTGACCTAGCAGTCAATACCTGAGTTTGGGAGTAGAAATGGCTCTTACTGAGTCATTCTGCTGAGATGGTGTGCTATGGAGTAGGTATTTTCTCCTTAAGCCCTTGAAAACATTATTTCCAAAGATTTGAGGTGCTATTGAAATTTTCTGTAATGTGATAAATATTGAAGTTAGTGGCTGGTATCAACAAACATGTCTTAAACAACTGGATGTAATTTAATCTTTGTGCTTGAATTGTTCAGGTAGCATAAGGTAAAAGTAAAATGTAGTAGCCATATTTATTCTTCAGGGGACAGTGGCCAGCATGCTCTCTTCCTTGCAATTTATTTTACGGGGACAAAGTTATTTTGCACTTAATAAAAATACTGTGAAATTACAGAAGGTTCTGATTTTAATGAGGCTTTTTGAAGGAGTTTTTCTTTTCCCTTCTAACCCTTAAAAGTAAAAAGTAGGAATTCTTAGGTTATGTTGACAGAACTGTTAGCATATTTACCTTCTGTTTTGCTGGTCGCTTCAGCATATCTTTTTAGTTCAGCTTTTAACATTGTTTTAAGGTGAATAAAACTTCCATTCTGCCTTGACAAACAAACCCAAACACCACAAGACAAAAGTAGCAGCCTTCTGTCAAACCTGAGCATTTTTCTATGCTCTTTGGTGTAATGATGACAATTTGAATTCACATTTTAGCTTACAGCAAAGCTCTCCTGAATTGGGTGTTAGCAAACCTGGGTGTCAATTCTGATTTTTATGGAAGGCTTGGTGACAGTCTGATTATGTCTATAAATGGTATTTGCTGTAATTTTATCACAGACACACATATTGCTCTAACATTTTTCATTTTCTTGAGCCTGCAAAGTTAGATGCAAACAAAATTTAAGATAGCACAGGTTTAAATTTAGCCTTAAATGCAAATTATTCTCATATCTGATAACCCTCAAGTAGTACTTACCTACTAACTTACCAGGTTAGTATGCTAGAGCAAGCTCTGCTACCTGTTTTGAGTGCCTTGGACTAATAGAGTGGAATGCAGAATCCTTCTAACAAGACTTGATTTTTTTTTTTCTTCTCCCCAGATGTCCCAGTGAAGCTAATACTATACAGTTGTAAATAATTGGAAGATATTGCCTAGAATGCAAATTTACTGTTGCTCCAAGAGTGGCAGGCTGACAGGCATAGCTAAGCATGCACAGTCCTCAGATGTTTCATACTCAAGCAAAGACACTGCTTTCAGACACCAGTGAAGTACAGGTCATCAGAAACGTGGTGGTCATGATGGATGCTTCTGCATCAGCAGTAGTAATGCCATTGCGTTAGCTGTGCATCGTGCTGTACATTTCTTTTCACGTGTGCTAATGAAAGAAGTGTGGAAGTGATCCACAATTCCAGTTGTGGATTTGCTGCTATGGAGTCCACAGCTGCTGAAGAATAAGATCAGTAATCTTACTTTACTGCAGGTTAAACTACTAGTCCATCTCCTAGAAAGAACCATCTTCCCTGCTGTGCTTCTCCAAGAACAAGGCACTTGTTTTCAGCACTAAAAGGATTTCTTACAAAGAAACTGAGAGGTCTGTTAGTTTTGTGTTGGTAAGTCTTCTGTCATCAGTTACGAGCTTCTCAGGCAGCTTTTATAGGAAAAACCCCACCCAGCTAGTTTCATTATCATGCAGGGCTACCTTTGATGTCTCACATTTAAGTATTCTAGATAATGGAATCAAATCCAAAACCAGAGTGGTCAGGCACACACTGAATCATCTGGTACTAATTTCCTTTCCCTGGGGGCTGACACAATATCATTGTTGCCCTTAACAGGAAAAATGGAGAAGTCCCAGCCCTGCTGTGTAGGAGGCCAGCCAGCCATCATCAAAGTAAAGTTCCAGCTATTTATGCACTCTGAAGACTCTCTCTAAAGTTTCATTTGTACATCTGTTGATGGTGTGTTTAAAGTCCCTTAGGCTGAACAGTGGCCCTACATGACTGTTGTGTTACAGTTGACATGAGTTAAACATCAAGGGAATTTTTGAAGTGGTCACTAAGTGCTTTTAGTAATTGTTTCAAAGGCATATTGTGCTGCACACCCATGCTTCTGTGTTTTTAAACGTATGGACATAAAAAGGGCTGATGTGAAAAGAAAAAAATTCTTGAAGGCTTCTGTTGTACCCAAGTTTTGGTTGGTTTTTAGTTACTGTGTTTACACTGACCAGCATAACTGTTACAGTATTCTCTGTGCACTGACCAAAAGCCTGTTGCAAAGAGCTGAAACTTGTGCTTAATTCAGGAGGCCTGGGCTAGCTTTCATCAGATGTGTTCTGGAAACTGAACTGGTCTGGGTAACAGTTTCTTTGTTTTCTGCACTTGTACCAAACTCGAACTTCCCAAAGAAAATGTGGATGTCTACTGCTGGTCTCACTGGGCAGAGTTTGCCACATCCGGTGTATGAATGTGCAAGTGAAGCTGTAGAAAACAACTGGTCCTTCTGTGTTATTTTTTTGTACCAAACTGTCCAAGTGGCTGGCACTAGATAATGGGCATCTTTTTCAAAGTACAGTGGTTTCCATGTGAATCCAGGTTCTCTCTTCTTTCCCTGCAGTAGGGGCTAGTTTTAAAGAATATTTACTAGACTCATCTTTTGATGAGCTCACTACTGTTTTCCAGTCATTCCTGTAACTTAATAGTCCTTAACTTTTAAAGGCCTCTGAGCTATAAGCTTTTGACTCCAGGCATACAGTTCCTGTTTCTGCTTCGTAAAGGTCTTTCTTTAACAGGTTGACAGACAGATGTCCTGCAGTGCTCACTCACAATTTCATCATTTCCCTCGCACCCTGAGATGTTCTCGACTCATCTTTGGGATGAGAGAGTGTCTGGTGGTGCTCACCCATGGTGGAAGAGTTGCTTAACAGAGGGAGCGTTGCAGCTGGCACAGTGTAGCTGCAGCCTACAGATCTCTTAGGATGGTCCACGCTGCAAGGCATTTGTGAGTGGCTTTTATGTATGAAATTTCTAGTGAGCATGGAGGCAGAAAACAGATGAAGTCAGATAGTTCTGCCTCTTTGCATGTTGGACCCTTACAGCTAAAAACTGATTTGGTCACACAATCATTTACTTGAGCACGTCTTAATCTAAACAGCAGGGGGCAGTTTTGCACACACATTTTTTGCAAGCTCACCCTGCAAAATCCTAATTCTTAGAATCTTCCTGTCTGGTGAGGTGATGCAATGCAGCATTTTGTCCAGACAGATTTGGTATGGTGTATAAGACAGGCTCAGAGGAGCAGCAGTGGAATGTGTTTCTACTGATAATGCCTAATTTTGGCTTTTTAAAATCCTGTGTGTTTAAATTGTTGTGATTACGTGATTAGGAGTATTTCCCTCTCTCTCTCCACCCCTCAGCACAAACTAGGTATATAGATAAGCCAGCTGCATTGTACAACTTAAACTCTGCAACAAAATTCAACAGCATCTGATTCCCAGGCATGCAAGAGAAGTTTTCCTCTGCCCAGCTGTGATTATTCTGGGTCAGCCTTGCTAGCTGGAGTGAAAGGAATGCACCCGTTAACTGCAGGAGAGGGGAAGTGAAATTTGCATCTTGAGATTTTGTCTGGAGTTGGACTCTGCCTGTGATGGGTCATGTCAGGAGAACCAACCAAAAAAATAAAGAGGCGAGATATTATAGGTTAGTGACAGGATGCATTTTCAATGCTGGTAGAATTTCAGCTGAAGTTGACAAAATCTGCTCACCCCATTGTGATCCTGCAGCTGACATGAAGTGAGCTGATCTTATACTTTGCCTCTCTCATGCCTTGGAGGCAGCTATTCGCATTGTAGTGGCACCCTGACTCGAAACTTAATCTTAACTACCCCTACATCTTGAAAGTGTTTTTTCTTTGCTTCCTGGTCTGTGTTTTTGGGGAGGTAAAGTGCATGTATGCTATACAAGTAAATGGAATTTTTCCACCCTTGTAGCCGTCAATCAGCATTTTTCCAAACTTTCAACTTGTTAGTGAGAAATTCTTCAAAGTCTGCTCAACACATGACAACATCTAGAGAAAGCTGTTTAATAGAAGATACTGTGTGGAAACCATGCTTCTTCTCCTTCCTTAGGTCACTCTGGCCATGTTACAACCTGTAACATAGCCTGGAAGATACAGAAATTTGCTGTGAAAAACCAATATTTGCCTGTTTTGGCACGTATGTAAAAGAGCATTTCCCTGGAGATCTGAAACACCCTGGTTAGCATTTCTTGTTGTACTTAATATATTTAATGAGAAAGAATGTACATTCAGATTTGATGATTAAAATGACAATGATTATTGCATGAATTTGTGAATTATAATGCAATGACTAATTAAATGGAGAAATGAAGAAAAGGGATTCTTGAGCAAGCATGTTCTTTGAGAAACTCTCCCTTGTTGTTTTTCATTACTAGTACGCACCTAATCAATTCATAGCAGTATTTCATTACTGGTGGGAACAGTCTGGTTCTGATGAAGATTTACCTGATATATACAGCCTGGTGCTGTAAGTTACCACGAGGAAGACTGCCAGCTCCTAGCACTGAGGAGGTGGAATTTTCTGCCTATATAAAGAAGGGAAGTCCCATCTGACCCCAGGTTACTGCCTCCATATTTATTGAGTCTTAGTTGGAGTGTTTGCTATAATGACACCTGAATTTGCATAACCATGAAGGGTTGCTATTTGCTTTATGTTTCATTTGTTTTTATCTCTCCATCTAAAGGTTTGAGCTTTAACATCAGGTTCCTTGGCTTATGTTAGAAGCTGTCTGACACAACTAAGGGCCCTTTTTTACTTTGTAGGGATGTTATTTACTGGCCATTGTCACTGGCAGAATTCTTATCATGAAATTATTATTACTATTATTATTACTTCTGTATCAGCAGAGATGTGTGTGGCACTCTGAAGAATCTTTCAAGATGAAGTCTCTGCTTCTGCAAACTCACAGCCTGTAGTCCTGATCCTGTAATTTACTCTGCATGGTTTTTTCCTCACGGAAACCTAAGCAGTCATGAGCAGGACATTGGGACAGTGACACAGGAAGGGAGAAGGTAAGGTTTAGAATAGTATGATTGTTTTGGTAGTAATTGGATGGGTGTTATATCTGAATTTTGTTTGAAGCTCTGAAGCTTGCTTCTTTTCTGTGTCACATTAATTTTAGACTAGTTGGCTAATCAGTGCTAGTTACTAGTGTAATCAGGAAAAATCAGACTTCAACAAACCATAGATCTGCTTATAAATCATTAACCTACCAAAAGAAAGAAATATTAAAGGCACTTTCTATAACTGAATAGATTTGAGGCACAACTTCCCTCCCAACTGAAAGCAATAACATGAGCTGTCAAGCTCTGGGTTAATTGCTCTGCTGGCAGTCCTGCAGTTTGTAAATACCTTCTGCATTGAAAATGTAAGAAGCAATCTTTCAGAAATCTAGCTTGCTGTTGGATAGCAACTTTAAAAGGAACTCTGTTGTGTCAAAACTTTGTAATCAGCCCAAACTGTAGTGCCTGAAATTCAGTGATACCATCGTGCAAATAGGAAAGCTGGGTCATAGGTATTAAAGCAGGCACAAATAAGGGAAATGGTCTACAAGGCAATGCAGTGAGTCAGTGTCCATCCTAGATGTTGGATTGCAAACTGTGAATGCTTGACAACCTGATAAAACAGTTGCAAATTGGAAAGATACTTTACAGAGAGAAAGTTGTAGCCTTGTGGACAGCTGCCCTATCCTTAAAAACAATGCAGCCCTCTAAAGCATGCTTTTGACCCTCCAAGTCTTTGTGGTTAGGGCAGATCTTTTGGTTCTATCCTCCTTTTTCTAATTTGGAGCTGGTTTCCAGAAAGCAGAGGAGGACATGCCTGGCAGGAGCTGGTTGTGTTAACCATATGTTCAGGAAGTCAGATGATGAGTCTGGGGTGCCCTGCCACCCTCCAGAACCGATGGACAGTCTGGGTTGTAGTGGGAGCTTGAGCGCTAGGCCTGAGCACCACTTGTGCACCTTGGCTTCTCTGGGCAACTATGAAAGTAAGTGCTCATCAGTTATGTTGATTTTCTAAAGGGAACACAGCCCCTGGGAATGGAATGTATTAATACTGGGGCAGTGCTCTCCCCATGCTTTTGGTCTTAAGATGTGAAACAGGGAAAAAATTGACTCCTGTCTAGAATCCCTCTCTTTATTTTGGTTGTTTCCAGAATTGTGTTAGGACCTTGTCAGTCGGGAGCATTGTTTTTGCTGCTGCATTGCCCTTGATGATCTTCAGCAGGCCTGACAATATTTGTCATTAGACTTTACATTTTTTCACAGATGGATATCTCTTACCTTGGGCAGCATATTTGCAAAAAAAAAAAAACAAAAAACAGTGATCTCACCCTGATTTTAAAGAAAAAAAAAACAGATTGCAGTCTGACAAAACCAGCAATGGCTCACACTCAGGAGTTTTCATGGCCTTTCCTTTTTGAAATCTGAGTGTTCAAATCCTGCCTGCCCAGCTCCTGGTAATGTTGCAGATGATGTGAGTTTCAGGGGGTGACACCACAAACTTTGTTATTAATTGATGCAGGAGTGGTTTTGTAAATTCAAAGGACCTATTTGTAGGTCCTCATAGTATATCAAGTGACCAAAGTATTTGTAGAGACTATCACTGGTTTTTGAAGACATGCTGCTGAAAGAGTAGCATTGATTATCTTCATTTGGGGGAACTTAACTGCATTTTCCTTTTTCCTTGGAAGACCACATGAATTTTTTTTGCTAATATCAACGAATATCACCCTTTTTGACATGCCTGCAGATGCAGGACAGCTGTACTCTTGTGAAGTTCCACGAGAACCAGGGACCAAAGACAGAGCTAATTATTAGCTAGACACACCATCCTTTGCCCCAGAGCCAATACAGTCTGCTGCTAATCACCTTTCAATGCCTATAAGGTGTGAGACAGGTCTTTTGTTTCAGTGGGAAGGGCACGTGCCATGAAGCAGGGCTTTGTGGGCAGTCTTGGATGCCTGATGCAAGGCTCCTTCCATTGCTTCCCAAAATGATGGTGTCTTCTGGCAGAGTTTAGGCACTGAGAGTGTTTTTGTTTTCTGGGTAAATGTAAGTCTGCTGTAGCCAGGATCTTTCAATTTAACAGCTTTCAATGCATGTCAGAATTCTCATACACCAAAGCTCCTTTTCCTTTTTAACTTGCTGTGTGAAGATCGCATAAAAGAATTTGTATGCTTCCCTTTGGTGGGCACCTTCTGAAGACCAAGTTCCTGCCTTTTGCTGCCTAAAAGGGGCTTGGCACTTCAGCTTTTCTTTTTTTAAGTGTTGAAAGGTTAACATTTGTATTCTTTTCAGAATACAAATGCAGGGGTACATTGCAGATGTAAATAGTAGAGTCAGATTTTCAGGGCTGGCACTGCAGAGAGCATCAGGGCACACAGGTGTTTTGTCCAACATGACTGGGAGTAGGGCATCAGGTCTGTCTCCATGGTCAAGGTAGTGCTCACTGTTCCTGCCGGCCCATCGTTTTGCCATGGGCATCCATACGGTAACTGCAGAAGATGATGAAGGTGTGGGAGCTTTGTGTGCAGCAGCAGTAGCAGCAGCAATGGAAGATGAGAATCTGTGGGCTACAGTGTAAAAACCAGCTTTTCCTAGCAAAGCCAAGTTCATCCTAAACTTCTTTATGGTAGAATTTTCCCCTTTTTCCCTCGCCTTCCTACACCTGTCTTTTATAGACCGAGCAGTTTTGTAGTTTTCAACCTTGGCTGTAAATCACGAGAAGGAAAGGGAGTGCCATGTCCAGGTGTGCTGGCCAGCAGCAGGCACTGGTGCAGGAGTCTCGGGGAGCCGGCAGAGCCCCGCTGCCTCGGCTTCCAGAGCCCGTGTCACTAGATGGCAATGTGGCACTCCTGCAGCTGCGGTTCCTGAAAAATGGCTTGCTTTTCCTGTATTTATCTCTGCCAAACTGATGATTGCACCCACCACCTCAGCAAGAGAACAGAACAAAATCATTTCATAGAACATTACAGCTGTTGTGCCTTTTTCTTTCCTTTCTTTTTTCCTTTCTTTCCCCCACAGTTCTTTATCCCACAGCAGGGTGCAGAGGTTTAAAAACCTTCTTTCTTAATCACTCTCATTCTAAAAACCAGAGAAAACACAGCCTCTTGGGAACAATTAGCTGTGAGAAAAGCATTTCTCAAACAATTGCCAGGAAATATTGTCTTGACCGATATTCCTGATCTAACACTGTCATTCTCAGTGCTGTTATTCTAACATACTCAACTGAGAAAACAGCAGGATACAGATCTGTAATGCATGATCTGCAGCTTACCACCCACCTTACCTTTTTATATACATTTGCTTTCAGTTTATGTCCTCTCCCCAACCCCTGGAGCCATTCTGTTTAGGAGAGTGAAGAATTATTTGTGACTCTCCTCTTGTGACTAGTGTTTCAGGCCAAGACTGTGACAGGGCATGGCTGAAAATTAAGGTTATGCCTCTGCTGCCTGGGTTCCTGATTGAAATTCAGTGTTGTGTGCTGTGGAGGGGATCAGGCTGCATGCCTACAGCGATCCCTCCTAGCCTTAAAGCCTGGCAGCCTGAAAATACATGAGGTTGGTGAAGCCTGAATTTCAGTGGGAGCAGCTGGAGAGCAGGTATGCATGAAGCAGGCAGCAGAAATACACTGAGACCAGGGTCTCAACCCTGAAAGGCCTCTCCCCATTTTTGTATTCATGGAAGATGGACCAGGCTGTAGGGTGGGAAGAGGTTGGAGGAATGGTGGTAAACTTGAAGTGCTAAAAGCCAGCATTAGCAGTGGCTAGGAACTGCTAGTAGCTACAGAGAGCTGTGTGTACACACATGCATGCCCACTCGCACGCACAGCGATAGCTGCTTGTATTGTGTAGTTCAAATTTTGTCCTTCCGTACATAAATTCATGGAGATTTGAGAAGCAAGCCTTGCTCTATGGGACAGGGTGTGAACTGAAGCACCTTCTGGAAGACAGACAGCAGTGTAATCCTTTCATTCAACCATGTCTGCAGCTGCTTTTTATAAACTTGGCATAAATACATACTTAGTGAAGCCAGGCCTGTGTAGCTGGAAAATATTTTCCACCATCCAAAAAAACCAGAAGATTGGAAAAAGAGCCCAGAAATTGTGCATAACATGGAATGGCCTCACTTGTGGTTTTTTTCCATGACTTCCTCAGCTCATTTTTCTGCTGCCAATTTTAGAAGCCCATAAGTCATACTTGTTAAACTTTCTCAGTTAAAATGTAACTCTAAGAACAAAGTCATATGATATGTTGCAGCCAAATAATCCTTCCAGAGCCTCTGAGTGGAGAAAAGCTACCCCGATCTGGCCAGCTCGCAAACCCGCACGGGCTCCTGTCCCAGCAGAGGCAGGGCTGAGGGGCAGGTTCACAGCCCGCGGTTCAGCTGTGCTGCCCGCACGGGTGATGGCTTCCCAGTGGATTTCGGCAGTGTCTCCCTGCCTTTGCCAGGGTGGGCAGGCAAAAATTTCAGGTCCTCCTCTAGGAGGACTTCAGGCAAGAGGCTGAGCAGAGGAGGGAGAGAGGGGAGGTAGCACCAAGGGTTTGGCGGTGGAGAAAGGTGCTGCTGCGGTCAGGGCGAAGGAGCTGAGGGGTGAGAAAATAGCAGGTTGCCAAAAGCGAAAGTGAATTTGCTGCAGGGTTTGAAGAAACGACATCCTCATTCTCATTCACTGCCTTTTTAAGTGTTGAATCAATATGGAAGTACATTCATGCCAAGAGCAATACTTTTGTTTGCCAGTTTTGCTCTATTTTATACAATCATTTTGCTTACACCACGCCCTGGATGACTGTTTTGAAGTGCCATGCCTTGTCTAGGGTCTTTTCTAAGCCCTTGCAAAGACCAGATTGCCAGTCACTGCTGGGAAGATGTCGTTCTAAATTTCCCCCTGGCCGTAGCCAAGAGTGGGACGTGGCTGATGAACTGATGCTCCAGCCCTCCGGCGCTGGCGGTCCCAGCCCGGGCCCCTGTGACCTGTGCTGGCTTGGGAAAGCCGGGAGCCCTGGCACCGCTCGGGCTGCCTTGGGCCTCTGTGCCCAGAGCCTGCAAGGCCCGCAGGGTGCGAGGCACTGGGGCAGGCAGAAGAGAGACAGGTGAGAGGAGCGAGTGGAACCGAGGGGCTTCAAATGCTCCGAGTTCCAGCCCTGCCTCCCCCTTGTGCTGGGGGCGGAGCAGCATGAAAAATCTCCTTCTGGAAGAAGAAAAAAAAGAAAAAAAGGCGATTATGTTTCCCCCCCCTGAATATCAGCTTTTGAGTTTGGTTCTGTCCCTCGACGGACGCGGAGAGAATTCCGGAGGAAGCCGCGGGAATCACGCTGCTGCGCAGCGGCTGCCGGGAGCGGCGGGCCCCGGAGACCGCCTTTCTGCGGCAGGGCGGAACGCCCTCGCGGAGCCTGGGTGGTCTTCACGGGAAGGGAGGAACTGAGCAAGCCCACTGGAAACCGGCGAGGGTGTTGTAATGTTTTTTGGGCAGCCCGTTTCAAAAACCAGCGACTGCCTCTCTCTCTCTCTTTCTCTCTCTCTCCCCCTCCCTCCTCCCCTGGCAGCGGCTTCCCGTGCCGTGACATTGAGGGAGGTGGTGGTGACTGATGTAACCGCGGCCAGGGAGAGTCTCTTGCCCAATGTGCAGAGGCTGGACGATGGCCAGAGAAATTTGCTAAGGCCGGGTTTTCTCACAACGGGCTCCCTGTATCTGTGCACATACCTGTAACCGGGCCAGGTGCTTGGCACGGCTGCCTCCCCAGCCGAGTACACGAGGTGGCAGAGCTACTCAAGCCAGGAGGAGGAGAAGAAGGAGAAAAGAAAATGTTGTGCTTTTCCCACACGAATGCAGACCCAATAACGTACCTAGGCACTCATTGTTTGTGTCACCGTGTTGTAATTAATAACACTGTCTGTTCGCTGAGGCCGGCTGTTCTTTGTGCTCGTGGCTGGAGCGTGGGGGACATCATGAGGAGAGGCCTAGCAGGTTTTTTGCTGGATCACCACCTTTAAGTTATTGTGACAGACCTTTAAAAGGATGTCTTTGTATGAACTAGAATATAATGCTCAGCTGGGCTCTCAAATTCTGGCTCTGTTGAGAAAAGAGATCCTTTCATATTGATTGTCATTTTGTATGCAGTTCAGGCACCGACTTGTAGAAAATCTGGGCCAAGAGAGATATCATTAGGTATTTATGGGGGTTTGGTTGGCTCAGCAGTCAGTTTTTCCATTGTCATGCCGTGACAGTAGTGCATTACATACACCCTCAGGAGACATCCTTCTGCTACCACAACAATAAATGACTTTTTTTTCTTTTTCTGACTCATCTTCAGCTTGAAAAAAAAATGCCAACCACCACCAGTAAATATAATTAGCAACATGCAGATACACTTTAGGTAGCTTTCAGAGCCCATTGGGATAGTTCCTGTCAAGATACAGTCTCATGGTTACTTACCCATGCTTGGACCTCCAGCTGTATGCCTAAAACTTAGATGTTTTAACATATCCTGATGATGTTGTAGGCTGAAGAGCTGTTTCTAGTTTGGACAAATAGGAGGAATATATTTAGTGCTGGGATCATCTTTCACGCACACGCAGGAGCTTTGGCCAGACTCACAAGGCAGGGGAGTACAAATGGCTGTGCTGTGCCGGATGCGAGGTCTGCTTAGCTCTTTATGCTGCCTCTGACAGGGGCCAGCAGCAGATGCTGCGGGAAGGAGGACAAGAAGCAGAGCAAGTCTAGACTGATTCTGCCCCAGTGTACCCTCTTGGCTCCCTGCATAGCTATTCCCATTCACCAAAGCACAGGGGAAGAAGAAACTACTTCCTTAGGCCTGTTCTCCTTAGGCCTCTCTCCAGGTCTCTGCTGTGCAGTGGCCCTTGTTTGTTTTGCTTCCCAGATGCGGTTTTGGGTGGGATGGATTCACTTTGGATCTGCTTGGTCACGTGGGGATTTCTGGGTTAAATGTATCCTGGCCCCCTCAGAATTTCCCTTGTGTGAGCGTGATGGAGCTGGGAGCAGGTGGCATACAGCTGGGCTCTGCTCTCTGCCAGGTGGGTGAAATCTGTGCCTTCCCAGTGAGGGGCTGCTGCCTGTCCCATTTGTGCCATTGGAGCACCACGAAGCTGGGACTCAGTCTTTGGATCCATATTTCACCTTGGGATGAGGGCTGACACCAGTCACATGACTGTGAGCATGCCAGCTGGGAGATTATATGGCTTTGTTTATTTATTTATTTATTTTAGCCTGTGACTAAGATGGGGGAATATTTGGATGGAGCCACTCCTCCCAGAAATTGCTGTTTATATTTCAGCCTCCTGAGCAGCGTCAGTCCGATCTCAAGTGCTCACAGCCCAGCAGTGGTATGTGGGCTCTGCTGGCATGTCCTCGCATAACCTGGCATTCACGCTGCTGGACAGAGTGTGGGCTGCTTTCTGCTCATCCCAAGCACAAATGAGCAGAAGTTTTCCTCTGTATTCCTGATTGCTGAGCTCAGAGAGGTGGAGGAGAGGAAGAGCAGCTTCCCTCTGAAAGTGGCCAAGGATTGGGTAGGCCAAACCTGGAGTTACACTGAGAAAAATGAGACAGTGTGGGAGGGGTGGTGACCTTATAGCCACAGATAATATTGCAGAGCTCACTGGTGCATCATGTGTTCAGCACAGTCACTTGTAACACTGCTGTGTGTGTAAGCGAGTACCTGCTGCCATGTGATCAAAAGGAGAGATGCTTTTAGAAAAATGCGAGGGTGGTGTGAAAAAACAAGTCAGCTGAAGCATCCTTAGCTTGCAGGACACCTGTAGGCTAGTAGGCACAAATGAAACTGTGCGCAGAAACTCCTCAAATATCGAGCTGGTGTTTACTTCCATTATCTCTACCAAATTCCACCTAACAATAAGTAGTGTAAGCTACTTATTTCTTTGGGGTTTCGTCAATTCAAGATGCTGGTTGTAGACATACCTAACCTCTGGGGGAAGGGCAGAGCCAGCTCAGACAACTTTGAGGGAAAATGGTTTCCCAAAGCAAGGGTCTTTTGCCCCTATGGTAGGACAGAGGTCAATACAAAGAATTAGACAAGAAGAATTTAAAGCCTAGGGCTTTAAACAGCACTTGACTCGGTGACTAGCAAACTAATGCTATATGGGGAAATAGGATTTTGTATTCTTAAGCCAAGAGAAGTTTGGGAAATCCTGTCCCCATATGCCATCAGTTCCTAAAAGAAGTCTTCTGGAAATGCTAAAGTCTGTCTCTCCCTCCTCCTTTCCCTACAGCAGTGCAAGTAGCACAGCTTCATCTGAATTTTGTGATACATGAGTAATCCTGCCTCCAAGGCTGTCTGGGACTTCTGCACCACTTCCTTGCTCCAGCTTGTAACTGAGAACAGTATTTTACAGTGCCTGGGATAGAGATCATTTCTTCTGTGTAGTGTGCAGTGGTATGTTCATTGCGCACAGTGCTGTCTATGAGGTGAGAAATGGGGCAAGACTCCTCTTGGGCTGTGAATATTGGGCACTTTCTGGTTTAGCACTTCCTAATCCTTCAGTAAGTTGCCTGATCAGCTAATGGCTGAGGTCAGGCCTGTTAACCTTTGGTCAGCAAACTAAAATCTGGGGTTTTTTTCCCTGAGCTGAGTTTGTGAACAAGGCATAGACCCAAACTCCTAAGCTGTCATGGCAAAGGCTAGAAAATGGAAATAAACCAGTGCCAGCTCAAGTGAAGTGTATGCTGCAAGTGGTGCTCTCATTTCCAGCAGGGGGGACTTTGACATTCTAAACCAGCAGCTCAGCCATGGCAGTGCAGCAGAAACCCTCCAGAGTAAGAGGACTGTGGAAACTTGCTTTGTGTTGGTGGTACCTCCTGGTCAGGGCCCAGCAGCTGTGGGACTGCAGGGAAAATTCGTGTGGTGCTTGCTCATGTGTTCAGTGAAGGATCTGCAGGCTCCTAGCTGCCCTCCTGTTTGTGAGCTCCTTAATCTGTCTTCATTGGTAACTGGAGGAGAGGAAAAGCAGCTTTCCAGCCATGTCGAGCTTTTTTTTTTTTTAGTGAAGGAAGACCTAGGTCTTTCTAGGTCCTAGGTGGTTCTCAGAGATGCTGAGCGAGACAGGTTTGCTCTTGGGAACACCTGTGCAAAGATGGGGTATTCCCAAGGAGGTAACTGTGTGAAACTGGTGTAAATGAGGCCAGTATCATGAGGTTCTGTTCTCCAAATATGAATTTTATATTGAGGTCAGTGGGAGGCAAAGGTGTGTCAATCTTTATATGGATGGGGGGTTTTGCCACTTCTTGAGCACAATGGAGAACCTTGGGGAAGCACTTATGAGGGAGTTGACTACCTGCACCTTGCCTGATTTATGTCCTTCTGGCTTGTGCTGACGCACAGCTGGACATTGGCAGGTTTCTTAGCATCTAGACCACTGCTGACATGAGGTTAAAACATGCGAAGTGTCTTTCAGAGAGAAGGAATGGGGTTAGGAAGAGGAAGCTACTGTGTGAGACTTAGTTTGCTTTATTGAATCATGCTGGGCTTGGTTTGGTCATTCCCTCTCTCTAGGCCCAGAGTTTCAGTGGTTTCATATTTCAGCCCAGCACAACATCAGTAAGACCATTCTTCCAGGAAGGTCAGACTTACCTTCAATCCATCCCTCCCCTTCTCCCTGGGGGACTAAGGCTGTTTAACAGCAACAAGGGTTCAGGGTGCAGTCTGAGGAGTATGAAGCACTTTTGCTTCCTGTCAGTTTCTTGTCTTTTTGCAAGCATGCAGGGATATGTCTCCTTTCCCCATGTAATCACTGAAGTGTCCAGCTACCCCTATGAGGGTTCAGATGTACCTCAAATGGAAGCCAAGGCCAGTTGTGGGTGCTTGCAACCTCCCAGGTCTGGCCCTTGGCATAGTTTTCCCTCTGGCATCACCAGCTCAGAAGTCCCATCCAGTCATGATAAATTTGAAGGATGTGCTTTTACTGACAGTGCCTAAGGAAAATTTGTTGTGGCAGATGACAATGCATTTGTGCCTTGAAGCTGCTCTGTGGTACTGAAGGACAGTTACTGAAATGAATAAATAAATGTAGCAAGATAAAATTCGGGAAAGGAAACAGCTCAAGAGGAAAGTTACAGACTTAGCCACCAGCCTGGTTTCATTAATTTTGGGCTGGGTGACAGCCACAAGTTCAGAATTCAGTGACATTCAAACCTGTCTCTACAGGTGAAAGGACACAAAATGGGATCTAATTTGTTCTTCATGGGGCATCACTTTCTGGTGTTCTTTTTTTATTATTTTTTATTTGGCAAGAAAGTAGAGGTAATTTATGTCAATGTCATCAAAGAGACATTCTTGTTACTCACAACTGTGACCTTGTATCCAGCTAAAAGAGTTATAGCGGGTAACCAGTGAGATGCTCAGCTTACATCCACAGGGCAGATTTTCCAAGCAGCAGCTATGCTGGCAGGGCTACCTGCCATGCTGTCCAGCCACATTGGTGCCAAGTGATTCCGGGAAAATGTGGGCAGTGACGCCATGGACCAGTAACGATGGAGGTGGATTCCTGGAAGAAGCCTTCCGAGAGCAGGAGCCCCTGGTGCAGCATACTGCGGGGTGCACTACTTTAGGGACAACTGAAATGTGGGAGAAGGGGTCAGACAGTCGCACTGGCATGCTGCAGTGCCCCATCCGCACGGCAGGCAGCACCCTTACTGAACCAGTCACAGAAAATGGGCTGCTCGGCCAGGAGGAAATAGCTTAGACATCACAGCTCTCATTCAGAATTAGCTGTGAGCTGGCCAGGCATAAATTGTGTTTAGGGTTTGTCCTGCCAGCTGTGTTACCAACAAGGTAAAAACTGTCTGAGGTTCACACACTTAAACCCTACCTGTCATAACGTTGCTAAACTTTTCCCTAGGGCTGGTACTACACTATTTACTGTATTGGCATGCTGTCTTTTCTGTTCAACTGCTGCATGATTGTACTATAGCATGTGCTGTTGACAAGGACTAAAGCTCAGAGCGAGCTGTGTAAAGAGGTAACAGTGGCCTTGATCTCTCCATGATGAAACCAGAGTAAATTACTGGATGCCGAATGAGTTATACCCTGTTTATTTCAGTTTAAGCAAGCTTAGAATCTGATCTTCAGATCATGTTATTTCTCTAATTCAACTGGTCATACTTATAAATTCATGTAATGGTCAAAATGATCCAATAAATGCCAGCACACAATCCTAGCACTTGCAAAACATGGAATGTATGTACTGGCACTTTTCTTATTTGCTGACTGCGGGACAAATAGGTTTCATATTGGGACATCCAAGTTTCTTTCAGCAGCTGGATGCATGACAAAGCCATGTTATAATCTGGGTACTGATTATGGCTTTGCAACATGTTGGCTCAGCATGTGGTGAATTTGGATGCGTAGATAGATCAACTTTTTAGTGACCTATGGCTTGATTTCAGCATGGAGAAGGTTGTCAGCATATTTGTGCTAATTAAGGAAATGGCATGGGAAACTCCTTTCCACTGCAGATACAGCCAGAGCTCAGAAAGTGTCATGGCTCCTCAATATTTTTTGTAATAGTCAGTTTTTCTTGAAGTAGAGAAACAGCTTTGTTCCTTGACTGTATTTCTAAGCTGCACTGAAGCTTGTTTGGGTCTTGCCCAAGTCTTCTGTTTTAACCTGCTTCTGGAGAATGGATTGAATGGTTGGGTCACAAACACTTCAGGGGAGTGTTTCAGCTGTATTTGGGGCCAGTAGTGCAGGCTTAGATTCTCTGCCTTGATTGGGTTTATTTGTAATGTCAACAGTAACTGAACACTGAGAAATAAACACAAGTTTGTGCTCATGCTTTGCCAGAATAACTTTCTTGATGCTGAAAATAATACTTCTGCCCAACACTATCTCCTTTCTTTCATTCAGACAGTGTTTTGGATATGTTATGCTACTCTTAACACATTCCCATGTTCATGTCCCCAAGAAGACAGGCTGAAACGTTGCCAACTCTATTAAGTTCTTTCTGTTACACTGAGTCAGCTGCTGTGATTTTACCTTTGCTCTTGGTCAAAGTATTACACTCGAATGTAATTACCTTTTTGTTCTTTTTTTTAAACAACAGAAATAGCATTACAAGTGTTTGTTCCATGTGCCTACATTTCCTCCTACTTCAGTAACAAAAGCAGCACATTGCTTTTGTCATTAATGAGGCAGGTACACCTAGAAGCCCTTGATGTTTGGGCTGTGGATTCCCGGGGGATTCACAGCTCAAACACAAAGGGCGAACAAAAATAGGAGAAATAAGTGCCTTTATTTGCATTTATTAACGGGGAACAGAAGTAACCACAATTAAAGAGGCATTTAATTCTTTCTTAGTGAAAGGCCAAAGGAGGAAGTCTTCAGTGAGGCTGTAAGTAGACCCAGGACCAGCAGGTCTCTGTTCTGCAGATGGCTCTGGATTCAGTTCTGCTCACAGGCCCCAACAATGCTCAGGTCCAGCAACAGCCGTATGTCCATGTGCCTGCCCATCTGAGCTCTGGCCAGCAGCCCAGCCCTTCACTAGGTCAGCACAGTACTCCTTTTCCCAGTGCAAGGTGCTCCCAGACCTTCTGGCCTTCTGCCCTCTCTGCTTTAGTAACGATTCTTGCTGAATTGACACCTGCAGTGAGAGGTTGTAGTGGCAGCTTGTATTGAGCGTTGAAGGCCTCCAGAATGGCAGCTTCCATAACTGGGAGTCATGGCAGACCTTGCCCACGTGCCAGTCCGTGGGAAGAGTTTTGCAGCTCTTACAAGTTGAAGGTGGAGTCAGCTGTAACCTGACTTACCTTCCTTGGCATTTTGAAGTCTGGTGAAACATGATGCATAATGACACTTATTCTGCCTTTGCAAGTAGGAGACTGCCTTTAAGCCAAAGTGTCTCATCGGCAAACCTCACCTCAATGCAGAGTGCTTATTCAGATGTAACCACGAAAATGAGGGCTGGCTAAATAATGCCTCTGACTGAAAGGATCCACTGAAGCTCATTATAATGATCTTAATGACTTCCAATTCAGCTGTGTCTGTGATATCAGAGTGCAAAGGTAATTATGGAAGTGCTAAATGCTATTATTATTTGATATTACTGACAGGGTGGAGGTGAGACCTGGTGAGCCCTGCTCCCATCTGGCCTAGAGAGGAATGAGGGTTGCCCCTTCCCTCCACCCCTCTCAAGGCCCGTGAAGGAAGAATTGTGCAGGCAGGGTGGAGCCAGGACTCTGCTCCCTCTTCGAGCTGCAGCAACCTTGACTCTTACTTTGCCCTCATGGTGTCAGGAGGCTTCTTTCCATGTGCAGCAAACTGAAAGAAGAGAGAAATATCTCCACACCACCCTTCTTGCCTCCATCTTGTCAGCAGAGGAAGCAAGCACGCCTCCTCTCTCCCCTACACTTGTTTTGCTGGTCTTTCCCTCAGTTTACTCTGTCTTTCCAGTGGCCCTCAGCTACTCTCTGATGTTGCTGAATTTTCCCATCATTTTTATTTCTTAACTGTTGGATCTGGGTGGGGCTTCAGCAGCACGAGTGCTCCTTGGCTTGCATGGGATTTCTCCTTCCTCTGTGTTGGCAGCTCAGACCCTGAGGACTCAAAAGGGGGTGTTCAAGCCTGGCTTTGTAGGGATGTCAGACCAGATGACCTCCTGAAGTCCCTGTAAGCCTCAATTATTCCACGTTTTGGAGGCCGTGTCTTGCTATTGACGTAGCTCTAGCCCGTGAAAGTGCTAACCCTTTGACCTATGAGGAGTTTTTAAGGAAACAGTGACAACTTACATGGTTAACAATTAGCCAACTACCTGACTCTTGTGGAGAGCCCAACAGACTCGTGATCTGTGGGAACCCTCTGTGCTACCAGGGTCTGCACGGAAACTGCACCCAGCCTTACCAGCCCTCCCGGATCACAGGTGAAACAGTGAGAGCACATCCAATGAGCTCTGTTCACTGACCACGCCAGCCTGCGCCAGGAGAAACCTGTGCGGTGATGGTGAGTCACACTCAGATGGTTACTTGACCCAAAGGAAGGCTTGATGTTACACAGGCTGGGACACACCAGCAGTGATTATACGATGATTCACTGCCTGTGCCCTGCCATTCAAAACATCCTCTGTGTTGCACAGGCAGAGCCATTCACAGAGGTTGCAATGAGGAAGCAATATTTGCACCTTTAGCTGCCACCTTCTCACTGAACCTTCCAGCAGCTGCTTGTGGTGTGGCTGGTCTCACTCTGGGCAGGCTGACACTGGGTAGGTGTGCTGGCAGGAATAGCTCGCTGATGTACCAGGTGACTTCAGCTGGGCACTTCCTGCCAGTAGTGTCCAACCTCACCCTTAGAAGGTCTGGCCAAAGGTGTAGTGGTGCCAGCATCCCAGTGTCCCCCCAACACCATCCTCTGCAGTGTGGAAGCACATCACTGGACTTTAATGCTCAAGTGAGGGGCAGGTGGGAGCTCCAGCTTTAATACTCTGCACTCCAGCCCATAATTTGCACATCATTATTCAAAGCTCTTGTAAATTGTTTGCAGAGCTGTTCCCATTTCCATTTTCCCTGCTGTCAAAAATGTGCACCTCACACAGCCCAGACTGCTTCTGTGTTTCTTTTATAGAGGGGCACATAATCTGCTGCCTATACTTCCCTTCTTCCTGTTCCACCCACCTTTTTGTCTTTCACTCTTCCTCTCCTCTCCTCTCCTCCAGATCCTCTCCTGACAGATGCGTGCACTCATATGGTTTTACAAAAATGGTCTGCGTGTACTGACTACCACTCTATCTTGTTCTGTTAAATGCTTCCCAAAGTGCTGATATTACTGCATGCACAGCAGGGAAGTCCTCAGAGCCTGGGAAGCACCATTTTTTCCTGACCCAGGAACTGATAGTGCTTGTGACAGTTTGGCCACTGGTAAGATATGAGGCACAGAAAGTTTACTCATGTTGGCTGGGACTCACAAATGTGTTTGGGCTAATAACATGTGTGGTTTGTATTGTGCTTTCCCTGAAGCTAAGTTGAGCAACATATTAGGCATTACTCAGAGCTCCTAAACCTCGTGTTTTGCCAGTGACAAAGTTGCAAACTTGAAGTGCAACAACCCTGACGTTTTCTGTGTAGTGTGAAGGCCAAGGTCCAGCATAGTTGTGATCCATCCTCTTAGTCTTACAGTTAGTTCTGCCTGGACTTTTGTCAAATTTAAGTCTTCAGCTGTCAGGAGTTCTTGCCAGCTCTCCTATATGTCTAAATAACTAGGTGAACTCTCTCTGGAAAAGAATCCATGCAATTAATTTAGTCCTATCTTCCTATGAATGAACTGTCTTCAAATTGTTTTTCAAATGTATTTTTCATGCAATAGTATTATTTGTGTCCCATCTAAGCATTAGCTGGCCATGGCTTCTCTGTGTGCTCTTGGATGTAACTGTGGTTTTAAGTACCCTCCGCTGGTTATTCATAGCATGCATTTAGTCATTTAACAAACATGGTATTAGTTCTGCTCTCTAAGTGGATGACTAATACTCTTATAAATAGGACAAATGTGATCTGCAAGGTCACGTGAGTGTTCCCAGTGTGAACATATCCCCAAACTATGAGACTTCTCATTCCAGAATCACGCTTGCAAAAAAGAAAATGTTCATTATTAGGAAGAAGGAAAAGGGTTCAAAACCCATTCAAGCAATTTCTCTGCTTTAACTCAAACAATTTGCAATTGTTTGTAGAGTTTTGCATTGCAAAAGGGTTTTGCAATATTTGCTTTTCTCTGCAATCTCTCCTGACCTGCTTGGGAACTTACGAATTGGAGCAGTCCTGATCTCTGTCCTATGGCAGCGCACTCCCTTGGAACACAACAGGACCTGAATGTTTCTTAAGCAAATATAAAAACCATCTTTTTACTTTCTTCCTAATCTCTTTCACATCTCTTTGGAAGGCTAGACCGCGCCTTACACTGGATTCCAAAGGAGATGAGAATGCACAGTACAGGTTTCTGCACTGCCTGTAAACTGTCAGCTTTCCTCAGCTCAGTACCGTGAAGAGATGTTGTTGCTGCCCAGGCAGGGGTGGAGGAATGAGAGGTGCTTGCTAATGCAATCTCCCAGGAGGTCATGTTTATCTGATGGAAAATGCAGGAGAGAAAATGCAAGCGATCAGATATGCAGGCACCCTCGTCTTTCCATTTTTATCAAACAAAAACAGAATCACTGATTGCTGCTGCTCTCCTGCCCCGCAAGGTTTGGTTTATATTCCCAGGAATACAATGCTAAGGAAGGGAGGACTGGTGGCCTCAGGACATCCAGCTTCATTTCATGTCTGTGCCATATTTGCTGAGGGTGTATCTGTAGCAAATGCTTAGCCCAGGTTTGAGCCCAGTCCATGTTCATGCACTGCCTCTTTGGGCAATTAAAGTCCTTGGCGGATCTTCAGCACCCCCATGGTCAAGGCCGAGGCCCTCCTTGGCTGGTACAGTGAGGGAAGGCACATCAGGCTGGGGCTGGGGCTGGGCCAGGAGCGCCTTGCAGAGGCCACATGCCCAGGGTTGGGCTGCTGCTGTTGCCATTATGATGCCAGCCAGTGAGGCACCTTTTCTGCCTGCCTGTGGTGTGAAGTCAAAATGAAGCCCTTCCAGTGGAGATACAGACAATCAGGGTACCATATTTCCCTCTGACCAGAAGTCAGGTATACCCAGGTGCTCACCTGGTGGGATTTTGTAGGGTGAAGTGTAACAGCATGAGATGCTCCTGGGGACAGGCTCAGCTCCCAGCTGGGACATGGCACTGGCTGCATCAATTCTGCTCTGCTCAGCCTCTTCAGTGTCAGATGTGATGGTTTAAACCAGCTGTAGCCAAAGTTAGTTTGACACTGCACTGGAAAGAAGTAGGGGGGAGGACTAGCACGGCTGGCCGAGAGGTGTGCCCTGATCAGCAAAGGCAGGTACACTGTCTCTGGCAAAAGCCCGAGGCACAGGCCTCCATGGCATGGGCCACATCTGTGCTAATAAAGCAGGCAGCAGTTGTGTTTTGCTTTGTGGCTGGGTAACACTGTCTGGCCCTGGTGTGTCAGATGCTTAAACCCTCTTGCCCTCCAAAACCAACTGGTCACGTACCAGCTACGTATTGGAAACAATCCTGGGCCATACTGACTCCTGGACTACGCTTGGGTACAGTTTCGTAGAACACTGGCCTGGGCCAAAACTTCACCCAGGACCACACAAAGAGCTTGGGGGTGGATGATTGAGCTCCCCTACTTGTGCCCTGATTCACTGGCTTGATTTTCTGCTCTACATGCTGCCAGTCTGGCTGGTGTCAGGCAAGTTACCTAATACATGACATAAGAAGGAAAAGACTTCCAGCTTAATTTCTAGCCTTTGTCACTTCATGCTCCCTCTCCCATGCAGGTTAGAGTCCATCCTTACCTACAGACCCAGGGAGACTGACACGTTTGGATGCATTAGGAAAGGGAGGTTGGTGAAAGTCAAAATTCATGACAGTGGTTTATAGAAATTTGATTCACTGAAGAGTTGGATGTGTGGTGTAGGCGTGCCATGAAGATGGTATTCCCCATTCACAAATGTATTGTAATTTTGTCCATGATTATTACACAGTTACAGAAATGCATTAGCATTATTAAAGTATGTGGCCTAAAAGCAGTCAGCTGTGTCCTATATTCTCCTGCCAGCCTTTGTCTTGACTTTAGGCTGCAGATTAGAAAGGACAGCTGAGGATCTGGGTCCCCCCAAGCATGCTATACATAGTCAAGGAGTCCCAGAAATTTGATAGACTGTACATGATGTTTCTTTCTGAACACACAATGTTTCCTGACTTCAGCAGTCTTGGAGACTTGATTTCAGTGGAAGATAGTATGCATAAATGATGCTTACTGGAAAGTGCATATGCAGTTCTTATAAAACACTGTGCGTGTCTGCATGTGCCTCCACTAAAATAACAGGACAAAGGTGACCGCTATATATTATTTACCTGCTGGCTGAGATTTATCTGCCTGCCTCAGGGACTCCTGCCTCTTGTCTCTCAGACGTTTTCCTGGGAAACATTTTGGTTTGAAGAACTGTGTTTGAGGGTGCTCTACTGTGGCTAGGAGGGGTTGAGTTTAAACTGAAATTGTTTAAACTGAAATCAAATGTTCCACACAGGTTACTTAGGTGTGCCACTATTTGCTTGCTCATGGGTGCATCTGAGTTTCTCTTCTCCCTTGATCAGCAGCAGAAACACTTTTCTTAGTGATGTCAAGTAAGTGGTAGTGGTGGGGGCTGGCCTTGTTTGTGGCTAGTGGCCAGTTGACAATGATATAAACACAGAAAAAGATGGGAAGAAAGGAACGGATAGTGTAATTACACCTGATAAGGATCATCATGGCACTACATGTGATATATACACATTTGAAGCCTACACAAATAAACACATAAAACATTCAAGACATGAAATCAGGTCCTTTCACACAGCAGCTATAATTACATAAAGAAACTAAAAAGGATTTTTTTATATCATGGTGCTGTCAGTCAGAGCCTCCCCTCTGACTGTGTCTGGGAGAAGAGTGTGTTAAGTGTGAGCAGAATAAATGGTCTGTTTGTAGGCAGCATGGCAGACACCTATGCAGCACCTCACTGCTGCCCGGGTGCCAGGCATCATGACTAGACAAAAGCAAACCAAATTACAGCAGACCTTGAGCAAGATCCTCGGAGGTGACTGTTGGAAAAACGCACCTGCATGTTCCAGGTAGATCTTTTTTCACTGCTGTTCAAATCTTGCTCTCTATACTTGGACAAAGGCAGACCTGGTTTTGCACATTGCAGGGCAGCTGCACTTCTGAAGAGGAGCCATTTTGCAGAGGAGGAAGCAGAGGCACCTACCATATTCCTGAGCTGCTGCCCCTCTCCTGGAGTCCAAGAAAACCAGAAAGCAACCCCCCAGAGCTTTCTGCTCTTCCACTGAGGCACAACAGAACAAAACAGAATTTCTGAGTTGGAAGGGACCCACAGGAATTCTTGAGTTTAACTCCTAATTGAATGGCCCATATAGGGGATTGAACCCCTAACCTTGGCATTATTTGCACCATGTTATAACCAGGTCCCAGGATATCCTGTGAAGCAGTAACAGGACAGGCTTTCAGGATTCTTACAAGAGTGAATTCAGATGCCAGAGAGTGGAATTTCCAAATGCATTTCCCTTCCTACACCATTTCTTTTTCATCTCCATAAATCTGTGTCAGTTTTCAAAGAACCTATTTTGGTGGGAGGAAAAGGGGACAGAACAAGTGATGAGCTATTCAGAGCTAAAAGAAGAGATTCATGCTGCCAGAGGTAATACTGTAGAAAAATGTGTCAGTGTAGCAGATGATCGTTCTCCTCTCCTAATGCCTCTCCCGAAGCATCAAGGTGTGTGTGTTTCAGAGGCAGTCTCTGAACTGCATGTTGAAATGGTTGCCATGGCAATGACTGAGTATAAGTTAGAGAGCGTGATTAGCCAGAGTTGGCCTAAATAGCTAAAGGGAAGGAAAAAAGAAATAAAGGGGGGAAAAAAGGCCAAGGACTTAATGTTATTTCTGATACAGATCCATCAGCATTAGACCGCCAGGAAGAGGAAGCAGGGCTGTTGGAAAGGACCTTGCAGGAGCATGCTCCACACCCCAGCCCCAGCGGCACAAGCTGCCAGGGGACCTTCTTCCCCTTACAGTGTGCCAGTGCTGCAGCTGCAGTGCCAAGCAGCCCTGTCAGTGTCAATTCAATGAAATGGTGCTCCTCCAGAGTCAGAGGTGAGGCCAGGGCTCTGCTCGGCCTCCAGCAACCCAGAGAGCACAATCATGCTGCTCTCCTGGCTGATGTGGGGCACAGCCACAACTGAAATGTGGTAGACTGGCCTGCAGAGAGGTTGCAAGGCTTGCTCCAAGAGACACAGAGGGCTGCTAACCTGGGTGGGGTGTTCATTAGCAAAATCCCTGTCCCTAGAGCCACTCCAATTCTTCTAGCCCACTAACCCACATCTGCTTGATGCACACCTGTGAAAGGTATCCTGTCTTCATTTGGAGCCTGTGAATTGCCGTGCACAGCCTTTTTTTGTTAATTCATTGCAGTAGGTCATTTAAAAAATAATATCCTTATATCTAATTTAAATGTGTATGATATTAGCATTCAGCCTGGGCTACATGCTGTGTTATTCTCTGCTATATTAAAAAAAAAAATCACTTCCTGAGGTCCTGTGGGTTTTTGTAGGGAAGATTTCTTATGCACTAGAGTCACTTTCAAGCTTGTTTTTGAAGAAGTGAAAATTCAGAATTCTTTCTCTCAAAAGATTTTCTTTTAGCTCTTCTCAGGGAGAAGTGGAAGAGTGGGAGGGAGACCAACATAAAGACGTCTCAATAGCAGGTCTGGATAGAGAAACATCTTCTCTAGGAGCTGTGGAGTGCTACATTAGGGGGCCAGATGCCCAGTGTAAAATCAATAGCAGGCATTTTACAAGCTGGGAGTATGCAGGTAGGTGTTTGCAGGACCAGAGCCTGTTAGTCTGATTGTCTTCCCTCATAGCTTTCTAAAATAGAGAAGTTTAATTTACATTAGCCTGAAGTGCTTCTGCTCTTAGTCCTTTGAGTGAGATGAGATATGAATCTACTTAGGCCAGTCCATAACATATGACCACCTATCAAGGATATTTTTCTCCCCTGATGTCCAAAGGGATCTGTAGGTTTCTCTGTTGAGTACAAACCAGCAGTACTTACTGTGGTTAACAGGTATCTGTTTTGGCTGGCAGAGCTGAGATAAGAGAGATAAGATCCTATGGCCTGCAATTTAGGAGGAGGAAAAGAAAAACCCACAAGACACCTATTTGCTCTGCAATCAGATTGGCTTTTGCTGTTATTTGCAGGAGTCTCTTCCACCTTTTGTATCTCTTAAATCCTTGTCATCCAGATTTGAGAGCTAGGACTATCTTCTTTGGCACCAAGTCAATGATATGTTTTTTAGCAGCAGCAGCCATTCATATTTTACATTACTGTTCCTCTCTGTTCCTTTCAAGCAATAATCATAAATATCATCTTTCATTCCTAGAGCGCCTTTCATCCCAGGGGCTCCCAAAGTACTTTCCAAGCTTAACAAGCTTATTTTAGAGTACTCCTTTAGAAAGGTTGAAACTTGCTTCCCATTAAAGCCTGATTTTGAAAGGAAAACACTGAATTATAATGACTTCAATACATGAGGGAGCCTTTGCATCTGTTATTTACTACACATGTTCCCTTACCAAAAAAGATTGCTTCTTGTTCCTCCAACCCCCTCTCTCCCCATCTTAATCCAGCAGTGCTCAGTTACTTGGGGGAGCAGAGTGCAAGTAGGAGAAATGATCATCCCTTGTGATCTGAGGAAGTGTTTTTTTTCTGGAAGCTATAGCTGCCCTCGACAGTTTCTGACAACTCCATTTCCATCCAGTCTATTTTCTCTTTATCGGGGCAAATGTTCTAGGGCAGAGTTGAGTGTCCTGTGGCTTTGGCCAGAGAGGTCACCACCCACAGCTGGGCTATGGCACAGATCATGTGAGAAACTGTAGTCCTCTTCAGGACAAAGCCAGCTGGCCTAATTTAAGTCACATTCCCCTGAAATCAAAGCAAAGCCAGTGTCTTTGCACTGAAATAATCGCAACCTTTGAAATGGTCCTTTATTTGGCTCATTTGTGCGAGGAATAATCCCAGAAGAAAAGATTGTTACTGGTAATTTCTGAGCTGAAGAATTTGTTTCGTAATGAATCATATGATTTATTTTAGAGCAGCCTGAATCTGACCAGTGTCAATTGGTTTTCCTTCAGGAGGACTCAGTACAGTGGGACCTGTCCATTTCATGATGCACAGAACTTTTTTTCCATGCTTCTGTGTGGGAAAGTAGTCTCCTCTGCTTGGCTAAGAGAGGCTGGGGTCAGGCACACAAACTTTCATTGCTTTTCCAAGGACATGCCAAGAACTTGTGGTAGAAGTGGGAACAAAAGAAGTCCTATCTGATTCAGTGCTTCATCCGCACGAACATAGTTTATCGACACAGATAGCTTTAGATGAAAGATACATCAAAGCATATTTTTGGCTGCTGCTTCTAGAAGTAGTACTAAATCTGGGGGGTTGCAAGCAGTGAGATATGATCCAAGTATCAAAATCCCTATCTTCTTACTCACTCTCCTCCTGTCTCACACTGGTGGGGTTCACAGGAAAGCCCTTCCTTGAGGTTATGTCATCTATTCCCATTAGTAGATTTGGGTTCCTAAATGCATTTTTTCTCTTTTCCAACAAAACAGTGCCTGTTTCAACACTAACTCTGAAGATTTGTAAATTGGCAAAGGATACAAAAGGAATAATGAGCCAGCAGTTGCTGTTTACATTGGCCACCTTGTATAAATGCTGATATTAGCATTTCTGAAAGGATTCATTCATCACTGCAAAAAAGGTTTGTACCTGTGAATAAGAGCTTGCCTGGGAGGGCCTGTGTGCTTCCTCTCCTCTATCAACAAAGCCTACAAACATGAAGAGATGGTTTTGCAATGGATATTAATGCATACCTATTATTTCAGTATGATAATAAACCATTGAATATATTCCATGCATCAGTAAATGAATGAAAGCAGCAGTAAATTTGAAGAAAAACTGTATTTATTGTCATGTGTCATGTTTATTTATGTATTTAGGGACCTGAATATATACATATATACATACATATATATATACATATATATATATATATTTAAAGTCTCTCTTGGGCTTTTCTCTTGGGCTTTTTTCTTTGAACTAAAATCCTATGGTACAGCCTCTAGCCCAGTGGTTAGAGCTTGTGTCATGGAAAATCAGATGGACCTGCACTAGAAAGAACAATGGCTGCTGAAAACATTCTGCCAGTTTCAGACTATGACCTCTTCTGGGGCTGTCAGTGAAATAAACACTTTTAGAAGTACCCTTAAGCTTTCCTTGCCTTCTGCTGTTTGTCACACTTGCAGCAATTTGCCTTAAATTAGTTGATTTCACACCAAGGTTCATGGTGCTGTTTTGTTTATAAAAGAGGTTGGTACATTCTGCACTGGCCCTGCCGCCATGGCATGAGCCACAGCTCAGAGATGGGACAGGGCGCCAGCACGGCCAGCAGCCAGCATTTGTTCCATCCTTATACTGCAAGTCAGGGGTCTTTCAGCAATGGTGGACACATAGCAGCATTTCTGTGGTGGGCAAAATGTCCAGACTCTGTGGGATGGTTACATTTTCACAAGGTTTCCTTGGGATTCTGTGGGATAATGATCAAACTCTTTTTCAGGTATGTTATTATGTTAAAACCTCTAGTATGACATTTTTCTTTTAACCTGTAGACTGCTTTGCTTTTAGGCTGGAAGCAGCTGAGGGCTAGGATGCTCCCTGGGCACTCACACAGCTCCTGGCACAGCACAGCTTCAGTTTTGGCAGGAGACAGGCCATTGCTGCAATCCAAATGCCTTTTTTAAAAAGAAAATGAAAAATCTGGAAGGTAACCTGCATGGAAATGCACCTTTCATGACAAAGGTGATACTTTGCAAGCACAGTGTTTGTAAAGCAGAGGAAGAAACCAAGTGTGAATGAAATGAGAGAACAAGGACCAGCCCACTGCCGTCTTTGGGAGATTCTATGGGGAGGGGCGTGAGTCTCGAAACTCCTCTAGTGGAGTTTCTACTCAACCCTTTCAATTGTGGGCAGGGGAAGCTGGGCTGATGGCCAGTGAGGAACCATGAGGGGCATTACCCCCATGACACCGTGGTTTCAGCATGCAGCTCTGTTGCACACAGGGAGCAGAAATAATGCTAGGAATCTCTAAGAGGGCAAGTGGGTATGTAAAGGCTAGTGATGCACAAAAGTGATTTCATCATAAGTGGTTAGAGAAGAGGTATCTGCTCTGCAACAGGCAAACACTTCTCTGCACAGAAACAGAAAAATTTCCCTTCAATCTGCGGCAGATTGCCAGCAGTCTCAAAATGTAATCCTCATGGTGTTACTTCCAAAGATGAAACAAGGGTATTATGGACACTGCCACTGAGGCAGATTGTCTTTAAATATAGCTGCAAATTGCCAGGTTTAATGCTAACAAACCCTAATGCTGAGGAAGACAAGACAGGTAGCAGCACCGATACAAGTAATATAATGTGATGGCTGATATGTGAGTCATTCTAGCCAGAGGCTTTAGTATAGGAAGTCGGATACAAGATATAAAAACCAATCTGATTTTTTTTTCCTTCCTGCTGAAGGCCACTGCCAGGAATAGCATGGGATATAATTAATGTGGGAAGAAATGTTCCCCTTCAACTTATTGTCTTGCTTTCCAGTTTCATTCTCCTTGGACTCCCATAACAAATGGCGGCAAACACACAGGGCCTTTCTCCCTGAAGCCACTGGCAGATGTCCCACCCAACGGGCAGGGACTGTCCGTGCAGTGCTCACGGAGTCTGTCAGTGAGTGTCCCCTTCGCTGGCAGTCCACCCCAGCGCTGCACTGAATGGGCCTGTGAGGCTCAATGGGGCTCTACGTAATGGCAGCCAATTTTCCTGGTCGGCAGGAAGGCACAGTGCCAAGGCTGTGTGTGAGAGCCTGCTGCTGGGAGGGTTTCACCTCTTTTCCTCTGCTCCTGAGCCCGGGAGAGGTGGGTTATCTTTTCCTGCACCCTCACTCCCTGTGCTTCATGGGGGAGGACACGGAAGACTCAGTGAACCTTTGCACTTGCACGGGCTGTTCTATGTTCATCCCGCACAGACCTGGGAGGCTCTGGGCTGCTCGTTTGCTGCCCGTGAACAGCACTGCATTTACAAATGTGCTAGGGCACAGGGAAGCCATGCAGCTGTGCCTGTGGGTGCAGTGTGCATACAATACTCCCTGGGGCAGGAGTGATCCACAATGCAGCCTATCTGCTGCGCAGGAATGCTGAACTGCAGTTTAATTCCTTTTCCTCAATGTACTCTTTGAGTGAGGACAGGTAAGGAGAGGAGTGAGTGCCTCTGCTTCATGTCACCAGCCTGCAGGATAGAAACCGGGCAGCTCCTGGGGCTGAGGAGCTGCTGCTCCCCAGGGGACTGCTTTGTTTTCCTCCAGGTGGCTGTCGAGGGGAGAAGTGCTGGTGGGAATCTCTGAGCTTCACACTGCTGACTAAAATCTCCTGCATGTGATTCTGTCCCTTCCGCCACAAAGGATTGGTCACGTTTTCCATTCTTGGCTCCATGTGGCTCTCTGAGCATCCCAGTTTATCTCTTTAATAACCAGGTGCCTTTCCTACTGCTTGGCTCACCAGGCCTTCATCTCTGCTCAGTGCCCATGCCAGGGTCACTAAGGCAGTTAGCAGAGTTTTAAGATACCTTTATTTTTTGAGGGCTTTTCATTTGGGAGCCCAGGAGGTAAGAATTCAGATCTTCCTCCTTCAGCCATGACTCTGCAGGGGACTTTCAGGGGTAGGAGCACTGCAGAAGTCCTGAGTAGCCTAGAACTCCCAGATAGCAAAGGAAAAACCTATTATGTGAAAGCTGCTAATAGCGAAGGCAAGCTCTTAGCCACATTTTCCACTGGTATTACAGACTCTGGAGAATCAGCTTGTTTCAGCCAGGTTTCTGAACTGCTTTTTGGTGTTTATCCAAAGACATGGGGCCACACATTCTCTTACAGGGGCTTTCCACAGCTACTTCTACTTGGAATGATTGCAAGGGGTGCTGAGTTGGGTGGGATGAGCTGTTGCTTATTGTTTTGGAGCATCTCTGTCAAGAAAGACTGTAAGACATAATAATTAAAATACTTCCAGATCATCATAATCTTGTCAAACTTCTTGTTGTGATCCCAGTGAATGTGACATTTGGGAGCTCATTTACCACAGCTTTTATTCACTCTTTATTCACTGAAAAAAGAAGTTATGTAATTCAAGTTTTCCTTCTTTCTTCTCTTTTTGCACTAAAATTTACCATATTTGCAGATAGGCAGTGCCTATGCTTAGCAGCTGTTGTTATGCATAGGGAAGCAGATTCACAGAGGTGGCTGCTTGGTGCTGAGCACTTGCTGTGTCAGGGGATTTACATCAGACTGCCTCAGTTCTGGTTCCCAGGGACTGGATGCTCACTAGAAGTTGGAGTGCAGGAGTTGTGCTTCTGGAGTCCATCTCCTCATTTCCTTTCACTCAAAGGGAATTCAGATAAAAAAATGCTCCCTGACATAAATCAAAACACAGTAAATGGGAGAAACATGGCATTTGCCTCATAAACTCACTCATGATGTGGATAAAATCCAGGACATAGAAAGACTTGTCAAAAACCCAAGGTCAGGAGACCAAGGCCAGACTCATCACTTTACCTTGAGGTCCCACATGGTTTGAATGTGTGGCAAATGGGTCAGTTCTTTGAGGAGTGAAATAGCTGTTTATCTTGGCTGAGCAGCTCTCTTATTCTTTCTTGGATATAGCTGCTAATCTATTTTTCTCTCCTCATACACTTCCCCAGCCATCCCTTTTGCCAAACCCTCACTAAACATATACATATATATCTGTGTGTGCGTAGGCAGTCGTGTCTGCTGCCGGGATTTCCTCTCAAACAATACCTGTTGTGCTGGCCACAGCGTTTCTCTTGGTTCCCATGCTCAGAGCAGTTTGAGTTTCCTGCTGGCTCAGCAGCAAGACTTTCAGGGCTTTTTATACTTATTCTTCTTCGGGAGCCAAGCGGAGGAGCGCAGTTTGCCTGTGAATAGTGAGCTGGCTGGGCAGGCAGCAGGAAGCTTGCATACTAAATTGTGTGAACTTTGAGGAGGGGAAGAAGGGGGCTGGGGACTGCTGGCTGGGCTTCATGAGGCATTTGTTGCAGCCCTCTGCCTTATAAACTCATCATCCCAGCACAGGAATGCTCTTTGCCAAAGGAGCAATATCTGTAAAATTGGGGTACAAAGAAGTGAGAGAGATGAAAATGGAATTATAGAGAAAACAGGAGGAGGGATTGGAATTTAGAGAAGAGTGAAGCCAGGCTTGGGTTTTCATTTTCACATGAAAACTTGTGCATGGTTTCCCTTTATGGAGTGTTACTACTACGCCTATGCAGCGCTGCAGGGCTCGTAGACCCTCTCGTTCACGCCCTTGCTGCCCCAGCAGTGGCCACACTATTGGTGTAAGGGCAGCTTTTTTATATTGCTCAGACAAAATCAAAAGCACAGAAATGAAAACACATTTCTCTCTTGCCCCCTGCACCCCATCTCCACTCCTTTCTGTTTCTGTCAGCACAGATTAATAAATAAGCAGGTTCCCAGTTGCGAGGATCAGGAATCATGGTGTGCCTATGAAAGAGGGGCTTGAAGAGCAGCACTGTGAAACACCAGCACCAGCTTGTCAGTCACAGGTGAAAATATCCCTGAAGCAGGGGGAGAGGTGTTTCAGCAAGCGCTGTGGCACCACTGCAGATGCAAGCACGCAGTGGGCATTCTTGGGAAAAGGTGGGAGGCAAGAGGAAGGAAGGAAGGACAGGTTGAGCCCATCTGTCTGCAGACCTGCTACCTGCCTCTTACTCATGTCTGCATAAACAAATGGGGAATAGGCTTTGCCTGTGCTTTGAAAATGAGGTGGCAGAGGACTGCACATTCTGCACACATGCTTCATGAGCAAAAGCAGCCTGATGCAGGGTATGGTGCCATGATGGGTATTGGTGGGATGGTCCTGTGCAGGGAGAGTGTGTGCATGTATGTGTGATGTGGAGATGGAAATGCTCAGCAGTGAGAGACTGGGAGATGGGCTGAGGCTTTTGTTAGTTCATGCCACATGATTGCAAAGTGATGTGACCTTCCTGGCCTGATCCAAAAAAACAACCCACAGCTTTCCCTCTGTTTGGCAGCACCCTTCACTGAGGGTGCCCATGACTCCAGGCTCTAAATAATCCACACATAGACAGTAAATCCAAAAAAGCCGGGGCCCTTGCTCCCCTACCTAGCTCAGCAGCTCTCTGTGTCTAGCTCCCAACTGAGCACTGAGCAATGCAACACGTGCTTGGCACCTGCAGCCTCGTGGTACCCCCCTAGAATGAGTAGCCTGCCCTGGAGGTCTGTGAGTGCTGGGAAAGGGGGAAGATACAGCTCCAGGTCCCGGAGTGGGCTCTTGGAGAGCCAGTGGAGGTCCTGAGGAGAATCACTGATCAAGCTCATTTAGATCCCAAACAGTCTCTGCTTAGGCAGCTTGTGGCAGAGCACAGGCACTTCTGAAGGAAACAAGTCTCTTCACCACTGTCTTCTTAGAAAGTACAAAAGCAGTTACAAATTTGGGCAATTTCACATTAAATTCATGCATTTTCTGTTCATCTCTACTCCTGACTCAGCAGAAGCTCAGTTTCAAGTACATGTACTTGTTTTTAAGACTATCTAACATTTCTTTTAAGACCAAGTGTTCAGTTGCTTGTAAATCCCTGAAAACTTTATCTGTCTACCACTTAGCTGTTCTGGGTGTCTGTCTCAGGCTGAATGCATCTGGGAAGCTTTGGCAAAATATGTTTTTGTTTGCTTACAAGAAAGAGATGAGAGAAATAGTATTTTTTCCTTCCTATTCAAACATGCTCTTTGAGTGATTTCTTGATGAACTCTAACACTTTCTGCCTCTACAGGAGAGGCTTGAAATTTGGCAGATATCAGGAATGCATCTTCTGTTGTTTTTCATGGGGGGAAAAAAGAAATAAGCTGAACTAAGAAATAATAGGGGAAAAAAGGGGCCTCAGATCTCAACCACTCAACAGAAACTTCTTAAAAGTTAGAATCTGAATTCTCTGAAGACTCTTGCTCAGTGGTAACTTGTTCAAGTCTGGCGGTTAAATCACAGATGATGATATGGCAGACACACTGCAGCCTCCTGCTGCAAGTGCCAAGCAGCAGCTCTTGGACATTGTTTTTCTGTGCTGACAGGGTCCCTGCAGTGCTGTGCACCAGAGCCTGAAGGGTGCTCCCAGATGTGCTCCTTTGCTGACACTGAGGTGAACATGCAGCAAGGCTGATGCTGACTAGGGCCAGGACCTGGCTGAGGGAGGGAAGGAGGGAGGGAACCCTCTGCAATGCAAAGGCTGAGGGCCCCCTGCCTGGAGAGGGGAACTGATGCCAGATGTAGAGGTGAATATGGGAGCAGAACCAAGGCAGAAGACAGGCTGGAAGCACCAGGAGGAGCAGAAGTCAGATTTGTGAGTATCCTCACCAGATCATACCTCCTGCAGAATGTAGGGTACAGCAAACCCAGGGATTTCTCCTGTGCACTAATTGTCTGTTGTCAGCAAATACACGGGGAAGTGGCTGGCAAAGGCTGTGAGTCATTTCTGCCTGCTCCCTGAGCAGAGGTTGTTGGGCTATCAGTATTCCCAGTTATTCTGCTTTTCAAGCATGATGGATTTGACATCTGAGAATAGAGCCAGCCCTGCCAGTGAGTCATGCGGTAGCCTGTGTGATGTCACATGATGGGATTCCTGCATTTTTGTTTCAGTTTGCCATGTGTAAATCAAGGAAATGACAAAAACCCAACATAGACTGAAAGTATGGGAAGCTTGTAGGGTTAAGCACTCAGCAGTTAGAAATGACTGAAGTAACACTTGCCATCTGAGTCTCATCTGCACAGGCGGTGATGGTGTTGCTTTTAGCTACTGGATTAAAATCCATATGTAAATACTTTTTTTTTTTTCCATTTTGATGCCCAGGGCACACAGTTCTCAGGGGAGTTGAGGTTGTGTGGGGAAGGGTCCATGTCCTGCTTAATTGCAGCTGTGCAGGATGAGAGGGTCCCTGCTTCACCTTCAAGGCTGCAGCCCATGGCAGCCCTCGGCACTGGGGATGGTAGGCAGCACCTGTGTCCCTGGCCTGTGGCAAGACCAAAACAGATGGGATCCTCAGATAAATTATCTACCAAAATCAAACAAGCCCCTGGATGAGACACATGCAGAGAGAGGCTTTGTATAACTTCTAACTTGACCATGGTGGGGTGGGGGGAGGAACTTAGGACCCTTGTGAAGGCACATCCCCCTTCCCTGGCTGAGTATTGGTACCGGCCTCTGAAGCCAGACATGCTTGATCTCTTGATTTGAACAGAACAAGCTAACATTTATCTTTCTAATCTTATTCTTGGAGACAGTTGAATTATTTTAGCTAAAATTTACCAGAAGAGTCTGCCTGAGGCAGACATCCAGCATGGTGTATTTGAGTTTGAGCAAGCCATCACTAATGGGAAGAGTTAAGCAACTTTAACTCCAGACAGTGCTCACGGGGGGAAATTAGAAACTGTCTCTGTGGATGGCTCCACCAGAAAACATGTAGGGTGTGTGAGAAATCCTGCTGCTACGCATCCGGTTATCCAACTGCTACAGGCAAGTACTGACCTGTGCTTGTAATGTGGCATTTGCAGGCTCCAGAGGTGGACTTGTTGTTTTGCAGATCTACCAGGTGCTTCGTGCTTTGCTGTTGAATCAAATGCTGGCAAGAAATGGTATTTTAGTGATGGGAAAACATGAAGATAAACCTTTGGCTTTCTCTTTCCATGCGGGAGGTGCAGGCACTGGGGGACAGGACCCTGCTGGCGTGCAGCACATGCGGTGTGCGTGGCAGGTTGTTTTGCAGAAGGGTGTTGCCATAGTGGCTGTGAGTGGTCCAGGGGACTCACGTGGCAACCTCTGCACCAACTGAGGTTTTGGCAGGGGGTTGAGAGGGCTGTGAAGGTCACCAGCAGGTGGTTAGCAGCTCAAACTTCCAGTCTGCATTTTCCCTTTCTGCAGGAAGAGAAATTTTCCTTTCTTGTTACACCTCATTTAGAGCTCTGTAAACAGCACTCCCTCCCTGATGTTGATACCTTCAAATTATTTTATCTTCCTCTTAGGGATTTATTTATCCAAACTGTACTGTTTAGTTATTTAATCTTCCCTTTTAGTTATTTGATTGTTGTTCATTGTTGAATTCTTTCCAATGTGCCAAGATCTCTTTGACACACAAGTGCCTACCATTGCTTTATCTGTTTAGAGGATGGCTCAGACCCAGCAGCACACTGCAGAGAAAAGCCATCTCCCTTCTGCTCAATGACACAATGTTTTTCACCTCTCTACAGGTCCAAATGAGGTCCTCTTATTTTATAAACCAGCATTTAGTTTGATATTCTTTTCCATTTGTTAAGCCCTTTTCAGCAACTGCTATGGATTATTTTTCCAACTGTTTCCTTGCGTTACCCATGTCCCAGCAGGAGCTGTTAGATGCTGTTTTCCTTCCCAATCCCCCATTTCAGAAATATTTTTTTTGTGAGATCATAACTAGAAACCAAACCTCACACACTCTTCCTCATTACTACATCCAAAACAATCCTTTAACAGAACAAGAAAGAAATGCTTTACAGGTTCATAAGTCTCCAGCTTGGGAAATGATTCGTCTCCATTGACTATTGCACTGGGCACCCCCTGGAATCTGGGCAGGCTGACAGTTTGGATATATGGAAAGAGAAGGGCATTAAAATGGTGAGCAAGGGCCTTCTGGAGAAGTCCAGCTCTTGGTTATTCTCAGCACTAATGCATTCTGCTGAAACTCAGGCAGAGATTTTAAGAGCTAATTGTTTGGACACATAAAAGCTTTGGAACGGTATATGCACTTTGTATGTGTAGAAGACACTTCATTGTTATATTCAATGTGGATTAGAATATGAAAGGACTCAATTTCAGCCTAATCGGTAAATGACACCTAAGCCCAGCCTGTGAAACATAGACTGCCTGAAGAGCATTTTACTAGGATGTCTATGCAGTTTTTGTCTGTCTTAAACTTTTTTGACTATTTCTTCCCAGTAGGCATTAGAGGTAGAAATAGGAAGGGGTTTGTACTTAACCTCAGAGTCAAGGAAAGGAGACAGGCAAAGGGCTTTGTCTGTGTGGCTACCCAGGATCATTTCGTCAAACTGGCACTGAACTGGAAGCTTCTCCAAAGCCATGGGAGCCAAATGTCCCACCCTGTTTGCCTGTGGCTCATGAGTTATTTGATTTCTGCTTTTGTGGTCTGAACCCTTCAAAGTTCTGTCTTACACGGATAAACAAAACCTTGCTACAGCCTGTGGGACAGACCTGGAAACCATTAGGTGCAGAAACATCACAGGACTTCAAGAATGAATCCAGACTTCTTTTTAACTGAAAATAATATATACTTTAAAAGGATAGAACATGGAAATACACTTGTAATGGCCATTATCAGGAGCTGCTGGCAGTTTCTCTGAACAGAAAAGTCCTTTTGCTGGAGATTTCTGCTACCCCTCAGGCTTCTGTCTGTTTCTGTGTTGTTACTTGCAGTGTTCAAGCATCATTAAGTTTAAATGCATAAATTTTCTTTGGCTATTCAACCCTAGCCACTTTTGGGAAGGAATTGGCCAGAATCCCTGAACCTACAATAATCAAATGTCTGTCTTTCCATTAAAAAGGCTGCTATTTATCTGACAAGTACTGCAAAATGGAATAGGTAGCTCAGTTCAAGCATCGTCTGAGGAACCTGTTGCTGCAAAACCAGGCAAGTGCCTTGCACATAAGCAGATGGTACCTTTACCAACACCCAGTTATTGCATGGAATGTAAGTATATTTGGTTTCTTAACATGTGTTACTTTTATTATCAGTCTCTTGGTTTCTGTTTCCCCACTGTTTATAAATACTCCAGCCACAGCTTGTAGCCTTTACAGGCTCATCCAAGAAGCATGGCCTTTCAGGCATTCCTTTTGAGAGTATTTATTGTGCTCCAGGAGAGGATGTCTTTGTTTCAGGATTGTTCTGGGCATGAGAAGTAAAAACCAAAATGGAGATGGTGGCCAGCACAAAGAACCAACCAAAGTAATTTTAATGAATTCCTTTCCATACCTGCCAATCCACCCTCCCCTGCAGGAAAAACAACTCTCAGATGAATAAAGCATATGGCACATAAGATGAAGTACCAATGCCAAGTTTGTCTTTGCCTTAGCAGAACTCACTGCAAAATGCTGAACCTGCAGATCCTCTAAACATGCTTGTTCCCACTTCACTGCCTTCTTAGCTGGAATTGTGCAGTCTTACTGTTTAAATCCTCAGCTGGCACGACATTACTGTGGATGCAGTGCTGGGCAGACACACAGTGCTGCATTCAAACTACCTGCCGTGGAGAGCAGTGCACACTGCAGCAGCAAAGAAAACCCATCAATGAGGTGGGCTAAATATTTGAGAAGGATCTGAAGCCCACACTAACCTGCCTTTTGCATGCACATGGACTACCCATTTGTGACAGGCATGTCTGCTGCTGTGTGGTTAGATACCCTGCTCCTGGTTTGTTGTATTTGGGCTGTGCAGGAGTGAGGCATTCAGTGTAAGTCCCATCATCATGACTTGCTCTACAGTGAGCAGATAGACAGAAAACCCCATGTTATTTATCCTAGATAAGGTGTGGAGTGCTGGGAGAGGGTGCCCCTCTCTCTGCAGATGCTCAGAGAAAACCCTCAATACCAGCTCAGCCTGTGTCCAGCCATTACAGGTCTGAGCTCCCAGCTCAGCCCCATCACGTGAGGCTCTGGGAAGACATGGGGCTGGTGGGTCCTGGTGTGACACAGGTAAATGGGATGTCACCACCATCTTGCTCTGCTCTCTTCTGAGGGATGTAGGATGCTGGCTGAGTGTCCAGTTCTTCTCAGCAATACACCCCTCCACGGTTGGATGACACTGAAGATGAGTGTCTAAATTAAGAAGTTAGATATCTAAGGCCTTTACTGGACCCATGTCTGTGGGGCCTGAAGCTGAGCAGTCTTATATACAAGGAAATAATCCCCTGCTGAGTTACTTAAATCTTTCAGACAGCTGTGGACATGTGTGTGTTGTGTACTCCTACGGACATGTTTCTTTATAGGTGCTCTCAGACCCAGGCTGTCACCATAGGTTGGCTGAGGGGTGCTGTCTCCCAGGACCTCTTGCAGCACTTTGGCTTGGAGATGTTTCTTAAGATGGGCATGAATTCCCCACCTTTGGACCCATAGGTTTCCTACCACTGTGAGTAAACAATGCCTCTCTTTCCAGAAAGTAGAAGATACCTGACATGGTTATGAAATTAATGGACCAGGGAACTCCTTTGTTTAAATAAATGCTAGGAGGAGCAGTGGTAGGCTTGATTTTTTAACATGGTTAATGTTCCCAATCCTCTTTTCAGTCCTCTCATGGCAACTGTGTACTTTGCGGCTCAAAGTCACATGAATCTCTGCTCAGCAGAAATGTAAATGTTTTGATAAAACTGTTCTTAACAAGTTTAATTCATCTAATCAGCTTGATTAACTGTGGAGCTGTATGGTCTTTAATTGGGAAGGATTAGCTATAAATTTACATTTTCTGTAATTTTATGAAGAATGTGGCTGTGTGCAGGATCTTGCTGCCTTGGCAGTGGCATGGGAGGTGCCTGTCTCTGGCACCCAGCCACTCCCCTGCAGCTCTACTCTTTCAGTGCCCTGGAGAACTTTGGGTGCTGAGCCTGCCCTCAAGGCCAGGGAACATGCTGGGAAAGGGGCACGATGTATCTGGAAGTGTCTCAACAGACACTATTTCTTTTCTCTTGTGTTTGCATCTCCCAGATGATTAATCTCCCCTTCCAGTAAAAATGCAGTCTGACTCTTTTTCTGACAAGTCTCACAAGAAAGCAAGCACAGATGCCCACAACAGTCCTCTCCTTGTTTTGGTTCATAACCAGCCCCAGCCTGCACCTAGTTTTCAAAGTCTCCAGATATATGAGTAGAAAGAAGGGTAAAAAAGAGGAACGATGAGAAGATCGCAGCTTGGGTGCACGTCCCAACTGGTCTTTCCTCTCTTCCATTTAATGTGGCAGACTGACAGGCTACAAAATATGTCCAGCTGGAGAGAACATAATTTTGTTTTACTTTGTCCAACCTCATTTTTCAGAGCTGAATGTCCATTTGTGTACCTGTATGAAACCTCCCAGACCCTGGAGGCTTAATGCAGCAATATTAATTCTTTTAAATAGGCAGTTTATTGTCCAAGCGACACTTTTCTGTGCCTTTTGGCCGATATCCCAGACTAGAGAGACCAAGGAGAGATTGAAAACAAATGAGCTATTCCCTTAGAGTCTGCCCAAAGCAATGGAACAAGCAGAGCATCAGTCTGCAGCGGTGGGTTTGCTCTTTGCTGGGCGAGCACTGTTCTCCCTGGCGCTGCAGAGCCGCTGTACAGCACTTCCTGGGGGCCTTGACATCCAAATGCACAGGCAGAACAACACGGGTTTGCAGCTCTTCTCAGGCACCTTTGCACATTTACTCCTGTCTGACTCTGGATTGGAATGGTCTCTGGGAAAACAGTGTATTTCACAAGTAAGGGAGGTTTTTCATCCTTTCCTAGAACTTCCATGGTGCTTCTACATGCATGGCTCTCACAGGTCGGTGTGATGCAAGAGGAGACATTTCTAACAGCAAATAACCCCAGTTTCTCTTCCACCCTTGACATTTCTACATTTCTATATTTGATACTTTTTTTGCTTTTTTCTTTTTTTTCCACAGACTAAACATTCATATGTCATATCCTGTTCGAGTAGCTGTTTTAATGGATGCACTGCCAACAAAGACACTTGGGTTTAGGTGGCTGATCCTTTGTGATTGTAATGGCCTTTAATGAAAGGTTTTGTCTTCATAAGGACAAAATGTTCTTTATCCAGCTTCAGCTTTTGAAAGAAACACCACAAATGCTTTTGGATTGAATGCGAAATGTTGTGCAAATTCTATAATACCAAGGTGGAAAATCTGTCCTTTCCTTATTAACAAACTGTATATCAAAATAGGGAGGCTTAATGTGTATACACAATTAATTAATCAGAGTTTTAGATCCTCAGCAAGGGGAGTACTTAAAAGCAGAAGAAATGTGTAAAAATAATTTAGATATGAAACTAAAGAAATATTTGTCTGTGTTTGGTTGTTGGTTTTGTGGTTTGTTTTTTTTAAATTAGATTTAGCTTTTCTTTTCAATTCCTCTTCTCAAAAATTGCTGTACTTTCAGGCTGTGCATCCCAAGCCCTAGAGGCTCTGACAGGAACAAGCAGGGACATGGGAGCCCTGAATGACTCTTCATAAAGGCCAAGATTCAGAGCTGTCTTTCAAAATCATTTCTGTTCATGGTGCGGCTGCTGCAGCCCATGTTTGAGGCTGAGGAGGCCACAGCTTACTGGTGCAGTCAGAGGAAGTGGTAAAAACCTCCATCAGTGCTCAGGATGCAACATGGTTTGGGTGGCTTGGAAAATGAAAGTCTTGTTGCCCGTTACTGGATTCAAGAAGAAAGCAGCTATGTGTTGCTGATTGCCTTCCTGAAGAAGTACCAGGTGACTGAGAGCTTTTTAGTTGCTCTTGCATCGTGCTTGTGAGCTGCACATGGGGCTGCACTGGAGGCTGTTGCATTACAATCATGATTTCAGCAAAGCTTTTCAGAAAAAAAAAATGAAAGTAAATGGTGCTATTTTCAGCCTGAACAGTGAGTAAGTTCTCAGTATCTAAATGAGAGCCCTTGAAGTAAGCGCCAGGTGCTGCAGGAAGTGGTGGAGGTGACTCAGTAAATGTCACACTTCCCTGCAAGTCAGTTCTGAAGTGGTATCCAGAAATAACATTTCATGGGCATCTGGCTGTTGGAGATGGCTTTGCCTTGCCATGGAACTCCAAACTTCTTGGCACCTTCATGATTTTATACCTCTTTTTTGGCACAAATGTTTGCCTTTATCTTTCTGTCTTTGCTTTTCCCTGTGAAGACAAAGATATGACAAGTCCTGTAGGTATCTCAGAGCAGGAGAGCTGTTCTTGCCCACGCTGTGAGCTTCCCAGGCTGGTAGATGGTGGACAACACTCCTGGAGGTGCGCTGTGGCCCCTGTGCTGGAGGGGAGCTCTGAGGAGTGGTGGCACACAGCAAGCTGCACCTCATGCCAGCAGTGAAATCATCCTGGAGCCCCTTGCCTTAGCATGAACTGTCACCTCCTGCTTTCACAATGATGAGGTTTTGTATCCTTTCTGGAGCTACCTGGGCCATGGGCCAGCCCGCCCAGCTGCCTTTTCCTGGAGGAGGCTGGGTTGAGCTGGATGCCCCTGCCCCACTGCCTCCAACCGCATGTCCAGGCCTTGACTGAAATGTGCGTTGAGGAGCACCTTCCTCTTCTCTCACCACAGCCTGCAGGAGCACAGTGTGAGCCGGGGATGGAAATGGGGATGAGATGGGATAGCCTGAAAAACCTTGTCCTGTCCCGCTGGATCCCAGTGTACACAGGCAAGGACTGTAACTGCATCCATCCTCCTCTGCAGCATTGTTTTCCTGAACATATCTCCTCTCCTTCCCCTTTTCAGCCAGTGTCCTCTGTGCTTGTGCCGTGTGTCAGGTTTCCTGGATCCACCCAGGTTGCTCATGCAAGTCACTTAGCATCTGATGAGCAGTGGCACTGGGGCTCTTCCATTTCTGTGCCCAGGGCAGATGGATGAGCTGGAAGTGCATTACTGGCTCCGCTCAGGCTGGAGATGCCCTTTGGACAAACATCCTGGTTGCTCCCACACAGCTTTCCACCTTGTGGGGTGACCTTACAATACATAGGCTGGGTTTCTGGTGGAAGAAACTAAACAGGAAAGTGCTCTCTGGGAGCTCCCCGTCTGCTTCCCAGCTGAGTTCATAGAGCCAGACTGCAGCTAGGCTGATGCAGCCCCTTCTAAAATGTGCACTACGTCGATGTAATATCCTTAATCCCAAGTGCTTGGCCCTACAGATATGCTATGCTCCTATTGGACTGCATGACTTGGTCTCACGGCCACAGCCCTTGGGACTGCTGCTAGGGTTTGGGGGCAAACCTGAGCTGTCTGGGATGCTTTGGGGATGCTATGCTACCCTGAAATTGGTACCAAGGAACTTTGACACAGCAATGTGTGAACTGTAGCCATTCAGCAGTGTTGGCAGAAACCCAGAGTGCCTTGAAAGACCCAGGGGCACTACAGTGAGGGGCACTACGGAAGCATGTGGGTGGCAGCACCCCTCAGCCATGTCCCCATGCCACCCATGCTCCCGGACTGGATGCAGAGATGCAGGAGGGTAGACGAAAGGCAGAGAGGCCACAGGACAGATTTTTGTTTCTGAACACTCAAACGTCACAGGTGGTGGGGTATTTGTCTGGAGGTCATTTTAGTCCCATAAGTACAGAAAATAGGGCCTGTTTGCTTCTCACTTGTAGTGATGAGACTGTGTGTGTCCCCATTATGCATCATGTTTCCTGGCACAGAAAGCAAGTTTTCAGATCCTCTGTTGTTCTGCTTCAAAAATTCCTTTTTTTTTTTTTTTAACTTAGATGAAGGATCCCTTTGGAGAATGATGTCACCTGCACCTCAAATACTCAGAAGTTTTTGATCATGGGTTTTGGATGGCTTCATGATCAGGCTTGCTGATTTACAAAGTGCATACACATACACTCTTCAAAACTTGTAAAATATGGAAGTGATTTGTGTATGGTTAGGAGAGGTGCTCACAGGCTTGAAGCTTTAGGGTGTCTTTAAAACTTCTCAGTCTCAGGGGCTTTTTACTGTTTTTTTTTTTGAGCAGCCACAAGTGCCTTATATGAACCACAAGGCTTGGTCCTTGGACTGCGGAACTAAGTAGCTCAGAGAAGTGATCAACCCTAAAAGCAGCTTCTTGTGAGGACCCTTCTCAGTTTTCTCTAACAAGGAGCCAGCGCAGAGCACCCTGCCGCTCCTATTTTTGAGAGCCCATCTGAGACCATGGCCTTATGATTTCCAGACTATAAGAACAGGATTGCGCTCATGCCCTTTCCAAGCAGGGATGGCAGCCGTAGCCGTGGGAAGACAACAGCTGAGTTGGCAGGCCCAGCAGCTCCCTGAGGGGCAGGCAGTGCCTCTCCGACCTTTACAGTGGGCTCAGCTCCCCTTCTGATGCAGCTGCCAGTGGGGCAGAGCCAAAATATCCAAGCAGATTTCCCTGAAAAGGTCAAAGCAGTGCAGCTCAGTGGTGCTGGCAGGGGAACGGTGGAAGGGGATTTCAGCCTCGTTTGTGGACAACAGCTGTGGGCTGGGAGCTCACCCTGAACACTGCTGCTGGCTGTGGGGGGGCCCCATCTGCCGCCTACCCCAGTGCGGGCATTTTTGGGTCTGGAGGGGTGCCCCAGCATTCTGCACATGTTGCTGGGGGCCTGGCAGCCACAGTTTTCTGCTGGGGCAGGCGGCAGTGCAAGGAATGATCCAGGGCCACTCACTGGGGCCGCATTTTTTCATGGGGGAGCACAAGCAGCCCCTCAGAAGGCAGGCACAGAGTGGGAACAGGGCAATGGATGCGCTAGGGCCCAGGCTGGCATGATAGCAAGAGCTGATTGAGCAGGTGCTCAGCAGGACACCTGGGACATGCTGGGGAGTCATGTGGGGCCACTTGTCCTTGCGCTGGCTCAGGGTTGACATCAATCCCCCCAAACCCCAGGGAATATGTGGATGTGCCGGCCCCCACAGAGTAGCTGTGAGCTATCCCCAAACAGTTTTTCTGGACATGAACAAAACTGTGGGCAATATGGCTGGGCCTGCTGCCCTCCTGGCAAGTACAATGCTACCTAGGAGGACTTTGCATAGTTTCTTGAAGGGAAGGATTTGGCAAGACAGAAAAGGGGAAATGCATTTTTTTTCCTTTAGTTTTGTATTTTTCTTTTTTTCCTAGGGAAGCCACAGCCTTACGAAGTCACCATTCATTTCAGCAGCCAATGCAGCTGCACACAACAGATTTGGTGACCGGACACTGCGGTCTGGTTGTGTGTGTAGTTGATGCAAAGCTTGGAAAATAATAAACACAAGCTTCCCCGAGCAGGGCACGTCCGTTATTGCGTGCATGCTGTAATTCAGGAACTAGCAGATGTCTGAGCTTCATGCCCAGCCTGACAGAGACACAAGAAGGGAACTGGTTCAGGGTCTGTGCACAGCTGCCCTGGTCAGATGACTCTGTCAGCTGAACCTGCCTCTGAATCAGGCCTGATTTATCATAGCAGGGACTCTGACCTTTGTCTGGTCACAAAAATACCATCTTGGAAAGATTTCTGAAGGCTTTGTAAAGAAGGAGAGTGGTGGTAATAATAATTCAGGGGCGTCCCTGTGAAGGGCTCTTTGCCTGCCAGCTGAGATGTGCAGCCCTCTTCCTTTGCATGCTTTTCACCAGGGCTAGTGAGAAGCAATCACATAAGGTATCTCCCAGGGGCCTATCTCATGGGATTGGTAACATTTTTGCTTGCATTTGTCTGGGGGTGATGTGGCATTGCTGTGCTTGGTGGTCTTGTTTCCATCTTCAGGCAAAAGCACCTTCAGGTCCACCTCCAGCCTTGCCTGCAGTGTGAGTGGCTCAGACCCATGACCAGCCCATGGCTGTTTGGTGGCCAGGGTGTCACGAGTTGACAGCTGCCATCAATCCTCTGCTAGAAAACCAGTTTACATTGACGACCTCAGTCCAAGCTGAGCAAGCAGGGCTGTTTCTCACCATCAGGGCCACCTTGCTTGGAACTTAAAACCTGGGCTCAAGCTCTGCTCTCACATGGCAGGGTGGCCAAAGGCTGTCTGAAGATAGCTGCGCAGATCAACGTGGCCTGGACTCGACTACATCTCCAAAAATAGCTGAAAATGAGAACTGGAGAAGCCTGTGGATTTCCTTTCAACCTCATCTGCCATGGCCAGGCACATTCTGCTGCAGGCTGTTTTGGCCACAGCAGAGTTGTCAAAATGCTCGGTCAGAGAGCCTGAAGCTGTGTAGGTAGGGCTCTGGGGTGCCATTCCTACTCTTTGGTGAGACCTTGGAAGAAAGCAGGCTACCACCTGGGCTGCACCTGTCGGGTGTGAAAATGGAAGAGTGTTTTCTTTTCATTTAAAAGTGCTGCTTAGCCGAGTTACGTATTCATCAAAGTTCTGTTTCTTTCCAAGTCCAGGGGGTAATTGTCTTTGCCTACTGTGAAAAGCAGTAGGGACTTTCCATTTGCAGGAAGAAGGGAGCAGAGGTTGGTGGCTAAAACTCAGGAGTGGTAACTTGGAGATATGAGCTCCATTAACCCACAGGCACTGCCACGCTGAGTTGTAATTACGGATAGCTATTAATTCCTTCAATTTTTTTCCTCCAAAATGCCTTAATGAAAGTTGCAAATAAATCCTGAAAGACACTGTTGTCAAAGGGACCTCAGCAGGCAACTTGCAGAAAAGGCAAACGGGCAATGCTTGCTTGTAAAAACCTCTGACTTGTTCTCAGAAGGCAGGCACACAAAGATGTGGGGTGTTCGCAGCAAATCCCAGTCTATAGCTGTGGCCCTGAGGGAATTGCAGATACTCTTGCCAAAAATGACTTGGTTCAAGACCTTTGACTTTTCCTCAGCCTTCACACCATGTAAAGTTTCATACCTTAATAACAAGCAGCAAAAATGCTCCTCAGAGCAGCAGGCAGAGTGCCATCAATTTGCATGGGTGACCATCACGAAATCAGGAGATCAGGATATGGAAGGACAAGAAGAATGTGCCAGTTGGTGATTGCATAATTTGTTTTGCAGTGATTCATGGTCTTCCACTTTCACACATCTCCCTCAGCCTCCTGCACAAGGATGCCCTGTCTGTGCAGTGTTCTGTGGAATGACCGTGTCTTTTGGCTTTCATGGATAGTACTCTTCTGCTCTCGCTCTCGTGATCCTGCAACCTGACAATGCCTGCAGTATAATTTCATTAATACATTGGATTTTTAACACTTCAGTGATATTTACTTAAGTCCCGTGGCCACACTTAGGAAAAAATTGCTCCTTTCACCAAGAGGAGCTGAATGGAAAGCGTGTTTCATGAAAGGAACAAAAGTTTGGAAACGGGAAAAGTCAAATGAGTGCAAACACTGATCAAAGCTGTTCTCTTGCTCAAAATGAATACTAAGAAAACTTGCTCAGTGGGTCATGATGAGCTCATTCAGTCCACTCGATTACTGGAAAAATCTTCCACTTTGAGCACTATGCAAGTGTCTGTGTTGAGTCAGAACCTGGCACAGCAGCTTCAGTACACATTTCTGTTATAAAAAAGTCCCCTTTGTATTTTGCAACCCTAAAAAAATCCTGGCCTGGACACTATCTGTGTTTCACATTTTTGACACAGTAAATGGGGGCACTATAAGTGTTATGTTTCACCTGGAAGGTGATGTCTATAAGCCTAGGGTCCATTTTTCCTACCTGCAGCATCTCAGTGCTGTACATCTTTTCATTTGCTGTCCAACCACTTTTTATCCCACATCCAAATAGCAATGCATGAAAAGGCTACAAGTGCATGATGTTACACAGAAATCATGTTTGCTGAAAGCATAGTGGTTTTTTTTCTGCTGAACTTAATTGGCATATTTTCAATGCAAAGCTGGCAGCTATTGTATAATGTCTCCAGCCTACAGAACAGGGGCCTCAGAGAAGATGATGCGTTCAGTGAGACTGAGAAAACGCAGTTGCAAACACCACAGAGCTCTGCTGCGATGGGCACAGCAGTTGTGGGGAGGGGTCACGGTCAAATGTGCTATTTCAAGCAAAATCTGAGATGAGGATGTGTTCTTAGCCACAGGAAGAGTGTTGTCTTAGTCAGAACAGTTAATCATGCAACACAAAGAGAAATACATACTGCAAGTCCTCATGATTTCTGTTTCCAACTGCTTTTTTCCTCCTCTGAAATGACTTGCATATATTTTGGTGCTGCTCATTTGCAACATGGTAGCATCTGCGCTCTGGCTTTGTTGATGGAAAGCTGGAGGTTCTCCGGGTGTATGAGCCATGCTTCTGTCACAGCGTTAGCCTCCATGTGTCTCTTTTCAGGAGGCAGGCAGACAGAGGGAAAGAGAAGGGGGGGAAAAAATGTCCTGCTGACGTCAGTGAAGACCACAGTGGGCTGGATAATATTACTGTGTACCTCAACCGCCCACTCCCTTTAATTTACTAGAAACTAAGCAAGCTGTTTTGAAACCCATCCCTTCCAGCGTTTTTGCGCTGTTCTCCCTGGACCAAAGGCTATTAATTGTCAGGAGGTTGAAAGCTACCTGATTCCTTGTTCAAAGGCACTGAGACAGAGGGGATTTCCATGAGTAATAATTTCAGTCTGTGCCTGTGCAGTGCACCGTAGGCTAGAGTAAATTGATCCAGCTGCTTGCAAGACTAGATGGAAAAGTGCCCGGGGGGGCTGGGAGCACATCACCAGATGGAGCTGGATGCTGTTGTCATCACATGGGTCTCCCCAGCTGCTGGGCATGCTCGGGCCTGACTTCCACCATGAGCGGGGAGGCTCAGCCTTCCTGTCTGCGCTGACTTGCAGTGTGAGGCAAATGCGCCAGCACATGTTGCAACATCTTCTCTTGTAATAAAAAGGATAATTTTAGATTAGCCAGAACTGCCTTCCCCCTGCCCCCACCTCTTCCCTCCCTGCTCAATGTCCTCATCACACTGACCCCAGTATTTTGTCTGTGTATTTTGCTCAGCAGCAATCTTCTCTGTGACAGAGACCATAAAAGCTTCCAAGAGGCCAACTACTTCTACAAATAATAAAAACTGGCAGGATTAACCTGTAACCTGAGGCAACAAAAATACAGATTCCACTAGCCAGATGGCAGAGTTCAAAGATCCACTCACTTCCTGGCGGAGGTTACACAAATTATTTTTTATCCTTGTTAAAAAGAAATAAAAAGTGAAAACATAGCAATAAAATGTGTGCTGCTTGCTTCTCTGGTTTTAATCACATTTGTTTTATACCTTTATGTTTTTAGACATGTTAGGAAGTACATTGTTGCTCCCTTCTGGAGCAGTTTAAATCCTGCTTGGGTGTTTTTTTGGGTTTTTTGTGTGTGGGGTTTTGTAGGTTGGTTGGTTGGGTTTTTTTGTTATTTTCCCGGTGTATTTGTATGCTCAATTCAATTTACTCTATTGGAAGAAGAAAACTACATAGGAGGAACTAATTAACATAGCAGGAAAGCAATTTACTTACTTTTTTAAATGAGGAATTTAATTAGAGTTTCAGGGAAAAGAGAAGATGGCACCCGGATTTGATGGCTGCATCCTTGCTGGAAAGCCCAGGGCTGGGAGTGGGACAGCGGCCACCCAGTGCAATCTGGGCAAGAGCCAAGTGTGCTCAGAGGGTCTGGGGGCTGGCTGAGCCTGAGCGCTTTGGTGAGAACACGGAGGGAGAAACCTCTGATGCAAATGAGGTGCAAAGCCATTGACGAGGTTGGCAGAGCGAGGGCCGCATCCCTGTGGTGGGACAGGAACTCCTGGGAAAGGCATTCCCCAAGTGCTAGCATTGCATGCTGAGGACAGGAAGTGCAGAGCAGCTTGCTTGGCAGAAGTCATTTTTCAGAAGGGGACATGGGAGTAAGTGAAGTGGGGTGCGGTTTATTCAGGGAGCTAGTGCAGTGACGTCCCACCCATGCCCCATGTCCCACACTCCCGTGGCAGGGCTGGCCAGCGCTTCTCACAAGCAGCAAACCCACTCTGCATTCCCATGAGTCGCCGCTGACAAAATCAGCACATGCAGAGAGTGTTGCAGGAAGGGGACCGCGCACCCCTGCCAAATTGGTGGTAGTGACTTTACTGGAGAGAGAGGATCAGCACAGGTTAATCTGAGAGCAGTTCTTGGTTCTTCTTTCCTGTGAGACGGGTCATACAACTTTCTTCACCAGCCAAGTGTTAGCTGTGAGAAGAAAGGATGTGAAGTGTGAGGTCGAGATAAGCGCCTTTGTGCCTGGCTGTGGTGTGGTTGTCATGAAGTGTACACAGAAGTAAATGGCTCAGCCAGCAGATTGCAGAAGTGGAAGAATAAAGTTCATGGATTGTTTTTGTGATGATTTGTCCTCCCTTGCTGGCTGGGCCATTCATGAACACAGGGTTTGAGGCACTGCTAGGGTTTTGGAGCAGGCTACAGGTACCCTTCAGGAGAGCAGCACAAGGAGTTCCAGGCAGGGAGTTTATGATTAATTTTGCAGGCATTTATTGTGCAATGGACATGGCCACCAGCCAGCTCAGAAGTTAAGCCAAAAGATGACTGTCAAATGAAACTGTTACATTTGGCAGATCTTGCCAAAGCTGCTGTGCAAAACCGGCATAGTGAAGCTGATTTCTGGATTTTCCAGACCCTCTGGACAGCATATTCTTGCATGGCAGTCCTCTTTGTTTTCCTGTTTTTGACAGAAGAATTGAATTTGACTCGCAGGCTGTGTGGATTTTAGATCAGGATTTGTTGTACAGGCAGCCCTCTCCATGCCTTAACGTTTACCTGCAAATGTCTCATTCTGGTAATTCCTCCTTTAATGAACTTACAAGGAACCAGCTCTGCTTGGCTTTCTGAAAACAAAACCATGTTTTCTTTGAAAAGCCTTCTCAGCCCAGATGAAGAGGGGGAGGAGATGAAAAAGCTGGTGGTGCGAAACGAGCTCTGCCCGTGCAAGCAGATTGCAATAGAAATTTCCCCCTTGTGTGGCTTACCCTGAGCTAAGGTCAGTCAGTTAACTCTGTTTGGACACCGTCTGGCATGAATACTTCAACGATAAAGCTTAATGTGTAACCCAGGGCTTTTTTTTCTTCTGTGTCAGCAGTTGGCAGGAAGATACTGTAAATAAGGCTCCCTATGAGTAAATAGATATGTGTGGAGAGGGGAGGGGTGCACCGCAGTAAGCAGTTTTGAAATTCATGCCAGCGTTGCTCCAAGTGATAAGGTTATTTGAGTAACCTGCAAACCATACGGATGCACAGGTTTCAAAAACAGGAAAGCGTCTTGTTTAAAAAACTTCTGAGGCAACCCGAAGGCTTAGAAAAGAAACTGGCTGTGTGGTTAAGGGCCTTGTTGGTACTTCCTTGTTGGTATCAGGATTGAGGTGGTGCAAGGCCTCTCAGGGGCAGCTGCAGTGGCCGTGCTCGCCGAGGGGCTTTTTGGAGGGATGAGAAATCTCAAAGTTTCCCTATTCATTTCCTTTTCAGGCGAGTTGGGAGGGTTTTTTTCCTCACTCTCCTTTTCAGTAATGTAATAAAAAATAAGTAAATAATTCAAGTGAGCTGACATCCTCAGAGGATGCACTGTGTCTGAGTTCACGGTGTCCCCTCTCCTGATGGACGTGGCCCTGCCATGGCCTGTGCCAGCCTGGCTGGTGCTGTGCCGTACTCCTGGCTCCTGATACTGCCAGCCCAGCACCTGAACAGGGGGCCTTTGGAAGGGCAGGGCACAACACCTTTTTGAGGGGTTTAAACGTGGATGTATATAATTTTCTGATGCTTTTGGAAAGTCTGATGGCTAAGGTTCTCCATAAATAAACCAAAGCCATGCACTTTCTGTTTGACCTTTGCTTTTGGATTAAGAAAATCAGCCCACACGACCTGAAGTTTAGTTTCTGCAGGAGAGAGAAGTGCATTTGCCTGGGCATGCGTGGTTGTGGGTGCACACGTGCCTCACTGAGCACCGTGTGACCCTTGCTTGCCCTGGCACCTTGCTCCTCAGGGGTTTACAGAGCTCATACCTAGAAAACAGAAGCCTTCGTCAACTGAAATGACATAGCTGACACAGTTCCAGCATACTCTTGTTATTATTTATTGAACAGGATTCAAAGCACAAAGTTGGGACACAGGCTTTTTCTTTTCCAGCATGCGTGGTTTCCAGTGGAGGTCATGCTCCTTTCTGTTGGATTTGGGTACAGCCGTTCTTCGAGACCTTCAGACACCTGACTGTGTCTCTTCCCAAAGGGATTGCTCTTCTTCTGTTGCAAGCAGAGAGGCTATTGCAGTCCCAACCCAGCTTCTCCTCCCTATCTGTTTTATCTTCCAAGATGTCCACCTCAGCTCTTTCCCTTCGTGGTGGCAGCTGCAGTTCCAGCCGCAGCAGTTAGGGCCAAAGATGGCTTTGGCCCTTCAGGTCCTGTATTTTGATTGCTTCTCAACTGAAATGTCAATGGCTTCTCAGTCACTTAGAGCAGAGAAAATGTTTGAAAAACTCAAGGAAATTAATTTAACTAGACTTGGAGAAAACATCTTTGGCTAGAAATTCAGGCTCCAGCCAACACAGCAGACCTCTGCCAATTCCACTTTTGCCTTAGTCCTAGAAACAAGCAATGAAAAGGGAGGGGGAAAAAAAGAAAGAAAAAAGAGTCCCCTTCATTGCCCCTTAGATTTAATTGTGTTTTTTTGTAAGCCTCATAAATCCTGCCCAAATCACGTCATCAAGCCACAGGGAAACTGAAACCTTGCCCAAGGCAGGAGCCAGCAGGGCTGTTCAAGCCAGAAGGGTTACATTCAGGGACAAGTTCAATGCACTGCAGTCTTGTTTTGCTTGTCTGTGTGTGTGTGAGAAAGGCATCTGGGTGCAGGAGATGGCCCTGCCTTTTTCCTCTTTGGATGTTAGAAAAGATACAAAAGGAAGAGTGGCATGAGTGGAGGTAAAGCAGACATCCTTGAAGCCAGCCCCTAGCCTTTCAAGTGTTTTTCCTCTTGTTCTGCAGTGAAGGGGAGCAGGAAGGGAGGGACAGGGACTCACACCAAACTGGCCTGACCAAGCACTTTATTTTTTCCTTTGGGCATCAGACAGACAGAGGGAGGAGGATTAAAAACCCCAGATGTCTAAGTTGAACTGCTGAGGGTTTTCTTACTCTTCTCTCTTGTGGCCCTCTCATATAATTCTTTACCATGTAACTCCCATCCGGGAAGATAAAAGCAAGTTTGGAAGCTGAACCTCCATGGTGCTTTTGGTGCCTTCCCTCAGTCCCATGTGTGGGGTGCGTGCTGCCCAGCTGAGAGTTCAGCAGCACCTCCCTAGGGGAAAGACAGGACCTCCCCAAGGGCCAGCCAAAACATCACTGTTGGTATTTCGTGTCTGGGGATGTGCACAATAGGTCCTGCCAGGTTTCAGCAAGTGCATTGTTTGGATTTTCCCTGGAGCAGGGCTTGGCCCAAAGCAGTGGCTAGCACGGCACAGGGGCACAGTTGCTTGCTTGTGACACAGAGGTGCCACGTTATGCCCCACTGTGCACCTCCTTTGCCCCAGTGGCAGGCAGACCCCATCTCTCTGGAAGGGATAAAGCTGGCAGCAGCAGGCTCTGATGGGGGCTGATCTATCACCAGCAGTGTTTAGTCACCCCTCTACAGAACTGCAGCAGAAGCTGAAAATGTTTGCATATTTTTATTTGGCTTTTTTCCCCCATCTCCTGCAGGAAAATACATTCAAAAGCACAAGGGCATAAGGCTCCCTCCTGCCAAGCACCGAGCTGAGCCCCCTCTGCTCCACAAAGTCCCAGCAACCTGACCTTTCCCTATGGTCGGGCTTTTTTCAGACTCATCATTATTTTGGCTGCATTTGTGCTGTGGAGGAATGCAGGTGTTTCCTCTGTTCCCACCAGCATGCTCGTACTCTGGTTTCTGAAGGGTTGGGGAGGTTGCTCGTGCATGTCCTGTCACGTTCCAGAAGGCATTTGAGGAAAATGTGGATGTGGATGCAGTTCAGGCATATGACCAGGGAAACAACACATTTGCATGCACTTGCATGTAAGTGTAATTTAGGCAGGCAGTGTGCCGAGCTTGCTTGAAAAACTGGCCCATGTTTTTCCATTTGTGGGGTGTTTTGGTTTTTTTGTTTTTGTTTTTGTTTTGTTTTTTTTTTAAGTCAAGGAAAGGCAAACAACTTGTTCCTCCGTTTGATCTGTAATAACCCGAGCTGGTTCCCTTGGAAAGCTTATTTATTCTCCTTGGCTGCTGAAGTGGATGCCGAAGTTTGAGCATCCTGAGCAGAGATGGTGTGCTTATGGGGTTCTTTGTTGCTGAAGCTTTTGTTGGATGATTATGAGACTCATTTATATAGCTGTTTATGTATTAAAATGGTTGGGTTGCCTGGAGCTACGGATAAGCGCTCCTTGTTTGACGTATCTCTAAATAAATATAGAGGCACATTATTAATGGATACAGCTTTAAAAGCAAACACACAGAGATGCACTTACAATAAGGGGAGGAAAAACCAAGGTTACATCATGTTGCTAGAAGCCAATTGCTTTGTTTTCTAAAATGTTTCTCTGTAGGACACAGATGATTTTTTGACTCATTCAGTGTTTGAGCATCCAAGAAGTCTCAAAGTTGTTCCAAAATTCTTTCAGCAGCATCTCACATGGCATTGATAGATGGTTACAGTGTTTTTCTGTCCAGTATATCCTTTTTCCCCAGTGTACTCATGCTTTTGTATTTCTGGAGAACTGTGTCCCTGCTGAGGGAGAAATCAGCATTTTAGGGCTTTTCAAACTACATAATTTTGCAGTCTCAAGAAGAGCAGATGGCCTGGGGCTTTTACGTGTGTGTGAGTGCAAGTGTACTGATGGTGAACACCCTAGGTCACCAGGAGAAAGTGGCAACCTACTGCTCCTGCTCTCATGCTGCTGACTCCGTAGGAGCTGATTTATAGCTGGCACAAGAAAACATCTCCTAAGTGCAGAGCTGGTTCCCTGACAGGCAGTTATGAACTCACTTGTGCACTCTCTGCCACCCCTGCTGCACCCCTTCTCTGGAGAGCAATGTTCCCATCACTGTGTTGCTTTCTCCTCCTCCTCCTCCCCAGCTCTCTCAGGCTTAGAGCCAGAAGCTCCCAGCTGGCTCTTGCTGATGGCCCTGCTGTTTGCTCCTCAGCCCTACCAGGAACTGATTGTTGTTTGTTTTGGATCTGAAGGGCACAGATTCGAGCAGGGCTGTGACTGAGGACAGGTTGTCCTGCCTCTGAACAGGGAGCTGAACCCAGGGTTCAGAACTGCAGGTCAGGTTGAGAGCTGGCATCTCTCTGTTCTCACTGCAGAAAGATCAATGCTTTTGCTGCCATTTGCACCCTGGGCCAGCCACCTGCAGTTTTGGGTAGAGAATTCACCAGCAGCCACCTATTCCAGGGGCCAGCCAGGTCTCTGCTCAGACCGCCGTGCACAGCAAAACCCATGTGATGACATTTGGGATGGAGTGAGAAATGCCTGCCGATCTTCCTTGGGGAGCTGCAGTGCTCCCAGGGCTGCAGGTGTATCCTGCTTTGGCAAGCTGGATGGCTGCATCCCTGCACACACCTCAATAGCGCTGTTCTGCCAGCAAAAGCCTGCAGCACAAACCTGCCTGTAGTTTTTGTGGGCACGGGCCAGATTTCCATGACATGCCTGTTGTGCCCTGGGGGCAGGCTGGGACCCTGAACCCTCGCATGGAACACGGAGCCAGAGCACAGCTGGGTGCAGCAGCGCTAATGCTGGCCCGAGGGGGCCATATAACTTGAAGAGCCCCTTCCTGCTCTTCACTAGCTTTGGGGTCAGTTGTTTCTGCTCACCCAATTAAAAAGCAAATACAGTGTGCTTAGAAAACCACTGAAGGAGCAGCTTGGCAGTGTGAAGCAGCAAGACTCCTCGGTGTGGACATGCTGGAGGCATGCTAGCTATTTAAGCCCTCAGAGGGGATGGTGAGGCTCCGGGCAGCTACTCTGGCTCCTTCCTGGGACACAGAGTCCCCCAGGCTGAGGGCTGGTGGCTCAATGGAGGGCGAAAGCAGGGTAGACCTTGTTATCAGCTGCTTGTTTGTACTGCAGTCTCATCTGTAGGTGGGTGAATTGTTCTGTTCCTCATCTGACACTACTCCTGTGGGCTAGGCGGGAGTTGGCTGGTGTGCTCCTGTTTGTTTGCTCTAGGGAAGAGGTGTGCATTCACCTTCCATGGGGAGGGTGCAGGCTCAGCAGCCAGTGTGACTCTTTTGGAGCCAGGTGTTTGTAAGGGCTCCTCAGACTGCTGCTGGCTTCTGGAAGCGTGTCCTTCGCGTCACTGCCACAAAGCAGGGGTGGTCTCACAGCCCGACCCCTTGCTCCATGACTAGCCTCCCTGAGAGGCTCAGACTTGGTGTTGGGTGGCTGCAGGAGAGCCACAGACCCAGCCAGGCACAAGCACCCCTCTGCAAGCAGCCCTGGCTATGATGTCTCTGCTGTGCTGCATGGAAGTCACAGTCCCTGCTCCCACCACCCTTGAAACACTGATGTGGTGTCCAAGCAGTGGCTTCTCCCTTTGGGACCGAGGGTCCCATGGGCTGGGGACCATGCACATGGAATGCAGGACTCTTGCAGAAGGGAAAGTAGGGAAGAGTGGAAGAACACAGAAGGTTTATCAAAAAGTGCAGTCCAGTTACAGTGCCACCATTGTCCCAAACTTCTACCCCCTTGCACTTGCCTGTGTTGCTGGAATGTGACGAGCTGGCAAAGGGGGACTGGCCTGGATGGGAGATGGCCTGGATGGGAGATGTTTGTGTACCCAGCTGCTCAGCTAGAGCTCAGATTCCGAGAAGCTGTGAGCCTGGCAGGAGGGCATGACACCTCTGGCAGCGCTCTGTCGTCAGAACAGGAGCACCCATGGCACTTCTAACCTCTAGCCCGCTCCAAGGACTTTTGCAATCTTTCACCTCTTCCACCAGCTAGAATTTGGTTCTCCTTAATTACTCCTGCCCTCTTCTGTGAACAGCCCTCTGTCAACCCGTGGGACAGCTCTCCCGAGGAATGTGAACAGAGCTAGCTTTCATACGTGTGCTGTTAAACATTAGCTGCATCCCTCTTGGCACGTGGCCACTTTCCACCTTCTGTGCTGTGCTCTTTGCCACGCATGCCGGCCTGCCTGCGGTACAAAGCACTCACTCCTCCTCTTCCTCAAATGGGCAAGCAAAATTGCATGACATCGAGGTGAATGTATTGAATTTCTGGTTAACTTACAGGCTTTCACTACACAGCAGAGCTTTGGGATGTGATGAAGGAGTCAGAAGTGTTGAAAAATATGGAGAGAGAATAAAAGAGCAGGTGGGGGTGATAAAATTCCAGCCCAAAAAAATCTCCAAAGCAGCAAACCAGAGGTGGATAAAGAATTGCCAGTGAGTCAGGGGGAAGGAATGGCAGCATTGTCTCATGTTCAAGCAGAGAATCTGTAATGGAAGAAGATGAAGTGCCAGGGAACTAATATCCCTCTGCAGCAATTGTTTGATCCCTCCCTTCCCCTCCAAAAAAGCAAGTTGCTGCTGGCTAGCTAACAAGTTAAAAAATCCAGTCCAAACCTTAATCTTGTCTCTTGTGCCAATAAGCGCATCTGTCAGTGTGTCAGTGTTGATCCTCCTTCAGTACATGCCACATGCTCATGTCTTTACACAGGATGGGCTGGAAGGACCATTAACTAGATTAGAAATTCTAAGGCACAATTAAAAACCATGCTGCTGCTTTGCTTAATCTTCTCTCCTCTAGCTTCCAGGCTTGTTTTTTCCCTGGGCTGACACAGTCCTAAGTTGTTTGGTGGTGGTAGCGTAGCATTAGACAACCCGGGCTGGTTTCTAAAGTGTGCAACATTGTGCACACTTGGCAGCAACGCCAGGCTCTCCAAAAAAAAGAGTAACTTGACCAACTGGCGAAACAATAGCTGCATTTACTGCCTGAGGGGAAGATCTGGGCATTGAAGCTGTGCAGCCAAAGACCAAAATGTGCAGTTTGCTCTCCATGGTTGCGCAAGAAAAAATTGTACGAGGAAAGGAAATGTCTGGTATATTTGTTCAAAATACAGCTGTACGCCTGCAGATCTGTAGCAGCTGGAGGTGCATGGGAAGGAGGGAGCCTGGAAGGTTACTGGCTCTCAGTGGTGCTCAGTGAGGCAGGATCATGCCACTGAAGCCTAGGAGAGGGACCCTGTGCCAGCTGCATGTCCCCCATTCCCATTTCTCCAGGGAAAACTAGGATGCTGCAGATAACGCCATGGAGCACGCTCCTTCAAGAGGGCTCCTGCTTTTATTCCTCCTGCTCTCTCTGCGCAGCCCGGCAGAGACGTGGAGTTTCCTTGTCCTGCCTGGAGCGAGGGATGCTCGGGCAGTCCCTGTCCCGCGGCTGCCAGGCAGAGGGCGGCTCTCGGCGCCCGGCTGGTGCCTGTGCCCCAAGGGCAAGGGCAGCCCGGGGGAAGCAGCACCACTGCGAGCATTCCTGACCTCCTAAGCAACATCTGATAAAACAGGGTGGGTTGCAGCCTCTTTTCAGAGACAGGGAATTGCTTCTTAATTGCTACTGCATTGTACAAATGCAGGGGGAATTTTACAGAGGACATAACATATTTTAAAATTATTTTTTTTTTTTTTAATTCCTTGGCTGTTTTCCTCACGCAGAACCACATTTATTACTGTTATTAATGGCCTCATTGATCCTCGTTCTGGTTCTGAGTCTTTATAGTTACTGTCATTGTACAATTTTTAAGGTACAGATTGAATCCTGACCTACCTGCATTAAAAATGGTAGAGTTCAGAAATTCGATTTCTCACAGGTTTGGGCATCAGGATATTTTTGCATTCTGTCCTGTGCTTATTGTGATGGAAAGTTCTCATCACCACTGCCTACAGAATACATCAGGAATATACTTCCCCTCTACAGAAAATTAGAGACATTATAATTGTCCCACTGGGATTTTAGAAATGAATGCTATAGTGTCCTAGTATTTCTATAGGACCCTATTTGCTTATTCTTTTTAAATGCTGCAAGATTTTTCCATATGGTCATGTTTAGGATGCATTATGAAGGCCTTTCATCCTCTTCTGAAGCACAGGATGAAATATGGGTCATGGCTGGAATGAAGCAGTAAGTCTTTGGGATTTGGTAGTCTGCTGCATCTGATATGGCAAACTCTGTGCCGCCAGGAAAGCCATCGTCCTTTTGGGAACTTAATGGCTTGGCGGGGTCGCTTTAAAATTACAGCTACACCTATTTGATACTTTTTTGGATGAAAGAACAAGATCTTTCACTCTCCTTACTGTGGAGTGCCAGCCAGGTTTAAAATTAATATCGACCGATGTTGAAGAGGGAAGGAAATGAAAGAAGCGCTTCTTCCCCAGAAACAGCCCTGCTTTCCTGCCTTTTCCATACGTGCACAGACGTTTGCCAGTTTTGGCACCAGAAAACATTAAAAATAAGAAGTTTTTTAAATACTGTAATTCTTTCGTGTCTTTAAGTGTCGCCCAACAGGAATGCAGAGGCTGTAAAACGGACAAAAGAGAATTGAGCCAGTCAGTGTTTCTGCAGAGGGCTTATTCCTGCCTAACAAAACATTTGAAATATCCCTCGTGTTTTTGGAGAAGGCTAGAACAAGGTGAAAGGCCTCTTGTGCCCTGGAGCCTGGAAATGGAGGAGAAGCCCAGAGCTAAGGGAACAGAGGTTGAGTTTCCTGCTGTCCCAAATTCACTCCAGCTCTGTAGCAGATTCCTGGAGTCTGGGATAGCTGATGCGAGATGCCTGTGGTCTTTTTTGCTAGAAACACTGAGTACCTATCCTGGACACTGATTTGGAGCACAATAAACTGTGGTAAATCATGCTCTTGGCACTCAGAATACAGATGTTTGAAATGAACAGAGGCTCTCTCAAGAGGTATTTTTCCCAGCCATAAAAAGGGGGAATAGCTACATTGCAGGAGAGGAGGTTAAATCACAGAGTTTTTTGTAAACCGCTGTGAAGCTTTGGGGAGGAAGCCATTATAGGAATACAAATTGCTCTTTATTTTTTATTTTATCTATTGCCTCATTCTCAAATAATGAAATTCTGAATGTACCTCTTTCGTAGCTTCTGAAAAATAAAGAGAATGTGGGAGGATTCTTAATGACACTAATAAACCCAGCTGAACACTTTGCCAGCAAATTTTTATTGCAAAAATACCATTTTATTAATACAAATGGTCTTTGTAGGATTGCATTTGTTGTGACACAGTTTTGTTTAGAAAAATATACAGGCCAAATTATTTTGTTCAAAACATTCCCTTTTTCTCTGGTTAGAATGGAGGACTTAATCTCAGAATTTCATTTAATAATGGCTTTTTTTTCTTCTTCTTCTTTTTGTTTGTTTGTTTGTTTGGACAGAGTAATTTGTATGCCACAATAAAAATATAAAGAATTGAAGTGACGTGATTTTAATGGAAGTGCAATGTATTAGCATGGGATAGTTTTATGTGAGTGGAAACTTCAATTGGTGGGAAAAATGCCAATATACTGGTGATCTACTCTGCAGCCTTTCTGCCCCGCTGTCCTTAGGGAAGAGATGGAAAGCTTGCTGGAGTGTCCAGAACAGCCCTTTTTGCTTATTCCAGTCAACCCTTCTTGTTATTAACACCTTCCTCAGCTAGAAGGTAGCATGATGTCAACTGCAGGTTATTTTGTGGCTGCAGCACATGGATTTTTCCCTTCTCTCACTTGTGTGGAGATTGTGGCTGTGTGTGACAGGGTATCATTCAGCCAGCAGTGAACAGGGTTGTGAAAATCCATCCCTTTCGCTGTTCCCAGCCACTGATCTGCCATGCCGAGTTCAGGGGTGCTCTATACTTGCATCTCCACATGCTGTTGCATTTGGTGGGTGCTGTGAGAGCCCGTGGATCATTTTCTTCCTCCCATCCCCTTTGGCAGTGTGGTGCTGGTGAGATAAATGAGTTGCTGCATTTCTAAGGGGGTTTTGCCTGCTGGTGGTGCCATTTGGGTTGGGTGCCCCATTGACCAAAGATGATAAATTGTGATGTACAGTGAGTTCCTTGAAGGACAAGGAACACTCCTGCCTTATCTGGGGGAAGACAGATGTGGAAACATCTGCCCTTGGAAACTACCAAGAATGGAGCAGGAAAAGGAATGAGCAAAGTGGGACCTAAATTCTGCTAACAGACACGCGTTGGAGGTGGTGTGGTGCTCCGAGCGGTCAGAGCCCAGGCAGAGCCCAAAACCACTGCTGCTGTGTGCTTTTCCAGGAAGACAGAATACATGAGGCTCTGCAATGTGTGCACTCTGTTAGGCATTGTCTAGAGTGGCTTTTCAGGGAGCAAGGGAGCTCTCTGTGCATTAGCTGGAACAACTCTTCCATGGAATGTACACTCTGCTTCCTTGCTTCTCTGGACCACTCCCTCCCATCTGGCTCCTAGCACTTCCAGCCTTCAAAATGTTCAAGTAACTCAGTTTATCCTCACAAGACCTCTGTGGGAGGGATGGAGGGATGGGCAAATCCTTAGTTTGCAATTGGGAAACTGAAAAGTAATCCCTCATCCCTAATTTGCAATGAGGCTTCAGTGTGCCAGACAGTGCTCAGACCTCACGGCAAGCACATGCCTGTACACACAGGAGCAAATGGGCACTTCTGGGTGTCTCTGTACTGACACAGCTGCATTTTTATGGCTTGGTCAAGCTGTGTGGTTACTGCAGGTTCAAATATAACTTGCTTTTGATTTCCCTCACACAATGCACACCTGGTATGAGAGAGTCCAGCTCCTGCTGCTTGTAAGAGATGTATTTCCCTGCTGGGCTTGGTCAGTGAGGAGGAGAATGAATGAACCACATGCAGTGACATCCATGGCAGTGTGTGCTTGGGCACAGCAAAGTGTAACCCACTGGTGGGGCTGGCCAGAGGTGCCGACACTGTCAGATACCACAGGGTGCGAGGAGCCGACAGCCCTGCTGCCTCAGGGTGCTCCTGGGCACAGCTGCTGCATCTAGGGGGCTGGTTTGGGCTGGTTTGCTCTTCCTGGAATCAAGCTAGAACCTCCAAAGGATCCTGCATGAAATTTGTAAACCAAAGTCGAGCCTCTTTGTCTTATGATGCTTGCTTTAATTTTACTGTGGGCTGTCAGGAGAATAATTTGCGATTAGAAGTGAAAGCTGCCTTGGAACAGCTGCCAGGCTGGGAGATGTTGGTGGGGGCTCCGAGGGGTTTAGTCAACTCCAGATCTTTGGTGCATTGTTTTCCCCACACTTAAATCCATGTGCAGGATCTATTCCCAGATCTAATCAGGATTTGGAATTGCAAAGGAGTGAATGCCAGAGCTGTGATTGGAGTTTGGGAGGACAAGGCAGCCCTTGTGTGATTTACCTTTATGCTGCTATGAGCTGCTTGAAACTCTTTATAAGAAAGGGGTGAGTCTGATTTAACGAATTTACCAAAGCTCACAGGTTTGTGGTGAAAAGTCAGTACAACAGGTCTTTGTGAGCCCCAGATTTATGACATGTAAATAAGCTGGTGTGCTAATTGTGGCTGGTGTTACAGGTAGCAGGCATTTAGAAAAAGTCTCGAAGAATGATTTATGTGGGTTATTTCACACACACTTGTGTGAAATACGTTTATAGATCCTCTGCCTCCCCTCCCCACGGCTGCAAGGGCAGGAGCAAGGAGCAGCATTCAGCATAGGCTGGCCCACGCTGCCTCCCTGGGGTGCTGAGTTCCAGCAACCAGAAATCATTAAAACAGAAGAGAAAAAAAAGGCTTTTTGGCTGAGCCAGAGCCCTCCCATCAGTGTTGCCCTGCAATCTCTGTACTGAATGGAAACTGTTTCCTCTCTCCCAGCCCTAGGCTTACAGACTGGGTTTCCTGCCTTCCTGTTAGTGCCTCCACCTACCCAGACAGCTCTGACACTTCAGACTTACTGATCAGCTATTTTCTACCACAGCTCTTTTAGCAAAGGTTTTATGTGGCGATGTAACAGCTGACTAAGCAGCGAGCCTGTAAGCGAGAGAAATGAATGGCGGGCTTTTTTTATCCGACAACCTGACAAGGCTCCATCTCAAACTGGGAGGCATTTCTCCATGTGAACAGCATGTTTAGTTGGGTGGGCTGATGTTCAGTTATGCTCTTGGAGCTGGGAGGCAAGCCCTGAAGGGGCCCCCCATGAGGTAAAAAAGCAGGGGGATGCGTCAAATCCAGTACCTAGAAGAGAGGAGCAGACAATTTGCATAGTGAAACCACAATATGAAGATAGGCTGAATGTGTGATTCGGCTTTGAAAACAGTTATGATATGCAAAAGCAGGTAATACATAGGAGAATTCTAGAGGGAGACTCTGGACCAGAAATATGAAAGTTCAAAGTGATTTTCATAACAGACAGCCTGTCATTTCAGAAGGCTGCAGAATGGGGCATTTTGGGGCACCACAGCCAAGCTGGAACCAGCCAGCCAGCTCCAAACCAAATTTTACATGTATATGTATATATATATATTCCCTCATCTGTGCTGAATTTCTTCTGTAGTCAGCGTAGTGTAACCATTCAGAGCACATTTCCATGGTGCTTTCGGTTTTCATGCTCGCTTTTGCAAATTACTTCAAATATATCTCAAGAAACAAACTAACTCTGTCTTCAGTTAGTGATGTATGTGCCTTAAAACATTCAAAGCACTCAAGAAGTTCTGATATCTTTGGTCTGATCCTTAGCCAAACTATGTCTAGCCTCGTTGGAGTCCCTGTTTTATCCAGACACCATTGGCAAAAACATCTGTAGACTTCCATTTAAACACTGTTGATATATTGTCATCTATCATAAATGCGTCTTTAATTTTACCACACGGGGCAGCTCGTGAAAAAAACCCCAAAACTAGTGCATAATCCTTTGCATATTTTAGGAATTGAGAAAATTTATGTCACTGTTATGGCACCTGGCTTCCATGTGAGGTGATCTTATTAAGAAGTGCCCCATTGCCCAGTGGGTGGTGTTTGAGGGCAGAGGGGTAAGGACACCAGCAGGACATTAACACTTGCCCACTGATGAAACACACTCCTGGACAGGGCTTCTGCTTCTCGGAAGGCATGTTCCTTCCTTCTGCCTGGAAAAAGTGAGAAAGAATAGAGGAATAGACAATTATTAACAAGGCAAACCAGCAAAAGTGCTAAATGAGTTCATAAGGACTTGAGAAGGAAAATAGAGAACATCGATGCTCAGGGAAGCATTGATAAAGAGAAAATATGCTGTGGATGGACTTTGTGGGGGGATAAAATTTGGTTCAGTAGCAAGATGAAGCAAGATTAGAAAGAAAGTCTAGGCTTGACCTGTGTGCCTGAAGATGACATGAGCTAGAGGGAAAGGTGACTTCATCTGAGGATGCTTTTTACTTGTGCTTTGTCTTTTAAGAATAGCAATGGCACATTTCTATTTGTCCATGCTCCTGTCTCCATGCTGGCCAGTACCTCCTTGAACACCTAACTTGCACAGCAAAAAGGATGGAATATCCATTGATATTGGGAAGACATGGCATTCCTCTCATTCAGAAGGAATCTCAGGGGTGCCTGTGAAAAGTGTTGGGAAGGCAACTCTGCAAAATTGAAACTTTTACTCTTTATACTCAGTATAACACACATCGTTGAAGAAAGGTTTGCCCTCAGACCATGGGGAGCTGAGAAGGATGCTCGGTACTGGAGTTTCTACTGAATGGGTCAATAAGCCCACTGATGTGCTGGTGCCTTTCATGGCATGCCTAGAAACTGCTGCTGAATGCTGCAGCACTGACACCTCAGTGAATCGATTTCTCTGAATGCCATGCCAAGCAGATGAGAAGCCTTTGTCAGCCAGTTTGGGTCAAGTCCGTCATCCGATCCCTGACCTATAGCTTGTGGGAGCGGAATACAAAGGATGAAGTCATCAGAAAAGTGCAAAGGTCTTGTGCCCTTGGAGGAGGGAGTTAGATGTGCAAGAGGAACAATATATTTAAAATAAATCAATAAATCAAAGATGCCAGCCCTAGGCAGATGTGTTTCTGTGCTGATTCTGGTGCCCATGAAGAAGCACAGCAAGGGTTGTCTTGATGTCTGAGGGGGGATTTCACACCATAGGTTTGAAATGTACTGTCACCACTGGAGCATCAGACAATATTTAACATGCAGCGCTGTATTCCTTTGCTCCCCTGACCACAGGACTAAAGCCTACAAGAGTGAGAAGGATTTTTCAAAGTGGTGTGGTGGGCTAGCAGACAAAAAAGAATGGGTTTGTGGTGCTACAGCTATTCCTTGCATGTAAATGTCTCTTTTTACTCTGTTCAGATTTCATTTTCCCCAGGCTTTCATCTGATTTCTTTATCTCAGCAGAAGTGGATCAAATATATCTGTATGTTCAAGAGGGAGGTCTCAACTACAGCATCTAGATAAGATACCTTCAGTCAAATGTCACAGCCTGCCCACTCCAGTGCGGGGCATGACTGCACCTACAAGCTTGAGAAGGTCCCCAGTCATAATGCTGGCATCGCTGGGCAGCTTGATGGCTTTTCAGCTTTTCCCTCTCTGTATCTCCACATCAATGCCAGGACTTGTGAGGTGTTGGAGAGGCTGGATGTTCTTGTCTCTGTGGTTTGGACGAGAGAATGAATAGGGCTCGTCTGGCTCCAAAACTCCGGATATTAGTTACATGTTGGTAGGCTCTCCAGCAGGGCATGCTGACCACTGCATGTACCAAAACAACCTGGGTTGCTTTCTCTGGCATGACATTTCAGCTCCATGCCTTAACATGTTTGCATGGAAAGTGAGACAGGGGCAGCATTTTCAGAGGTGAAGGCGCAGAGGTATGCAGGGACTGTTAGCGGAAGGGTTCACTTGAAGAGCTGGAAAATTAAATAAGGAAAGTCTAAGAAGGGTGATTTAGGAGTGTAGGGGCAGGAAGATGCCAAGGCTGTGGAAAGAAAAATGGAGTATCAATTTAGAGTAAATTGTAGTGTATCAGCTCTGTGCATGCAAGTATTATGGGATTTTAGCAGCCAGGCAAGTTTAACCTTATATCCCAGGTCTGGATAGTCACTGTTGTGGCTGGGCTGGCTAGTTCTCACGGATTGCAGCGCATTTCTGGCTTTTAAGATGAGGCAGTTTTAGATCTTGCCACAGCTTGATCCATTTATGGCTCCTGGATCCTTGTGTGGGAACAGAAAAAATAAAGTGAGGACTTGAGAAGAGTCTGGAGAATAAAAACCCGGAGAAGTGAGAAGGAGCAGGAGGTGGGAAGCATCCGTGGGCCTCAGTGGTGGTGGTGCAAAGTTCAGGGAAGTGGCAGAGAAGCCAAAAGCCTGGGGTAAGATGACATTGTCAAACTGATGAGACCACCTCCAGGCCAGGAGAAGAAAAGCCATGAGTGAGCCCAGCACTGTTCCAGCCCAAGCTGCTTTCTGGAAGTAGCTCTGGCCAGTGTCACGCCAGCAGAACTGTGGTGGGGTGTGCCTGTGGCCTGGCTGACCAGCCCTCCCACTCATCTTTTGGGAGCTTGTTAGGCCTGTGCCAGCTCTCCGTGGGTCACCCTCCTTGTATGTTGGGGCCACAGCCTGCTCTGCCCATGGGGATGCTTGACAGATTTCACAGAATCATAGAATAGTTTGGGTTGGAAAGGACATTCAAAGGTCATTTAGTTCAACCCTCTGCAATGAGCAGGGGTATCTTCAACTAGGATTACCCAGAGTCCTGTCCAACCTGACCTTGAATGTTTCCAGGGATGGGGCATCCACAACTACTCTGGGCAACTCACTGCAGTGTTTCACCAACCGCATTGTAAAGAAAAAAATGCTGGTCTGGGGCTAATTCCCCCATGGACTGCAGCATCCTGAAGGTTCACTGCCTCTCCACTCAAGCCCTGTGGCCCCACTTTCCTTTTCTTCCCCTTTCCTCTGGGGAAGATTGCTGGAAGCATTGGCTGGAGAGGCAGCTTCTTAATTTAATTTGAAGTTTCGGTTGTTATCCCTGCAGGAGCAGGGAGTCTTAGTGGAATGAGCTGTTGCCATTTTGTGCTGTTAATATCAGTGACATTGTAATTTTCATGGCTGTAAAGATGCCTGGAGCAGAGGGTGGGCCCACTTGAAGTTAGCAGCAATAGGTTTTTTTCATACTCAAGAGAACAAATGATCTTTCCAGCAAGCAACCTTCACTTCTGTTGCCATGATCTGCCCTCCTCCGAAGAAAGTACTCACTTTAGAAAGACTCTGCAATCCTGCAGAGTGTGAAGAGCTACCCATAAGACACACACACATGCAAACAAAAAACCCCAACAAAGCAAAAAACCCCAAACAACAACAACAAACCCCCCACACCCCTTCTCTGAAATAAAAATCAGCTGCTGGAAGTGAGAGCTAGACTAATATGGGGATGAAAGCATTTATGCAGAGCAGAGGTGGGGAATATTGGCTCAGTGGAGTGGGTGGAAGTGTCCTCATGAATGAGCAGCACGAAGCAGGGCTGCCTCAAATAACAAAGAGGAAAGGAGGGCGTTAGGATTTGATAGTACAGACTTCGGAAAAAATGAGAAGCTGAGGAGAGAAGGAAATCATGGCTAATTTAAAACTGCCTTGGAGAAGCAGGTGGGAGGAAGACCTTGAACATTTGTTACACTGGGACTTGAAAGTAAGGAAATGGTAAAAACAAGGGTTGGAAGGCAGAGCAAGGGAGGGCTCGTCTCCTGATTGCTCTTTAAAATTAACAATACTGATTCTCAAAGAGAACATTGGGGATTTTCTGAGAAAATGTAGAGCTCCTGGAGTGACGTGTCCTAAGGGAAGGGCTGAGAAGAAAAGAGAATGAAGCCAGTGGCTTCCAGAAAAATGATGATGATATGATGAGTCAGAGACACTTTCTGTTGCACTGAAATATTTACTCTTTGTCTGCCTGTATCCACATCAAGAAATGAGGGCAACCCTTCTTTGACAGGTTAGAGTTATGCTATCAGGGGGTGTGCTAAGGGGATAAATAACAGCACCCAGAGGAGCTTTATCAACTCTTCCTGTTGTTACTTGCTTTGGACCAAATTCTTATTGACTCAATTGGGTGCATACTGGGGTGACCAAGGGCAGAGACTGGACACCTCTTCCCAGTGTGCCTGCGTTTCCCTTTTTTCCATGCTTATCTTGACAGAGGCGTCAACTCCTTTAAACAAGGCACACATGACAGTGGCACTATGCCTTCTTGAAAAGTTGCCTGCATCTGCATCCCACATTTCATACAAAGAGTGCGAGGACCATCCAGAAAAAATAGGCACAAGCAGCCAATACAATCAGTTTCAATGTATTCTCCTTTTTTCAAAAAAGGAGGCTGAGCAACTCTCCAAAATAATCAGAGCTGTTAAATAACACTTATTCTGTGTGGAGGAAGTACAGTGCTATGGGACTGCTGGTCCATGCCAAGGAAAACACTTGGACTTGCTGTAACAATGGACCAAACTGCAGGAAATGGGAGGCTGTGGTGCCTATGGGCTGTTCTGGAGGGAGCTGGGGGGGTGGGACATGGTGGTAGAGCTGAGGGAGGAGAGGCTCGTGGTGGTCGTACTGTGCCATGCATCCAGAGTACTCGTTGGCTCACTCTCCCTCCGACAGTGTCTCCCAGCAGCCAGGCCCAAATCAGGTCACAAAAACAGAGCACTCCCGACATGCAGCAGCTTTGTGGTGATCAATCAAATCACAGTGATTTCACTTAGGGAAAAACTTAGGTTTTATTTGTAAGAGTAAATACATACCTTTTTTTTTTTTTCCTTTCCCCTCTGCTATACCAGATATTACCTGCTCATTTTTAACAAATAGTCAGTATTTCTGAAACCTTGTTAAGGATCCCAGCACCAGCACTGAATAAAGATGTAGCAATATGTATGCAATGATTTTAAAGCTTAGAGTACAAGGATAAACTGAAGAAATCCTTTAAGGACTGTATCTGATCAATCCCATATTCTGCCTCCGCCTTCCCATGCAATATTAATAACCTTGTTTCAAACCAGACTGTCTCTGTCCCACTCAGCCACATCCCATTCTCACAGATATGTAGATTTTCAGACATCTATGCTCAGGTGTCTGCTCTGTAACAGCAGTATTGAGCAGCCCAGACCAGCTGCTGACGTGGCCCGGGGTGGGGAGGCAGGGAGAGAAGCAGCCTGCTTGCCACAGGCTGCTGGATGGAGAGTGCTGGTGGTGTAGAGCCAGATTATATTTGCTGCTGCAGCACCCCAGCATTGTGGCACTCATGCAGAGACCCATCGCAGACATGTCACGCTTCATGCAGAGAGCCATCACATGGCAAATACATCACTTGCACGCATAGGTATCAGATTAAAAACCAGCGGTGTTTGGCCTGAGCAATTCTATATTAGCTCTGCTTGCCTGGTGATGGGAGGGAAAGGCTTCAACTATGTCACAGATTTTGTATGTGAAAAGAGATTTAATGAAGCTCTCTAAGCTCACAGTCATTTTCTTATGCTTTTCATGGAGCAGGAGGTGAAAATGTAGATTTGATTAGTGTTGCTGGATCTGTTCTAATAAAAGACATCCTTACTTTGTCTTCCCATCCTCACACAAGGAGACATAGCTGCTGTTTCTTTATTCTGCCTCTGCACACGAAACATATCTCTCCCTCCTATAGGTCTTCCTGAAAAGATATTTATTCTTGATCTTCTGATGTCCTTAGTCACCCCCAGACCGCAGCACTGTTAGACAGCTGTTCCTGTCTATAGCTGTGCATGGGGCAGCCCCAATCCCCCACAGCCAGTCCCATGTGCAGCTCTCTTTGGTCTCCCACATCTCAGCAGCTGCTCTCCTGGACTGCGTGAGATTGCCCACATGATGGGCTTCATGCTAGCAGGAGGTATCATGGTGTGTAGCTGGAAAGGGGAACACTCATAGAACCTGCTATAGGGGTGAGGTGGTGCCCCCTTGGATTGCCCCTGTCTGTGGGGAGCAATGTGAGGATGTGGTACAGGGAGGACCAGCATCATGCCAGGGCAGGGCTTCTCCTGACCCAGATCTGCTGCACAGGGCAAATCCCTCATGCCCTAGAGGCAGGAACAGGAAGGGAGGAATGGTTGAAACAGGAATTGCTGACAGCCTTATTTTGGTAAATGTCCCACTGAAGTCAATGGGATGTTGCTCCAGGAAAAACTGGATAAGGATCTGGGGTTTGGCAGTGGCAGAAGTTCTGTCTTCTCGCTGTTTATTCTTTGAGTGGAGCCCTAACCCTCTGTTTGTGACTTCATGATCATTTCCAGAGCTGTGCTAATGATGTCATACCCGGGGGATTCTGGCTTCAGGTGGAAAATTAACAGCAGGAGCAGATGAACTCTTAAATAAACAAAGTTCCTGTTTTCATGCAAATGTCTTTAGAAATAAGGAATGAAGGGAGCGAGAAATATAGAAATTTATAGTATAGAAGCGACACTGTTTGGAAACAGACTTTTTATGAGTTTTCCAAGAGGCGCCAGCTGCTCTTTAATGTTTTCATTTAAGAGTTTTATGTATGAAAGCTCTAGCTTGTGTAAACAGCAAGGCTGAGAAAGTTGCAGGGATTGTTGTTAATGGTGAACGTAACAGGCTGGGGATTTGGCTCAGAAAAGACTCTCAGTGTTGAAGTTTTTTCGCAGCAGAGGTTTTTAATGTGGCTCTGATGTTGCTGTTGTTCTCTGGGCTCTCCTGCCCATGCCTCTCACTCTTGTGACCACCCTCAGTGTCCCTCCTTTCCCCCAAAACCTGAGAGAAGGTGGCACAAGCGTATGGGAAACCCTTTGGGCAGGGCAGCACCTCCTCTGCTGTGCCGCAGCTGGACATCCTCCAGGAGCAAGCCCCGGCTTGGGAGGTGACCAGGTTTCTGACTGCGCCTCGCTGAGCTCTGGAGGCAGGGCTGGGCAGGGTGCTGCTGCAGCAGCAAGGCAGAAATGCAGCCAGCCACCAATTGTCCTCCCTGTCCTGTGCCCTGCTCCTCCCTGCCCCTGCCAACAGACGCTGCTGATCTGCATCAATTCATCTGCTGTTTTGGTGAGTGCCTATTGTGCACTCCAATTACTAAAATTGCTTTATTTTGCTGGAGCCCATGCCACCAACAGCTTTGTGAGCGTTTTTTCTGGTGGGTTCTCTTTGTTTGGCATTTAACCCTCCAGGGGGGAGATGTGCGGCACCAGACTAAAAAAATAAATAAATGAAGTCCCTTCAGCAAGGCCAGTGGACACCAACACTTCCCAAGGAGGACCTGGAGAGGATCCGTGGTGCTTGCGGCTCTCCCTCTTGCTGTCAATGTTTTTCTGCAGCAGCTTTCTGTTTGCTCATCTACAGGAATACTCTGCATCTCGCCTGCCTGTTTTTGAAAAGGTGACTGTTGATGACAGCTAAGATAACAAGAGATTGGGTTTTGGGTTTTTTTTTTTTGCCTTCATGAGAACACCTCCAGTTCTATTAATAAAATCCTGAATCTAACTCGTCCTTCTGAGAACTCCTGGCCTCTCTTCACCCATTCAAATCTGTATTTTTAAGCTGCTGTAGGTGGATTGTCGACAATGGTTGTTATGCAAACTCCAAGTGCTGGCTTCAGGAGCTTCTTAGAAATCTGCAATGAGTAATCTTTATGTTTCTGACAGGTCTACGAGGAGGGAGGGTGTGCAGTTTTGCTGAAGATAGGTTGACAAAATAACTGTCAATTCATGACAAACCGACTGCCAAAAATACTCACATCAAACACTGAAAACAATTAGTGAACAGTATGACAGAACATCTCTGAGGCTTGGGAGTGTACTGAGGACAGAACCCCTCACTAGTAAATGGATATTTTCATGATTTTTTTATGTNTTTTTTTTTTTTTTAAATTTGGCCCAGGAGAAGTTATCAGGTCCTTTGTTCTCTGGCATTACTTGCAGGTTTGGGGTCTTTTTGGGAACTCATAGGCAGTGGCTATACTTGAAATATAAGATAGGTATATTTATTTTTTGAGCTTGTTGTATGAAGTGAGCACTGATCACATGAGACCTGGCTAATAACAGTGGGATCACAGGGGTGTAAGATGGACATCAAAATCTGAGGAACTGTGTCAGTAGCAACCTGGACTGCAGAGGCTCCTGAACTTGAAGCTGAAGCAGCATCCTGTGCTCCAGAGTGCTGATTAATTTCATACTTTGGAAAAAAATTATCTGAAGAGAAATTTCCCTGAATAGAGAACCGGCTGTTGATAGCTCCTTTTGTACATGGTCTGCATAAGAAGTATAATATACATGCCTTCAGATGCCAAGCTGAGCAAAACAGGGACAAGAAAGGCTCCTAGGGGTGGGGAACTGGCGGCAAGATGAGGTCCCTCCCCAGATAGCTGTGCACTTGTGAGAGTGGCCATGTGGTGCAGTTTGCCATTTGACCCACAGTCATCACATCCTGTGCTGGCTGGAATTAGGAAGTCTGGCTTTGTGGTAGCTGTTTCCTGACTGCGATGAGTGACTCCTGCGACCTACAGAGTGTGCCAGCAGCGCATGGGGAAGAGGAGCCAGCGCAGTCCTGTGATGGCCCCTTGGGCTTGGGGCTGCTGCTGCCTCTGACACACAGGGTAAGCCACCTAGGAGTCAGTAACAGCCACATCAACTAGTGGTCCAGGCTCATCTCAGTTGACTTTCCAAGGTTCTAAGCTTCTCTCCGTGGTAGCTCATGGTGCGATCACCCTGCCAGCCCTCCCCAAAAGGGACTTGCCTTTGGCAGAGGTTTCGAAGTGTTTGTCTGCAGCATAGCTGCACGGAGGTGACCCTGGGGTCAGGAGGCTCTGAAGGGCACGGTGCCAGGTGCCCTGGATGACCTCTTATTGCTGTGCTTGTAAAGCACCCCGTCTTGCTCTCAGTGGGCACACCCAAGTACCCATGGCAACACACATCTTTGCATCATGCTGGTAGGCACAAGGAGGCAAACCCCAGGACTCCACCAGCTGGAAAGCCCCTTCTCTAGGCATAAGGATTGCCTTTTACTATCCCATAGTTCACAGATCTCCAGAAGCTGACCAGCTCTCTGAATCCATATTTTCTCATGCTGCTAGTCCCAATGCTTCTGCCAGACTGCTAGTTCCATCACTCCTCTCAGAAGTGAGTCAACAGCCATCTGTGCATGCTAGAAATCAAATAACTTTTGCTTTAAGAGTTTTTTTTGTCACATAATGAATCCCTCTGCATCGCCCTGTGTGGGACCTAGTGATGTCCAAGATGCAATCAGAAGGAAAGAGTATGATCTGAAGCCACCCACACCAGCCTGGTATCACCTTTCCATCTCAGCTGCACTTCAGTAAGCCAGCTGAAACAAGGCAGTTTTCTCTGTGCTTGGTGCCAAACACTGTTCTCGCTGAACCAGAGGGAAGTTTTGTTTTTCCCTAAATAGGAATGATTTGGCCTTTGGTGGTGCTCAATTGGAAAGAATCCAGCAGTTTTCTGATCTTGTCAGAGTGCCTGAGATGGTCATAAATCAGAAGGGTTGCTCCAGAAATATTTTTCCTGGGTTTGATTCTCAATCCCACCATGCTGGTATAATAAAAAGCAAAATTGGGCCCACCACTGGTTTAATTTTACAGATAACCGCTCTCTTTCCAGGCAATCTTTGTGATTAATTTTTCTCACAGTCTGTCTGGAGTTTTTTTGGGTTTGTTTCATAGGGTTGCTGAGTTTTTTTTTACCCTCCTCTCCCTTTCCATATGGGGAAGAATAAAGTGAAGAAACAACATTTTCAGAGAAGAAAGACTTGGAAAGAGTTGCTGTTTTCTGGGAGTCTGCTACAGCTGTTAATTTGTGGAAAACCTCAGTGGAAAGTAAGCAATATGGCAGCATCACTTTACACGAGAATTCAGAGATGGCCTTGTTCCAAACCATGGCTGATTTAGGTTCTTGGCTTGCACAGCCAAAGCTTCATGTAGTGTCATGCTTTTTTTTAATAGATAATGTTGATGCAGCTGTGGAAAGCTCTGATGTTCTTTTTTGTTTTAACATGGAATTGTCGTCATTCAATCAAGCTAAAGCGTTGTGGAGCTGTGATGTTGTTTGTCTTTGCTTGTTAGATGTTGGTGTGTGAGCCTGAGACAGGCTGAGATGTTATTTGAGAACAAAGAAAAGGTTCTCTCCCTTCCTTCTTGTCTCCTTTACAGAAATGCACACAGACCCGAACTCCCATCCAAAAAGGCAGAAACTCTGAGAAAATTTGGAACTGGACTTAAATATTGTGGGCTTGGACCCTTCTGCCTCTCCAGAGCACGCATACTCTTTTCTTCCTGTAGGCTTTACTCCTCTCCAGCATTTGTCATGCATATTTGGTGGCATATCAAGATTCTGAGTACTGTACTGAGTGCAGTACCCTCTTTTTCTTGGATGGACATTTTGTTTGTGGAGAATACAGCATGGGGCTCAGTTGTCTGGACAGAAATGAATGCCGAGGAAAATCTCAGCTATGTGATGTCTGTTAGATCAGAGATTAATTTTCCAGTAGAAATGTCCAATTATTCAAACCTCTCCAGTAGACTAAAGAGCTTTTGACAATCTGTTTTTCTGAAAAACCCAGCCATTCAGTTGGCATGGATTAGATGACCTATTACAGATTAGAAAAGTGGAAAAATGTTTCTAATTAATATCAGCCCAGCTGTTAACTTGGGGAATATCAGAGAGTGGTAGCACAAGACAGCTCCTACAGATATTTCTGTGGTCACAGTTCATGTTTATATTTCTACCTGGACCTTCTGCACAAAGCATCACACAATTTCCCCCTTCCCCAGTAAGGTGATAGTGTGCACTGGACCAGTTGCTGCTTCTTGGCTCTGCTTCCTTTTCCAAGGCAGGCTTTTATGAATGGGTAAGTCCCATTTTTTTTTCCAGTGCTACCGTGTCACACAGTGACTGATTCACTCACCTCACTTGTCTCTGGGCCTCATGACTTGCTTTGATTGCACCTTCTTCGCCAACTTGGCTATGTATCTTGCTTCTTTCCCCTGGGGTGAATTAGGGCAGAAACCTTCAATCCTTAGAGTTTCCCCACAGCATCTGGAAAGAAGAGGAAAACCAGGGATGAGCCAGAAAGAGTCAGGCAGAAGATGAAAATTTGGAGGTGGGAACTATTCACTCTTGGAATGAAGCGTCCTCCTGGCTGGCCTAAGGCACAGCAATTTATGCTTTTCTGCAAAATACACAATGGCGGCGTAGGCCCTGCTCTTAGGAGTAAACATTTCAAGGGTGCCTAAGGGGATCCCTATTTGTATTTTTATGAGGTATTTGGTCTCCTTTGAGTTTCAGGCTATATCCCTATTGCCAGTATTGGAGCTCACTTGAAGTGGGGTAGTGTCTTACGGAGATACTTGAACTAGGTTGAAGAAGTTTAGCTGATAGAAGTAGTTTAGCCACAGCAGTGTATTTTTCAGACTGTTATACCTGCCTGCTGTGATCCGTGATCCTGTGCCAAGCCCTGTTTTAAGCTGTCTCTAGCCCCTGCTTGGGATTATCCATGCAGCAAAGGCGTGTGCTGCGATCCTGACTTCTCTGCAGCCACCCGCTGATGCTCCAGGATCTAAATGCCACAGGCAGGGTAAAGCACGGGGCTTGGGAGCTGGAGTCCTGCCAGTGCTTTTGCGAACGTTTTGTAGGGCTGAACACACATTCACTACTAGCACTGTTAAATGCTTTCCTGTTTTTCTCTGTCCACTTGAACTCTCGCTGCAGCCCTAACCCACGATTGCATTTTGTTTTTAATGACAGAGCAAAAGTGCCAAAATATTTCAGTAGCTCCCCTAGGAACATCTGCAACTTCTTTAGCTAGTATTTTTACAGCTGGCCATAACTTTATTTTATTTTTGAATGCTAATAGTTGTGGATCTGGGACTCTGAAGGAAAACAATGGCTAATTTCCCTTGCATCAGGATTTAAAACTTATTGTAAAGCTACTCTTGCACCTTTGAATAAATCACCAGGAATGTCATTTGACAGACCAACTTTCTGAGCTCCAGACAGAGCTTAGACCAGCCTTCAGGCTTAGGATAAGGTCTGTGTTTGGAGCCACCAGGATCAAAACCTGCAGACCCCTTAAGTGACAGAGCTGCTGCTGCTGCTGCTGTTGAGGTTCATGCTGCTGTGTGGCAGGAGAGCCATCTGGTCACTGCCTCCAGTGCAGTTCCTGTCACCTGTGATGAACAAGGGAAGAATAAAATGTCGCACCCCTAAAATGATATCAAAATCTGTGAGCAGGAATTCGGTTTGGGAATTTGAACTTCCATCTAGTAAAAATGCTGCAGACCTTTAATTGCAGCACAGATTTATTATGTGCTAGCTATGCGTAGTTGGTCTAACGATGAAAATAAGCCAAAGATGTTTAGTCATTGTATCAACCTGTCACTCATAATCTTTGTGTGGCACCTCTCTCTCCCTCTACTGAGCTAGAAAAGCATGAAGAAAAAAACCCTGCTGCAGAGCTACCAATTTTATTTAACTGCTGACAAAGAAGTTTTAGACTGAGTTTTAGACTGGCATTGTCTTTGACTCCTGCTGCGATGGAAACTGTACCTGACCTCACATTCAGACGCAGCACCAGGCACTTCTGAGAGTGGCCCCCACCCACCTGTGAGACCTGCACCCTGTTTCTTGAGGGGAAAATGCTGGGGCAGGCAGGTCAGCAGCCACAATTTGAGCAAATGTACCCATGGCACTGGCAGGCTGGTGACCCAGGCAGGCTGCAAATCAGCACTGGGTGTTTCTGCTCTTGAAGAATTCCTTGATGGTCTGCCTTTCTGCAGCGAGCCAGAGATGCCAGATGAAGGATGCCAGTAGTGGAGGATAGTGTGAAGTGTCAGTTTATGAAAGTGACATTGCTTCCCAATATAGGTGGACCCATGCCAGCATGCTCAAGCACCGATTCGATCTGACTGAGATTTCCCACAGCTCAGGGGAAATGCTGACGAGGAGTAGGATTCAGGGTTCTTATTGGGGCTCATTCCCAACATGGACAGGCAGCTCTGGTGGGCTGTTACGGTGCTCCCCTGGGGACAGAAAAGACAATACCCCTCTCACTTGCACTGGGACCACAAGTTTGTAAGTTCCTCAGATCCAGCAGTGTTTCTTTCAATGTGCAGCTAAGTGGGAGGGGAGGTAGGCTAGGAAAAAAGACTTGATGCTTTTTTCACATTTCCATGGACCTGCCATTTTAAACTCAGTGGCAGCTTTGCTGTTAATTGCAACTCAAGCAGATACAATGTTGAGTGTGGTAAAATCCAACAGAAATCTTTAAAACTCCCCAGATTGCCTCCAGTGCTGCAGTTAATTTTTTCTCCGTGACTTCTCTACGAAACCAGATACATCTCATGCAATTCAAGAAGGCTTAGTGCCTTGACCTAAGTGCTAAGGTATTGCATGATCTGCCTGCCAGATACCACAGCCCCACTGCTACAGACAGGTAATTGGGTCACCACATGTGAACTATTGACACGCAGGGACACGTGGCCTGATAGCACAGTTGCCCTCAAGCAAGTAAAGGCGATTCACCTATCACCACGAATCTAAGGAGCACTGAACTCCAGTCATTCAGAATAAGGTGGCTTCAGTCCTTTCTGTTTCAATCCTACCTGAAGGCACAGAACTTGTCTATGTGGATGTCTTCCAGGAGATGCCCAAAGGAGCTGGTGGAAGTGCTGTGCTGGTGCGATACCATGCAGGGACACTCGGTGCTGTGCAGATGTGTGTGCAGAGTGTGCAGTGCCCACTTTGGGACCCTCCACAGGGGCTAATGGTGTCCTTTAGCACTTCAATACCACGGCAGGAGGTGTATGTGTGTATCTCTGTGCCACAGCAAGCCCATAGAAGCAATGCTGGACTGTAACAGAGGAGCACAGCTAGGGACTGGGCCTGGCAATGCTGCTGTTTCAGGTACATGTGAGACAGGAGGTGTCCTAAAAATGCCTCCACTCATCTTTCATAAATGGAAAATGCAGGGGTTGGTCAGCTCACCTTCCTCTGTCCCTGCTGTATTTGTGTATTCTGCATATTTTTTCCTCATAATACATCTCAAGACACTTTCCCATCAGCTCATGCTGTTATGTCACTCTTCAGTGGGTGAGCTCAGTATGACTAGGAAACACTGAAGGAAAATGAGATGCAGATGTGGTAACTCCATTAATATTCCCCTTCAATGCCGTTGCTGTTGGGGAGCTCAGGCTGTTAATTTGACTTTGCTCCTCCGCAGAGCATGCAGACATCAAAGTGTCAATCTTATCTGCCTTTTGTTTCAGCCCACCTGCCCCTGTGGAACAACTTGTTCAATGTACTTGCATTGTCCCTGGGCATTTGCCATGGCTGCAGCACATCTGGAGGGGACCACAGGGGACACTGGAACTTGAGAGGGGCTTGGATCTGCGGTTCAGTTATGTCATGTCTGAGTGGTGCTTGTTTGTGTATTTTCAGAAAACCCAGAGTATAAAAGATTTTTCCCCATAAATTAATAGTGACCTCAGAGTTCCCATGGTGGAAAAACTGCTATGTGATGCAATGCCAGTAAAATAAAAGCAATTTCAACTTCATAGAAAAAGCAGTGATATTCTGATTAATTGCTCTGTTTTCTGGGGTTTCAGTAAAAATATCTGCTGATTATTTCTGAAACTTATGATGACTGTCTAAGTGCATAACCCCTTCTTAACATCAATTTGGCAAACAGAAAAGGAAATATATCATACAATATTCCACTTGTAGGGCCAAGTTCTGTCATTTATCTGCTTGAAAAGCCTCTGTTGACTGCCTTGGGATTTCTCCCTGCAGAATGATGGCAGGACGTGATCCAGACCCAATATAACATATGAACCAGTATATCTTCAGATGGAGAAAACGTGTGTGGAATTTCCCTGCACTATCATGTGCATATTTTATAGGCAACTGCATGCACAGTTATTGAAAAGAAGCACAGACGTCTGTGGTTAGACATCAATGACTGTTGTGGGAGGGAAAAGAAGGAAACTGGAAGGCTTAGAATTTGTGCTTTATTGGTTTACTGAGAAATACAAGGTGAGAGAAATGAAAACAGTTTAGGATAGGACTGTAAGGAGGGAAATTGGCATTGTTGGCAACACTGATGAAATATAATGTCCTTGCCAGAAGAGTATAAATAATGAGTTTCCTGATAAAAAAATGTTGATGAGGCCAGTAGGGGGGAGAGTATGAGGAAAATGTATGCATATGGAAACTGAGTTTTATTTTGGCAGTGACTGAGAATAACCATGAAGCCTGGCGCTTGTAAACCTGGGAATCCTGAAATAATTAATTTTCAGAGCTAACTGTTGGAGAGTGACAGGCCCATGAGGACCATTTTCTTTTCAGGTCTTGCATATTCTTGCCTACTTCAAGTCCCCAGACTCACTGCTGGCCACATAACAGCTTGTGAACCAGTAGTTAGCTGAGATAGCAGCCTTCATTTCAACAGCAGCCATGGAGGCTGCAGAAAGTGCTGAGGGCAGTGGGCTATTTGGTTAAGGGCTCTGCTTTGGGCAGGTTTCACATTGCACACATCTCTGCAGTACCTGGCTGATGCCTTCCTTAGGTGTGTTTGATACCACCACTGTCTGTCCTATGCTGTTCTGTTCGAGTCCTCTCTCCATGAGGAGGAGGGTGTACCATCTGGTGCTCTGTTTTCTTAGAGATTCTTGCTTAAGTCTATACTGTGGAATACATGGAAGCTCTAGAGGTCTCCTGTCCAAATTCCTGCTCAGAGCTTCACAGGGAGATCAGGTTTTTCAGAGCCTTGCTCAGGCACATTCTGCATGTCTCCAAGGATGGAGATTTCACAACTTCCCTGGGCTGTAGGCCTGCTTCATCAAGTAGGATGATCCTTCTTTGTGACCTAAAGTGATTGGCGCTGATCCAGGTTTTAGGCCTTTACAACAGAGGATGCTGCTATTCACTGCCTTTGGGGCAGGTTTGGGCTGCTTGAGTAGAAGCAGATGAAGGAAGATTTTCTTGGCTTGACAGCAAACCTCAGTATCAGCCCCAAGAAACTGGATCTAAAGAGGTTTCCACAAAGGCGAGCCTCAGGCTACCTGGCAGAGAGAAAGAAGATCCTGAGGGGAATAGTGCAGAGCGCCTCTGTGAAGCTTCTCTTTTGAAATGCCCTCAAGAAGCGCTGGCCTATCTTCACTGATAATGGCAGGCATGTAGGAAGATTAGTTTCCCCTTTGCTTCCTATGTGCATACCCTATGCAAGAGCCTTTCTACCATCAACCCTGGAATTTGCACCCTTTCTTCTTCATCTGGGCACAAAACTGAGGAGATCTGAAAAGGCAAAGGGGAGAAAGGTGCTACTGAAGGGTGCTGATTCAGCAGCTTGGTTTTGTATACAGGTAATGATAATGCTCATGATTCATCAGCGCTTCAGCTCCTTATCTTTTGCACAGGTTGTGACTGTCCTTCTACTGATTTGGGAATTTGCTGAGATAGATCAGCATTTGCCGTTTTTCATCACCTGGGTGTTGGAAAGTCTGGGTCTTATAAAGAAACCAGATCTACTGCCTTTAAACCTGGTGGCTTTCCTCTACACATGCAAATGTATTGGTGGTTAAGAGCTCAAAACACCCCATCAAATACATCCACACTTGTTTAGGGAAAAGCATCAACTGGTGATCAGTTGAAAGACTTGCTGCACTGTGCCCCCAGTCCCCATACAGTCAGGCCCTGGCAGGTAGCAGAGGAAAAGCATTTTTGGTGGGTAGGCTCCTAAATGCTCTTCCTCAGTGTCAGGAGCTGTAGTCTGAACAGCCAAGCAGCATTTACATTAGATAGGGAAAACCAAAAACATTAACAATTGTCTAGACCAGGAACAGCTCCATCAATTCTACACCATGGCATGAAAAAAAAAAAAGCCAGAAGCTTTCTCAGAATCTTGCTTTCATATGCAAGCATGGTACTCTGCTTGAGGGTTGTCATTGGCTGAGGAGCTGTGTGGTGCAGTGATCTGGTGGTGTGTTGCCCAGCTGTGGTTCAGACCCCTCCATCCTGGGCAAGCTCCTGGCTGGGAGGATGTTGCAGAAGTGTTTGCTACATCCTCTTTAAATTTCACTTGTGCTCAGTTTTTCTAGCAGATAGGGCTGAACCTTCTAACTATTCATTTTGAGGGAAAAATATAAACAGTATGCAGGATGTTTCATTTTGTGTGTAACTCTTGTTTTGGTCCTTTGCTCCATGTTGGGATTTGATGTTGTAATTAAAAAAACCACAGCGTGTTGCCACTTTACTGGGAAACAATGCAGGTCACTCAAAGCTAGTGGGGTACAGGTTACTCCTAAAATTCCACGCATGCCTATAGGTTGCTGGGTGGCTGGTGAACCTCTCTCAGACTGCCAGTGCAACAGCATTCCCCTTGGAATAGTGCTTCCCTTCTGCTGCCCTTGCGGCCTGGCTTCTCAAGAGAGCAAGGCTCATGGGGTCTCGCTTAGCATATGTGTGAAAGAAAGTCCCTGACAACATCTTTCAACATTTGGCAGATTTCAATCATATTCATCGGGAGGGTGGAGATCTTGGCAACTTTGTGCTCTCTTAACAAGTTTTGTGAAAATAAGCAGCCAGGTAAAGAGGAGACAAGCCTTCATTGATATTTCTGTTGTGAGAAAGGCTAAAGTATGAACATCTGGATGGGAGACACAAAGCTCCAGGGTTTTCCCTGGTTATGGAGCTACTTTTTCATTTCCCCACCCAAGTGTAGGTGAAGCACTGCATAGTGCGAGGCAGAGCTGGGGCTGGTTTCCCATCTGCAGTAAAGATGTAAATGCTGGAACCTCTCACTTTGGGCTCAGTCAAGAGACAGCCTCTTCCTGGGCTCCTTTGGATCACTGTCCACTGTGGCAAAGGCCGATGAGTGAAACGTGCACATCTTCTGGCTGCTGGACTTTTTTTACAACTGAGCACAAATGCTTACCCAGAGTCAACTGTCTCTGGCCTCCTGTCTGCAGAATCTCTTTTGTGAAGTAAATGTTTATGCGTTCAGACTCCTTCTAGGCCTGTATACTCATTCAGCACATGGCTGCAGGATAAATCTGTTCTTGCAGTTAGCAAAGGAGTAAATGCATTCTCCAAAATCCTCAGTGAAACCATGAGAATTGGAGGGACACCAAACCCAAACATTCTTTTCATTTATGCTGTTAGAGCTGCTGGGAAACTGGATATTTTGCAAAGGAACTGGCTTTTCCCCCCCTGCTTCACTGCTCTTTTTTTTTTTCTTGAAGTCTGCAGCAATGGAATGAGTGAATTATTTCCTCAGGCAGCTGCTGTGTAACATCCAATACTTTATTCTTTGAGCTCATAAAAATAAGTGCATCAAGAAAAAAAAAGTGGCAAGTTGCTCAGTGTTCCAGAGGATCGGGCAGCTCCAGAGATTTCATGTTTGTTTTCTTGGCATGTGCTAGATATGTCCATCTTTTCTCTTTCAGCTTCTGCAGGCACCACCTGCCCCTTGTTCTTCTTCAAAAATAGATGAAATAAATCTGAGACACAGGGCCTCAAGGGAGTGCCTAGGGAAGGAGTGGAATAGAAAACAGTAGGAAGAGAGAGAGGCTTGTATCTCTCTTCAAGGGATGCAGATGATAGATTTGAAAAAGCCTTAAATGTCTGAACAGTTGGTGGAAACTGTCAGCCATCATGCCTTACTTGCATACTTACATACCTCCACAGGCAAATTTCCATCCACAAATTAAAGGAACAGACATTATATAAATGTATGGCCATGGCCCCTCTTATGGCCCCATTCCTCTCCAAGCCATGCAAGGGGTCATGGTCCCACAGCAATGGCCCAAGCTTAGGGCAAACAACTGGCTGTGCAGGATTGCTTTGCTCATCTTACAGGATCCCTAATTCAAGCTCTTGGGGTGGAAAATGCAACTTCTTTCCTCTGGAAACAAAGGTTGAGCAGGCAGTAGCTGAGGTCTTCGTGGTGGGATCTGAAATATCCAGGCTCACCAGGAATGAGAACTCTCTCCCTGGCTTCTGCCTGCAAGGCAGGCTGGAGGGAAGGGGAAGGTGTAACCAGACAGCTGGGGAGACTAGTTGAGATGCACAGAAAAGGAAACCAAGGGCTGTGTGAACCATGCACATCAAAATTAGCAAGGCATAAGCTGATAAGCTTCCTTTCATCCAAGGCACGCTTCTCAACAGGCTTCCCATCATAAACCTTACTGCAATGTCCCCATCCCAACAAACAGCAGAGGAAAGAGCAAAGCCGTGCTTGTGCTTGAGGGTCACTTTTAAGGAGCTTGCACCCAAAAGACACCCAGTACCACTGGGGTCCCACCCATGGTGTTGTCATGAAGCACTGTGGAGAGGGGATACCCACATGCAGAATCTGCCCATGGCAGCATCCTTTACCTCCTCCCCTCACCCTCTGCAAGCAGCCACAGCGTCAGCTGAGGCAAAGATTGTGAAAGTGAACATTGCTATGCTGATCCACACTCTCTGAGGATGTGGCCTGTCCTCACTGCCTTTCTAGCTGGTCTCCAGATCAATATTATTCTAGGGATTTTGGACACTTTTGCACAGGAAGTGGGTACATGCTGCAGCTGATTGCACTTCAGAGGCACCCTTGCAGGCCATGTTTTTCTGCTCCTTGAAATATTGGAGTTGTCTCCCCAGTTTCATTCCTTTTAATGCAAATAATTGTTCCCTCCTGTTTCTTCTTAGATGTAGGAGTGGCAGAACACATGCTTGGAACATTCTTGAGGCAGGTGAGGAGGGAACAGAATATACATGGATCTCTTTCATCCATTCTGTGCTGGTTTTTAGCCCTTGATACACCCTGATATCACTGAGACCTTATTGGTCATAGAGAAGGGTGAGTGTGAGACCCCATGAGTGTGTTGAGCAGCAGCAGGGTGTTGCAGCAGTTCTCACNGAGCCTCTCTGCTAATCATCTTCCCATCTGTGAAATAAGGCATCTCTTTGCCTTCGGAGAAGGCTCTGAGATACTTGGGGGAGTTTTTTCATTGCTATGTATTTCTGTTTATGGGGTCTTTGGGGTTTAGTGGTGTCAAATGGTATTTAATGTTGTCCTAGTTATCTGTGGAGGTTAGGAAGAATGAGAAGGACATTATTTGAGGTGAAATAATGTCTGTCTGTTACCTTCTAAGGCCATAGCTCAGAGCACATTAAGAAAACAGAACCTTCCTGACCAATATATTTTCTTCCTTATAACAATATATGTGAAGTGTTTTGAAGAAGGAAAAAAACAGTCATGACAAAAGTGATGAAATCAATAAATTAGTATCATATTAACAAAAAACCACTTCATCCACAAAATGAAGGTTTAAACAAACATTAAATAGGAAAGAAAGTTGCCTGGGAGGAAACCAGTGCTGAAATTAACTGTAACCAGATGCAAACTACCATTATCTTTCTGAACAATGTGAATTTATCTCCAGCAATGGTCCAAAGCACTGCCACTTACTATAATGCTGGGACAATTGTTGGGGAGTCTGCTTTGGCAAGCTATAGGCTTTTTTGTTATAAAAGGAAAAATCCTTACATTATGGGAGGGATAGGCAATGAGACATACATATTTTTTAAATTAAGCAAGTCCTTTCTTCTCTTCATGTGGAATTAACTAAAAAAAGAAAAACAAGGAAACTTTTCTCCTATGCAAAGCCCTGATGAGCTGTGTAGAAGAATCCAGAATGTCGCAGTGCCTCACCACAGGTCTGCCACTGCTTTACTGCACCACCTTGAACAAGTCACTTGCCAACACTATCTTTTTATCCTCTCTGCAGGAGGAATAGGCTATCCTGAAGCAGATGTTTGACAGTATGTTAAAAGCAGGATCCAGAATTGGCTACAACAAGGAAAATACCATGTTATTACAAGAAGGTGACCTCCTCCAGTACAGAAGCATTACTGTGTAATGAAGAGGAGGTGAAATAATAAAAAGAGGGAGACCAAAGCCTTATCAAGGACACTGTCTGTGAATTTGCATGGGCAGCTGTCAACTAAGACTTGTTTGAAGTCCACTGGTTCAGCATCCTGGTAGGCTTCCTAATCATGATTTGAGTCTCCCTGTGCTATTGAGTTGTCCTCCACAAGTAGTCCCATAGACACTGCTATTTGCCCTGAGCAAAGCACCACTGCAGATGTGTTGGGTGGTAAGAGTCTCCTCCTAAATCAATCTTCAAAACAGGGATAATATGCCAGAGACCTTTAGTGTATTCACTGAAAGTAATAGTTTTCAAATGCTGCCATAAAGTGGCACAGCTGGAGCTTGAGAAGGCTTTTTATGGCTTTGTGTTTTGCTTTATAAGTAAAGAGCAGGAAGGAATACATGCTATGTATGGCTGTGTTTATAAAAGTGGAGAGATACGGGTGTGTAGATTTAAATCCTGTGTGGAAGTGTGTGAAGCAAACCAAGTATGTCCTTGGGAATTAAAATAAAAATAACCCATGACCTTTCCCTAATGAGTTGTGTGAAAGGTTGGTAGTGATGGCCAATACACTGCACTTGTCATAACAGCATCTCATATGCTGTTTCACAGTGGGAGTCATAGCGAGAGCTCACTAGTCCTGATTTCTCCATCCATTTCCAGCATAGCATCCCCTCTGTGCCGAGTCCTTTAACTACACTCATCCTTGAAGCTACAAATTGCTTTATGTGATATACAAGTGCTCATGGTATACTTAGATCCATTTTCTTTCAGTGTGTAGTTTTTCCCCATGTGTTTTCCTTTCCCCATCTTGACTTTTTATATGGAGGTGTGTGTGCCATCATGAGCCTTCTATTAAGGGAGCAGTTCATTCTGAGCTGCCAGAGTGGCTGGAGTTTTAGGAAATATCATGTGGTTGCCCACTAGCTCCCAGTTCCCAATAAGGGAACACTGCAAGGTCTGTCCTTGTGCATCTAATTTAGGTTAGAGATGAGTCTTTGACCCGCTTTTAGATGTCAAGCAAATCACCTCAGTGTTTCAAGCCAGTGTTAAGTGAAGGAAATCCATGCAGTCCTCATGAAGGTAATATACTGGTACAGTATTATTAATAACAGACTTTTATCTAAACTGTCAATGTGTACTTGATTTTCATTCTCCAGAGTAATTTTTTCTCTCTCCTTTCCAATGTGGTAGTATTTCATAATTGTGAGAGCAGTATGGGGCCTTCTGGCTTTAAAGTAAATGCTTTCCTCAGTGGGAAAATGCTCTCTGGTTCCACAAAGAGCATGAATACCACACTGAAAACCAAAACAAACACTCATCAGATCTTCCTGCAGAAATTTGGGAACTTAGGTTCTCATATTTGTGTGTGTGTTTGTCTCTTTCTTTTTAAAGACTGATGAGGTTTAGTAGAGAGGAAAATGGCCTGTGTGAGGGATTTCTGCTGTTTAATCAGAGTGCCTGCAGGAAGGTGTGAGAAGAGGAAGGGAGAGGCTCCAGGCACAAAGCACCAAGCCTGACCTCACCCTGCAGCATTTGAGGCAGATGGGGTGCTTGTGCTGGGAGCAGAGCTGGGTGGCCATGCCAGCCGCTCCAGCGACAGCAGCAGGCTTACTGGCAGCTGCAGCAAGCAAAGTGGCTTTAAACGAACTCAGCAGGAAGTTTGTTGGAGCAAATGCAGCTCTTTAGCTATGTAAGGGCCTGTGGTCCATCCTTGTGCTTCTTTGTTTTTCTTCTGTGTTCTTATTAAGTATCTTTGCACTGGTGACACCTAAATATGTCCAATTCAGAAGGAAGGCAGTGTCATCTTTTGTCAGATGAGCCAGAGGCACTGTGCTGCTTCATGCAAGCTCTACATTCACCCCGGGACTCTGGCACTTCCCTAGCTCCCTCTGATCCCCAAGTCCAGTGTGTTTTGCTCCTCCTGAGGTCTGGGGCTGGTGAGGAAGGGGCCTGTGCCCAGAGAGCCTGGCTATGGAGCTGGCTTCTGCTGATGTCCTTGGATGCTCAAGGCTACATGCCTCTGCTTGTTGGGACCATAGTATGCTGTGGCAAACACAAGAATATGTCTAATAAAGCAGAGTTTATTGGAGAATCAGTATGAATCCATACAGCAAATGTAGCTTGCCCTAAGTTGTCTGAATTCCAGCCTTTGATGTGAGAGTCTCTTTGGTCGCCTTGGAAAAGTTTCAGGATGTGGGTTTTCAGCCTGGTGTCCACAGTACGGACTCTGGTGCCACCAAGACTCATCTCCTCTGTGGATGTGCTTTTGGAGTTCCCTGCATGAACCAGCCGCATTTGACCAACATGGCCCATTTGTTCCTACTTATCCAAATCATAGGATATCAGTGTTTCAGCAGTGGCTGTGTCTAGACAGTCAATTACTTTCTGCTCTCATGTCTCTTAAGAAACTTCAGTGTGAATGTCTTCTTTGACCTTGCATGTATAATTATGTGTCTTGCCTATAAATAATGGATATCTTTGTTGCTGGTTGGTGCCAATTCATTAATATTTTGTTACCTTCTTTGGTTTCGAACACACTTAGCATCTTTCCAATCTACTCTTGCACCAAAGCCTGGTTCTTTGCGTGGTTCCTAGCCTTTCTCTCAGATGCTACTTCCAAGTTTTCCATAATCCTATTCACTTTAACTGTAGATCTTCCAGTGATGTGTGCTATGACATCATCCTATCTTAGCTTTTGTTTGTGAAGAATGGGATGATTGTTTCCCTCTGCTCATGTGTTCAGACTCAGAGAATCTCTTTTTCATTTTCATCATCTCCATATCAAACCCAGGAATCTCAGTTTTCTCCGTGAGGGAGAAGGAAAGATATGGGGCAAAGTGGGACCAAACCTTGGGGAACTGTACTTTACAGAAGACAGAGTAATTTCCCAAGGCATTTAGTAGCAATTTCCCAAGGCATTTAGTAGCAAAGCTCCATGGAGGGCAAACCCAAAATGAACCTGATGAGCACGTGGAAAGTAATTCCTAGAAGAGTTTCAATGACACTGGCTCTACCTCCCAGGTGATAGCTGGCGGTCACGGTTCTTCCGTTTTCCCTTTTGAAAGCCGCGGCAGGTCAGGTTAGCGCTGCACGTCTCGGGTAATCCCTGGCAGCACACGTGTGCTTCTGGGGGCAGGAACAGCACCACATGAAGCTTGGCACGGCGGAGTTCCAGCTTTGGTTAAGGCCCCCTCAGGCACTCCTCTAATTGAGATGCTTAATAGGGGTAATTAGTAAGGGCGCTAATTGTCCGTTTTTAAGATCTCATCTTTCTCACAATGCAAATTGGCTGGTAGAGAGGAGAGAGGCACAGGAACTGTCAATACCTCACTGCACTTAAGGAAATAGTCTTTGAGAAGTGCAGTGAGTTTCCTGTAATCTGCCCAAAGGCTGTGTTGCTAAGTCAGCGCCTTGTGAAAATGATAGCAAACTACCTTTTTCTCAGGCAGGACAGGAATTCACAGCGCGCTTGTCGAGAGGAACTACTAACCTCTCAAGGGCTATAGCTCTTGGATGGGATCAAAAGGGCACGGGAAGGGGGATCAGGGTGGGCAAGCCGGGCCCTACACTCTTGGAGAGATGTCTTAGAAAGAGCACCAAGGCTGTACTGTCACGATGTAACTCACTCATGCAGAGCCAGACCTCCTAGCCCCACGTTTGCCTTAAGCCCACTGCTCCACCCCCTCTCCCTACGTTTGGAAGAGCTAGGCAACTGCTTGGTAAGTGGCAAGAAAGCCACCCAAATGCTCAGGTTTTGCCTTTCCAGGGTGAGGGATCCAGGTGTGGTGTGTGCCGACAGCCGGTCTGTGTACCCAGCTGACAACACTCAAGATGGCCCAGGCTCCCCATCCTCTCTGTCCCGGGTGCCTGCCCCTTGGCGATGAGCAATCCATCCCTGCCTGCCTGGGGGCACAGGGGCAGCACAGCAGCAGCAGGCAAAAAAAGCAAAAACGGGTTGCAGTGTCTGAGGCAGGGATGTCACTGGCTCTGCACACTGGCAGCTATTTACCACAGCCAGCGTGATGCGCTCCAGTGCCTGTAGTGGTTCATCCCTGCTCCCACCCTCCTCACACTGCAGAAACCAGGAAATTGGCTCCTTGGGGCTGTTGGTGGAGGTGTTGGAGTGTTCCTCCCACTGATGGAGTATTGCAAACCACACAGGTCTCCACTGCTTCCCTGGGAGTTAAAAGAAGCTAAACTTTTTCTCCGTTTTACTGAGTTCAGCAGAACAACACACAGAGCATTAGCGATGCCTACCCTGCGATGCCAATGATTTCAGCAGCAAGGAGAGCCACGTCAGTGGCAACTGCTAATCACGTGTACCCCCATCAAATATGGAATTTCCTCCCACCTGCATCTTGCTGCTGACTTGGGCTCTCCAAAGCTGTCGCTGTTTCCCACGGTGTGCCTGCAGCCTCAATCTTGTAAACTGTCCAGCTTGCAAATACCAACACTAACAACTGTGGGAACAGTGAATACTCAGTTCTGAACACTGCTTACTGGGTCCACATCCCTGCTCAGGCTGATGGACCAGCTGGTGGCTGGTTCCCATCTTCTCCAGGGATGGTGGGAATAAATAATTTATTCCTTCTTCTCCTTATGCTGAGGTATTTGCTGAGGTATTGGTAGGCTGATCTGAGGTGAACAGTGCAACACTCTCTGTTTGACATGAGCTGTGTGAGAGTGTAGCCCACTGCCAGACATAGTCTGGTGTCTTGGGAAATAGTCTTCATTTGGCTCCTGCAGCTGGCTGGCTGGTCTGAAATGCTGATGTCTGCATTGGTTACAGGAGGCCCCAGCTGCAGACTACAATTTCCCAAGATTCAGGATATTTTAGATCTGTGGGTTTGGTTTGGACTCTTGTTGAGAAGCACTGACCAGTTTTTTTAAGTGGAGAGCTGACTTCACATGATAAATCTGGTTCCTGCAGTTTTGGGCAGTAGCTGGATTCATCCAGTGCATTTGTGTATAAAATACCTGGATTTCAGAAGTCCTTTGTTCCAAGAGCTATGGAATTTAACCCCCCCCCCCCTTTTTGTTATGTGTTTGTGTCCTTGGTGTTCTGCACCCCCACAGAAATATATTAGCTCTACCATATCCCCCACAGCTTTCTCCATGATTTAGTATTGTCAGCTCCTTCCCATGTCTCTGTTTCCCTCTAACTTTTGGTTTCCTTCTACCTTGTAAGTGCTGTCACCTTAGCTCTTTCCCATGCTCCCATGTCCCTGTTCCCAACATCCCTGGACACCTCTCCTGACCTATTCCCCTGAGAAATCTGTCTGAAAAGCAGATTGAGGCTAAGCACTTTAACTGGATCAAAACTGTATTTTTACATTTTCTGCAACTGTGGCAGTGTGGATTTTACTGGAAATTAGGCACGCTTCGTAAGTCTTTGCAAGGCCATGCACCACCCAGATCTGGTGCTGCACCACTGCAGCAGGGGCAGGGCATCCTTTGCCATGTGCAGACCTCAGGCTGCAGTGCCGGGCTACCACCAAACTCACTTAAAACCACACTGCCATCACCAGAGAGTCTTTCTGCATTTTCCCTGGTTTATGTGCCACAGAGTGCAAAGTGAGCACTGCAGACACACTGGGTGTTGGGACAACTTGTTGTTCCAGGTGGGAATGTGCAACTTAGTGGGGCAGTGCTCCGTCTCCAAGGGGTGGATGAGCAGAGGCAATTCACCGCACAGCTTCAGGAGCCCTTGGTCTGACATCAGGCAGGTGGCAGAAATGTAGGAGCAGGGGTGAGAGGCAGGATAAGACTGTAAGCTTTCAGCAGTGCTGCTGCATTAGGCCTGTGTTGGGTTGACCACGACACAACATACCCTTCATTCCATCAAATGTGGGAATGACAAGTGTTAGGTGCAGTAGGCTAACATGAGCTTCATGCTTGTAGCGGAGGAGGAGGAAGAGGATGGGAGGTACCATCCATTTTTTGGGCCTTTTCAGGAAGCATAAACTCCTTTCTCAGAGCAGGGGGAGCCACCACACTGTAAAAAAGCTACTGCATCCTTTTAGACCCATGCAGTGCCAGGAGATATCAGCCCTTCACTGTTAATACTCTCTTTGTTCCAGAGCAGATTTCATCAGTGCCACTGGATGCCTCTTTTCTCTTTCAACAGAAGACACCCAAGTGAACCCAAATCCCCAGAACTTCCATTGAGCAATGGTATCATATTAAAAGAAAAAAGAATAGGGTGAAGAAAAGCCCAGTTATGTCAGTTTGCATCAGATATGAAGACAGATTTCCAGAAGGTTGTGTGCGCAGGGATTGCAGTGTGATTTGGTGAGCAAGCCAGTGCTGTCGAAATGGGAGGCAACGGTGTCAAACTATTGATGACAGGAGCTGTGCTCACACAAGGGAGCAAATCCTTCCTAGTGCAAGTCCAGGTGCCTCAGAAATGTTCTCAGTCTTTACCTCTTTTCCTCTGACTTGGACCAACTTGTTTTTCCCTTCCTGCTTCTACAAACCGCAGCAAGCTCATCCAAAAACCTGTCATCCTTTTTAACAAAAGGGTGAAATAAACATCCCAGCATCATCCTCGGCAACGTGCCACAGAGAAACTGCTGCAAGATATGACAAGATGAATACTGCCTTTAAATGTGGTACGGAGAGGAAATGAATGACACCCACTTGGAAGAAGCAGCACTGAGGCCCTGCAGAGCTGATCTGATAGTGGCAGGATGGGATGCCAGGGTCTCCTCCTTGGCACAGTGCGTGGTCCTTGTGACCCAAAGGGTTCACTGGTCACACCTAGGGCCCTGTCTTAGCTGTCCCCATCAAACTAGGATGGATCTCTGTAAGCCTGGGTAGATAGCACTGGCAGGGCTCTCCCAGATGGTGTGGAGACAACATCAGGGCAGCTGCACCTCTGGTTTTGTTAAGTTGGCTGTAAAAAAGGCAATACTCAAGGCAAGCTGATTTTTTTTTAAAGGAAAAGGTAATGCTAGTGGATCTAGACTGAGGCAAGAGGAATAGGCTAACTTTAGCTTGCTAAAGAAAACTCCTGGAAGAAAGGGAGCCACTAGGGAAATAAATGCAGTAGCAGGGAATGAGAAGTAAACATTGTGTGCAGGGCTGTCAGTCTGGTGGCCTTTGAGCCTCCCAAGGGCTGTGCAGGTGGTCTGTGCCCAGCCACTCGGCCTGCAGGAATTTTGTGCAGAGCTGTACCCACACATCAGCAGCAGGGGCCACCTTCTTCTGGAGATGGGCTTAGGAGTGACCTGACTGCTGAGCTCTCCACTGCGTTTCTCTGCTTGTGTCTCTGTTCTGTGCCATGCAGCTCCTTCTAAGGCAACAGCACAGCAAGAGCAATGCACTGAAATGTTGCCATTTAAAGGTGATCTATGGCTTGTCCTTCTAGTTCTTTGCTTTTAAAGCTTCTTGCTGCCAGGGACCTACAATAAAACACAAAAATGTAGCATGCTCTAGATGGGGAGACTTGAATTATTTCGACTCAGTGTCTCTAATCTCAAAAGCACATCAGAGAAATGTATAAAGGATGTAGTCTTTGCCCCAGAGATACGATCTAAACATAGATAAAGCATAAGTAAAAAGATGACATAACAGGAGACTGAAGGGAAAGGCACTGAGATGTTATATCTGGGGTATTGCAGCCTTTGCTAAGTTTATGGAGACTAGTGATGTGATTCTGTGTGTGTGTGCATGCATACACACATGTGCATATGTGTATTTGCAACCATTACTTTCATTCTAGTTGCTAAAAATTCATCCCATAAATGATTTGAAGTAAAAAAGTCCTTAGTGACGCATAGTGATCAAAGGAGATGAAGGTGGAAAGAGGATAGAAGTGTAAGAGTTTTCCATGGCCACCTTGTTTCCCCTCTGAACCCTCCAAATGCTGCTGAGCTCTGTGTACTAAAATTGCAACTCCCACATACTCTTACGTGTCTTCCAGGAGCTCAAGTCCCTATTTCTACCAGTTTGTTAGAGGCCATTAGTTGTAGGGATGATAAAAATTCTTCCTGGGACATGTAAATCTTTGGCTTTCTCAATGTCTGTGTTTTGGTTCACTAGCTCAGAGCAAACCTTGGGTAGCTCTTGTAACCACGACTCATTACAAAAATATTCTTGTTGTCTGGAGAATGGGGATAATGCTTGGTTATATTTCTGCCAGGAGTTCTGATAATTAATTATTTAATCTTTCTAGAGCACGTATATTTGGATACCTCTTGATAGAATCACATATTCCCTTAGCTGTCAAACCACAATAGCACCTCTTCAGCCCTGCTGGCGCTGCAGTGAGAGATAGTAAAACATCCCCAAGACCTGAACACACTGAGTGACTGGCTCTACCTTTATCAAAGCAAACCACAACAGGTTTCACTACTTGAATGAAATAAAACCTGAAAGGAGATATGAGAAAGAGACAGCGAGCAGATTAATGCTAGTCTTGATGGAAGACTTCCTGGCTGGCTGCTGTTACCCAGAAAGTCCCTTAGAGAACAGAATTAGTGGATTTCATGCACACATTAGTAACATTTCTTCATCCAATGCCATCCACGGCACTGTGCTCACTTCCTCTTGTGGTTGTCCACACTTCATGTCTATAGTTTTGTAGCCTGGATCACCCTTTTTTTGTGTCTGTGTGGATGGGCTCATCTGCAATGTACTGCGAAAGTAGAGCAGGGTGGGGGAAGCAGACAATGCCCTAATGTCACTGCTGTCTGGATGGGTGTTTGGCTGTTGGAAGGCTCATAGCCCACATGGGAATCTGCAGTGCTCAGGAATCCAGTTCAGTGGCACCGAGGGACATCCCGTGAGCACTGCTGCCGTGTGTGCCCAGGCAGCGGCTCCAGGCTCAGGTCAGGCTGGGTGCTGATGCAGCCAGCCTGGGCCACTTGCTCAATAATTTCTAGTCCTTGTTAGCAAATGGTGATGGTGCAGTGTTTCTCTTGGCTACAAGCAATGCAGCACAGTGCCACCACAGGTGACCTCCACCTTGTGCTGCCATGCGGAACTTGGAGCAAGGTAGGCTGTTTGTTCTCTCAGAACAGGCACAAAATGGCAGATCTCAATACTTTGAAGCAAAGCTGGATTTCAGTGCGAGTCAGACTTTGCAAACTTCAGAAGATCTGAGTTTGATTTAATATCTCAAATTCAGGCATGGATGTGTTCTAGACCTTGAAACAGTTTCTGTTCTCTGTTTACTCTTTGGATGAATACGATAAACTGAGATCATTGTGATTTTACCACTATAAAGAGTCACAAAATCTAAGATTTTCATCCAGACCATGCAGAACAGACTGATGACTTCAGATCTATTGAAACCCAGCTTTAATCTGTTTATGGTTTTTCAGAATTATAATACAGGTTAACTGAGTTTACATAAACTCAATACACAAACTCTGCACCTCATCTTGGTTTCTATTACCTTCCTTAAAAGTGGGATTTTTTAAAAAGTCACACTGAAGTAGAGCTTCAATTACATCCTGTTAATAATGAATAAATTAATTGCTACTTAGTGCAAGATACCACCCCACCAAGGATTGGCATTTAAAGGATTATGCCTTGAGGGATGAGGACAGTTTGGTTTCAGAGTTGTATGTCCTTGGTGTGACTGATCCTGATGGATTGCGAACAAAATTGTATTGTGAAATACATGTCCTTATTGGAATTGCTGTTAACTTCATAATTGCTCTGTAATTACTAAAGAGAGAGTATCTTACACTTCTGACAGCCAGGTGCATGTATTGCTTAATCTGTCTCCATTATTGACTTGGCTCAGTTCCTGGGGGTGCTTTCCTATTCTCTTTCAGTTGTGCAATACCAAAACTGACTAAAAGGTGCGTCTGCTGTTTTGTTCCTGCTTTGGAGCTAACAACAGGAGCAAACAGGCGAACTTTGAAGAAGCTGAAGCGTCTGGCCGGCCCCGAGCTGCCCCTGCCGCGGGGATGTCCTTTCCTGGCTGGAGGCTGTGCTGCCGGCCCCGCGGCAGGCTCCACGCGGGGCAGCGGGAGCAGCGCCCGGCTCAGCCCCAGCGCCCCTCCTGCCCTGGAAGCATGGAGCAATGCCGCACCGTCTGACAGGCAGCTCTGCCAGCAGCTGAGAAGGCTACCAGGAGGGAGGTCAAGGGTCTTTCTTCTGGAGATCTTCAAGCTGGAATCTGGGTTAGAAAAAGTTTAATCTCGAACAGTGATTAAGAATGGGACTGAAACGAGATAAACAGAGAGTTGTCAGCAGCTTCAGAAGCGATTCCTGCCCTAGGGGAAGTGCCATTCGTTTGTTTTGCTGTATACTGGGTCAGAGCTTATGCTAAAATATTGCAGATTGTCAGCTTTGTCTGTGGCTTTGGGAATATTTCAGTGGCCCTTGCTGCATGCACTGGCATTCTAATGGAGCTTTATGAAAGGGCTTTTTTGGTGTAATCCATCAACAGATAAGCCCAGGGAGAAAGAGAAGGAGAATTCAGTGCCTCTCCCGAGAGAGGCAGCAATGAAGATGCATGCATTAAGCATCCTCCTCTCCCTTTGGTACACCTTGCATAGCAGGGCCTCCAAGGATCTCGTCAAGCACAATGCTAGCTGAGTGGGTGTCCTGCCTGACAAAAGATTTTCTTAATAACCTTTTTCACTTACATGTAGAGAATAAAGCTCTTGACTTTATCTTTCTTTCCCAGGGAAATAAACATTTCAGGTGTATGTGACCGAAAAACAAGAAACCCACGGGGGCATTGTCAATTTTTATTTACTTTCCAGTAGAGCAGAAATCGATGAAACGGGTTACTACAGATACAACTTGCTTGTTACGCATGTGACAGCTGTGCAAAGCTCTGACCTGGCAGTAATTTCTCCCAACATTGACGTTCTACCTCCAAGGCCACCAGCAGGGTTCAGTTCCCAGGCAGCAGGAGCCCATGGCAGGCTGCAGAACACCCCAGTCCATCTGCAGCTCTACCCTCTCTCCCAGCCCATGAGCCTGCAGGGCTCAGATGCTCTTGTTGGCATCCAGCTCCAAGCAGCTGCCCCACAGGGGGCTGCTTATGCCCCACACCTTTGTTGCCCATAGCCCGGGCTGCCTGTGGCCTCTTTTCTGGGCTCATTACTGGAAACTTTTTGCATCTCAGGCTGACAAACTGGCTTTGTGCGCTCCTCTGCGAGGAAGATGGAGGTCCCCTTGGGCTATGGAGGCAAAAATTGCCTCTTTTTGAAGATGTTACAAGTGTCATATTTCTCTTCAGTTACTGTTTCAAGCTCAGATGATGCTAGCATTGCTTTCTTACCCTCAGTGGACTGAAAGCATATGAAGTGTCTGGCTTTCCCTGCCCTTTTTTCAGTTGTCTGCTTATCCACATAGAGTAGAAGTTGTCTTTCCAAGAGCCAAGAGTGCAGTTTGTGTTATAATAGGTGAACTTTTATGCTGCCACAGCTCCCCTTTTCCCATTGCCTCTTTTGTTAGTATCCCTTTTCTGCTGATAAACTTTTTAGATGTGAGACACCCAGCAAAATACTGACATTTCAAGAGGTGCTGCAAAATGCCAGAAAAGGGAATTTGTAATTTCAGTAAACAATTGTGTCTTCAAGGTCTCACAGTCGGTGCAGTTCTAGGAAAGACTTTGAACTAGAGAAGGATATGAGATTTTTTTTGCAGTGACTCATACTTTTTATAGAGCTACAGTTTCACAGCCTTGGAGGCTGATAAGTCTGTCCACAGGGCAGGTGCAGCAAGTGCCCTGTGGAGGCCTTACTGGGTGCAGGGGGGTTGTGTCAGTGTTGCTGCAGGGAGGTATGTTTGTGTGGATGCCCTTGACTTCTCAACCCTGCTGTTGTGCTTGCTGTGGGGGCTCCCAGGGCTTTAGGATGCACAACCATCTATGTGGGCACAGAAGGAGACTGGAGAGAAGGGATGCATGCCTCATGATGCAAAGTTACACACTTAGAGGATGCAGGGAGGAGAAAGTTGATGTGGGGAGTCTTGAGGAAAGACCTGCACAGAGGTAGCTGCTTGCCATGATATAGCAAAATGAATTCCAAGTGCCCACAGGTTCATGATGGCAGCGGCCTGAGTGTGCCTGAGTGGGCACTCAGCTCTGCCCCTCAGCATCCCTGAGTCTGAAGGGAAACCTGGATGGACTTCACAGACAGCGCACCTTGTTCACCATGTGTTGGTATTGCTGCTCTACCTTCCTTCCCAAAAAAACGTAGAGCTCCTTCTAAGACTTCTGCCAGTAAATGGAAGTTGAGGAGAGATGTAAATGAGGCACGACTGTGCTTTGTTACTTACAGTTACTATGCTTTGTTACATATAGATACTGGTCCGGTTTGAGGTTAAGGCCTGAATCTAAGTGTGACCTTGCAGTAATTCGCAGCAGACTAGCTTTTGGAGCTGCAACGCTTTGTTGTCTTTTCCTCTGGCTGTGGCTTGTTCCTAAATGTCCTCCCTCCAAATACCATGTCCAGGTGCTTTGTACACACATGCAGAGCAAATGTGATGTTTGCTTTTTCTCCAGGAAGACAACTTGAACCTTTGGTTCTGTCATCAGTCAGATGAGAGTCAGCTGCTCTAGGGCTGCTCCTATTCCCAGTCTCCTCTGGAATGTATATTTTCCCAGATGTTTGGTTCTCACCGGAAACAAATTTCACATCGGAGCATTTTGTAAAAAGGTCCTGCCAAAATCTGATCCCACAGTTGGGCTGCGTGATAGAACAAGGTCTCCTTCTCCCTGGGTGCTGTGTCCTGTGCTGTGTGGCTCTGTGGGGTGTTGTTGGCTCAGCATTGCACCGTGGTGATGCAACCCCTGGTATCACGATGCACCTTGGCCCCGGCAAATATAAAAGGCCTCATCCTGCTGGCCTCAGGATGAGTTACCAGCAGGTAACTCTGTCTTTATAACTTTCTTTATAATGTTTGGAGGCAGTGGCTTGTGTGGAGGTGGGAGGATGGCACACATTTGTCACTGCCTCTCAATTACCTTGAGGCAGGTTAGCCAGGTTGTAGATTAACTGAGCACAAAAGCCCGACAATTATAGAGCCATTATAGATATGCCATTATGTATATCCTTATGTTTATGACTTCATTCTTTCTTAATCCTATTTCTCAAAGACAAATACATTGAATGTGTGGTGTTTTCTCCGCCTGGGCTGATGCAGTCTTTGTGTGACCTGCCTTACTTCTCAATGAGATGTGCCCTCCTGCCCATCTTGCCTGCTATCTGCTGATCCACCATGGGTCTCAGCAGGATGACTGGGACTGAGAGACCTCAAGGAAATGCCCATGAGAGCTGATGGGCTTGGGCTGTGGAAGGAGAGGGCTTTGCTTGTGCTGCCTGCAAGCACCACACACTTCCATGAGCCCTGCAAGCTCAGCTGAGAGCTGCCTGCCCTGCTGTGGTCACAGAGGCTCAGCTCCACTGGGGCTTGTTGAAACCAAAACACAGCTTTGGTGTCAGGAAGGAAGGCACTAGAACAGACACCGTCTTGAAACTGCTGAGCACTGACTATGGAGGAAGAAGGGAGTAAACAAGTCCTGGGCAGAGGGAGAGCAGGGTGAAGCCTGGATCCCTGCATCCTCCCCATGGAGGCCCCCTGCACAAAAGGCAGGCAGAGTGTGGTGTGGGGAGCTGCGGGCACACTGTGGAGGTATTTAGATGCCCCTTTGACTGTGAGCTGGTAGGATGTGGCATCTTGGCTTGAGAAGGGGAATAGCCACCTCTCCTGCCTGTTCTCTGGCTACCATGGCTGCTTCTGCGAGGCCTGGCTTGCTGCAGGCAGTCGGGAGCAGGGGCAGACTCTGGCCTCACAAGGGGTCCAGGGATGTGCTGGTGTGTGGGGTCATTCCTCTTGGCTGTCAGGAAAACCAGTGCACTTCAGCTTGCACAGCTGCTTCCAGCGCCTTCTCATGAGCTGGCAGATTTCTCTCTTAATGCATACATTATATTGGCATGGCTGTTGAATGAACGCAGAAAGTGCTGGGAAATACATGTTGACTTATAGACAGCTGGAGATTTAGTGTGATTCACAGAAACACCCATGGCTGAGAAAATACTCATAAAAGCAACCAGCCACTTACTCTAGCTTAACACTTCCACTTCTGGCTGGGACAGGGAAGTGTCAAGCTCCTCAGGAAAGCAAGTGGGCAGGCTCACTCAGGTGTGTCTGAACTGTGGGAGGAATTTGCCTTCAAAACATTTCTGATTCAGACTCATAAACCCAGTCCCTCAGCCCTTGTGCTGGCCCAGGTCAAACCCATTGATGACATCAGGCAAGGGACTTTTGGCATGCTTGGGAGAGTAGTAAGACCAAAAGGGGAAAGACAAATCCAGACCCAGATTTTGCAACACTTTTGAAAAACCCCACCAAACCCCAGAGCCAAACACGGCTAAGCTGGGGAATACCATGAGAACAGTTTGCCTCTTGAGCCTGTCTCCCACGCTCTTCTTTCTCTCCAAAGGTTTGCCACTGAGCTTGCAAACAGAATATGAACTCAATGTCATTGACTTCAGCAAGTCTCTATGCATGTGGCAATGGTCCCATGAGCATCAGCAGGACTGCAGTGCCCAGGAAATGTGGCTTGGGCATAGGCTGAGCCTGGGAGGCACTAGTGAGCTCCTGGGCAGGGTAACATCCTGGCTGTCTTTAGTGCCAAGCTCAGCTCATGGCTGCCCATTAGAGCGGTAGACAGGGTAGGGCAAGGGGGGGTTCAGAAAGAAATAACTTTTTGGGAAATCCTCCATCCTTCTCCCTGGTGCTGTCCACTGCAGTGGGAGCAGGCTAGCAGATGTTTCACTGATGATAGCCTTCCACGGTTGCAAATTTCCAAGTTCTGCCCTTCTTTCTCCCTTCTCCCCTTCAAAACTTAAATAAAAAGAAGTCCATCTACTTCCTAAAGTTTAGAGATTTTTGGGGAGTGCAGAGTTAACAAGGTGGAATTTGAAATAAAATGGATTCTGAGCTTGAAAAAAGCAGAAAACACAGGACTGAACACTGAGTGTAGTCTTTCTGTGGCACATCCTCACCTGCATCAAGGCACCCTGCTGTTAGAAGGAAACACTCCTGCGCAAAGCATACACTGACACCCTCTCCCTTTGCAAGCAGAATTAATCATACTTGTGTGCCATATTCCATTTTAATTTTTATTGCACAGTCCAAGATTAAAGGTTAATGTAGTACATCTCCCCATCTCCACTCCCATTACAATGGAGTGCTTTGAATAACTATTAACTTCTCGGTTAACTGAAAGAAAATTGTTAATCATCTACAAGCTTATGTTGCATAAAAATCATTCTCTAACTTTCCCCTGGCTGTGGGAGAGCCCTTTCCTCAATGCTGACCTTCAACAACACCTGGTACCTGCAGCCTGCAAAACACAGAAAATCATACTACATGGGCTTATCGGCCAGCCAAGGTCATAAACTGCGTGAATCAGTGGAGTGCAACTTATGTTTCTCGGTGTTGATGTTGATCCAACATCCAGTTCTGCTGCCAGCAAAGATACAGTTCTCTGGGCCTTCAGAAAGCACCTAAGGAGTTGCTTTGTTTTGTTTTTGTTTCTGATTTAGTAAATTAAGGGTAATTTGCAGAGTGCTGGGTGTTGCTAGGACACCCAGGGTGACAGTACAGCCTGTCCCCCAGACTTGTGCGGGCTGGCAGGCGTGAGCACTCTGCGGGTCAGTGGCAGGGCCAGGCTGCCTGCCCAGGGACCAGCTCCTGACCGGGAATCGGCGATGTGGGGCGTGGGCACGGCCCTGGAGACTTTGGCATCTCCCCTGCCAAAGGAGCCTGTTGGCACCTCAGGTGTGGGGTGGTGGCTTCTGCTCCTTTCTGCCTCCTCGGTGCAGCTGCTGCAAGTGGCCAAGTTTGGCTGCAGAGGTGTGGCCTCCCTGTTGAGTGATTACATGGAGGAGGCTTGAGTCCAGCCATTTGGGAAATAAATCACCCGCTGTTTGTGAAGTAGGAGGGAAGCACTCAGGACGGTGAAAGATTAGACTGTAAGCCTCACAAAAATCCCCTTCTGGCTGTAAAGATGGGCTGTGGATGTTGTGTTTTTTAGCTCTTTAAATGATTATTTCTGTGCCAGACTTATTAGGCAAGATATTGTTGGGATCTTGGAAAGAGATAAATAGGGCTGCAGGCTCCACAGTCGCTCCTCTCCACATCTGGTCACTGTCAGGCCTTCAGCTAATAGGCTGAAGTCTGTGTGCTACAGTAAACAGCCTCTGCAGCTGCTAGGGGCTAAATGTAACTATATATTGCTCCAAACACAAACATTTCCACATTAGGCATTGCATGTCCTCCCCCAGCACAGAGCTGCAGCCACTGACCTCGGGAGCCTGCACTGCATCAGCTTGCCCTGGCTTCTCCTTGGCCAGCAAATTCTGTCTCTTTTTATGGCTGTGGCTCTTGAAAGCGAGAGCAACAGCCCCTGCTCAGGTCAAGCTGCATGTGGCCAAGCATTGTGCAACCTCCTGCAGATGTGCTCGGCGCTGAACAGCCAGGAGCCTGGCCAGGAGAGGCTTGCTGGGGACAGAGGGCAAGGTGGGGAGAAATGGGTGGTGCCAGCATCAGGGAGCTGCCGAGGGAAGGGTTTTGGAGGAAGGCACAGATCTCCTGGAACTTTCTAGACATCTCTGGCTGGGTGTCCTCCTGTCTGCAGCCCCTCCCCTCCCTACAAGCCCTGCGGAGAACTGGGGGCTGCTCTTGGCTGGACTTTGGACAAGCTGCTGGGCATGCAAACATGAGGTTTCTGTGTACAGTGCCCTGCTCCCCCAGTAGTGTCCTTCCTCCCCTCTTCCTCCTCCTCTGTACTTTTCTCTGCTGTCCAAGGCCAGGAGCAATTTGGTCAAGACTGCTTTTAGCAAGGTGTTTGCTACACTTGTCTTGTGAGAAAGACAAACATGTCTCATCAGCTGAGCCTTTGTTCACCCATATGATAGAAATAAAATCCACTTCCATCCAGTATCTGCAGGAGAGCTCGCTCACACGTGAGGGAATCTGTGAGTGGAGGGGAATTGGTGTAGCCGTTTTCAGACCTGGCCTGTTCCCAAATTGTTGCAGAGTTCTGTCCTTCAGTGCCTGCTCCAGTGAACTGGATAGATGACAGGGCTCAGGGAGGCTTTGCTCCAGTGTAACAGTTGGACGTCTAAAGCACTCTTTCCAGAGAAGGCTTTTCCAAGATCCGGCATCCAACATAGCAGGCGCATCCCAGGCACCAGCCCCCAGTTTGGAAGTTCGGCATGCTGTGCTGACCAGGCCTTGCTTAAATACCTTCTGATTGATAAAGTGCTAGACTATTTACATCAGCCCTCCAGCCTGCTTGTTCACTGCACAGCACTGCTTGGTGCTGCAGGGAAGAAAGACGCCTCTTGCTGTTTGGTTGACTCCAGGCTGGATCAGCTGGCCAGGTGCACAGCCAATTTCCATTGCTGCTTTGAAGCTGAGAAGTATTTTGAAAAGAATAGAGCCTTTAGCCTTGCAAGTAAAAGCCATTTATCTTAGGATAAAAAAGTGCTGGCATGGAAAAATTCCAATGCTATGAAAGTCTCTTTTCCTGAATGTCTTGGATATTTGCTGGATTAGGTTCACTGGTAAGGAGCTCGAAGTTATGAATGTGTCTTTTAAAGAAATGAGCTGCAGAAGGAAAAGGCAAGCACTGGCATGCATGTAAGTGGGACAGAGTGAGATTCCCTGTGGACCAGACATTTCTGAGATTGCTTTTAGAGGTATGGTCAGTATTGCTGCAGCAAGTTGAGGTGGTACTAAATGCCTTATTGTAACCATAGCTGTTACTATTTCCCAGGGGTATAGTATCAGCAGAATACCTTACATAAACAAAAGTTAAGCGCTGTTGGCTTTGCTCTGCGTGGCTGTTTAATAATGCTTTGTGCTGCATACGGACAGCGTCAGAGTGTTTTATAGACGCTAATGAAATTAGCCTCATGATGCTCTGGCGAGGTGGGGATGTGTTATTAGCCCTTTCCCTGGGCTCAGCGTGTGTGTGGTGTAGGATTCCCAGCAACATGGGGTGCTCATGCCTTCACTTTCCAGCAGGAAACACCTCACTGGCATGGGACCTTGGTCTGCTCCACCACCCAGACAGTTTCTGACTCCTGGTGCCAATGGTGTGTGTGAGCGGAGGTGCTGGCAAAGGCAAAGCAATGTCACCCCCCTGCTAGGCACAGACTTTCTCCTGGGACAGAGCGATCTTCCACCACTCAAGGTCTGCTGGCAGGGACTGAAAATTCAGATCCTCCTCTCAAATCACTAAGTGTGTCTGCTACATTTCAGGCCCTTGTGTCAGCTTGCAGTGGCTGAGGTCCAGGACTTTTCCTACATGGCCAGTGTGGGATAGTGGAGATGCTGGAGAGGAGCTCTCTTTCTTGCATTGTTCATGGCTCTGACCTCTTCGGGTGGAAGATGGGGTGTTGTCTGCAACAGCTTTGCAATGATACAGCCCTGCTCACGTGAAGCAGCTCCAGTTTTGTCACAAACACCAGTGCTGGCCCCAGGGTTGTATTAAGCTACCACCAATGCATTGCTTTAAATAGATCCTAAGCAAACCTCTCTGTTTGTTTTTCTTGACATGGTACTGACTGGTGCTTTCCAAGAAATAAGGAAAAAAAAGCTGGATTCACAGTGGTGACTTTGACTCCATCTGGCAAAAGCGAACTAATCTCCTAAATGAGAAAGGCACAGCCATGAATAGAAAAAGTAAACAGGTCACTGTGAGAAGCAGCCTGTTCCTTTCGACCCAGTGGCTGCCAGTGACAAATCACACTAGAACTTGGCTAGAAGATGCACCCACTTTAGGATTTTCTCTGTCATGAAAAAACCAAAGGTCTTTCCAGACCTTAGATGAGATCTGCATATGGAGTTCAGTATTGTATTTCGTAAGGTTTGCTGCACTTTATCCTGCTCTTCTAGGCAAATATTTTGCTTCCAAATCATCATTTGCCTTTCTGAGTCCTGTGGCCTGTGAGACTGGACCAGACTGGGGAACTATCACATATTCTGCATGAAATAAACTTCTGTGAACCCCTCAGAACCTTACTAAGACACTCCTTTGCTGTGTTACTGCCTTCTAGCTGAACGTTCAGCCTGCAGGAGCTGAGAAACCACCCTGCCTATGCAGTAGTGACACACAGGCCATTAAAAGTGGTCTCTGTAACTCAAAGTGGTGGGAAAATGCCATGCTCAGGCTGTGAAAACACTGTGCTGAAGGTAAGTATTTTCATGATGGGCAGAGCCAAATCCCATATTGCAACACAGTCTTAAATATGGATGTACTTGAAGACTTTGTCGGGTCTTGAAGACTTGGACAGGTCTGGATCTAAATTTTGTGACTGGTTCTGTCTTAGTGGCTGGCTGGGCCATGCGCTCCTGAAATCCAAACTGTCCACCTTGTAAAGCTCCACCTCTGAAGAGAAGTTGCCAACAGCACTGCCTATGCACAGCACATCGGGTGGGCTCCTCATTGTGGGGGTAGTGGTGAAAAATGCACTTAGGTTTCATTTTATGGCTATGTTCACACATCTTATTAGGCATACAAGCACTGATGGGGAGAGTTTGAGGCAGGTTTTTTCTTCCGTGCCAGTTGGTGAACTGTGGGGACAGCCTGAGCACCCCAGAAAGGCTCTGCCCTACTGGTCCTCCCCTTCCCTGCCTGTTGCTAATTAGAGCTCATCTTAAGCCATGAAGCTTGAGTTTAAGGGCCACTTCTACAAATTCTCTTATCATGACATGTAACACTGACACCAGTAGGCAGTCTTGGTGTGTATGTAGAAATTCCATCCTCGTCCAAGCTGACTGCTGGCCTTTTGCAACTCTGCTTGAAATTTGGGCTCTTTATAATCTGAATGATAAATCTCTGGTGCTTCCCACTTGGGTTTTTTCTGCTGCCCGGAATATATGTTAGCAGTCTATTGATGGAAATGATAATTAGGGGATTTGTCATGAGAAATGTGCATGAACTTTTCAAGCTGTCATTCAAAAAAAGATTTTTTACAGTCAACTCTCGATTATCTGTGGGTGCATTCTCTGAGCTGCAGATTAGATATGCCATGTTTAAAAAATGCAGAACTCTTTCAGAGTCATTATAAAGTATAATGTATAATTTTTTTCTCTTTATTTATAACCTCATGCTGCATCTTAAACTTTTTTTTTCAAAGGTAAAGATATTAAAGTATTACATTCCTGGGGCCTTATTTACTTACATTTTGTATTATTAGTTTTGCTTTTCTTTCTTTGCCCTCATTACCCCTGATACTGAGAGCTAAACATATCAGATTATAGCATCTGTGGAGGAGGGCATGTGACATGGTAACCTTTCCCCAGCTGTTTTCTTTTCTTCTGGTGCTGCATAAGAGTTTCTGCAGTGTGATGCTGCACAGCCAGATGGGCTGGAGAGGAAGAGGAAATGCTCTGCTGTGAAAGAAAAAAAAAAGGTCTGTACCTGAAGAAACATGAGTGAGTGACAAACAGCTGAAAGAGAAGGGATGTCTTAGAAACCATTTGTCAGGCAGAAGAAGTGTCAGCTTGTTAAAAACATGCCTGTTCAGTTAAAAGGATGAATTGACAAACGAAGGCTTAGTGCAAATTCAGCTGCCATCACTTCAAAAGCCCTCACAGCTGAATCAGCAAATTTCTCATTCCATACATAATGGATGCAGCCAGCGTGCCATTATGATGCCCACAAGAAGACTTGTGTTAGGCTCTTTAAATTAGCTGTTTATGATAGTCACACTCCATAGCTGTAACTTATTTTTTCCTGGGCCTCCTTCGCATCTCATCTCATGCCTTTTGTTTTTGCAGCCCTGGGAACAGCTGCCTAAGCAAGGATTTGGGGAAGGGAGTGATGCTGACTCAGTGCTACCATGCCGAGATTTGCAGCCATGCCTTTCATGCTCTCTGGGGCCCGTGCATTGCCTGCACGTCCCCCCGACTCGTGCTGGCGCTGCCGGTCCCACCGTGAGCCTGGAGCCAGGGTCCGGCAGCGGCCCTGCACCGACCCGCAGGGAGCCGGCCCGCAGGAGCTACAGCGCTGGGCACACTTCTACCCGCCCCTTCCTTGGCATCCCTCACTGCCTCTGCGGCCAGAAACTCCTTTCCTGTGCCCCCATCTCCTCTGAAGGGTCCCCGTGTCACACCGGCCTGGAGCTGCCCCCTCCCGCTGTCGTTTGGGGTGTGTTGCCCTCCTGCCTGGCTGAGCCCTGCCCATGTCAGCGTCAGGTACAGCTGGTGCTAGAGAAAGACCTACATTAGCCTTACCCAGGCCTTGCCAACATTTGGGGCCAGATCCCTGGTTTGATTTTAGAGTTCTCTTAAGAACTGAGACCCGTCTTTTTTCAGTGTAGCTTGAAGAATTTGAAAGTAGCTCAGGATCTTCACAAAAAATCCTGCTGAGTCAAGTATTGTTGAATGATTGTCATCATTAATCCAAAACCTACTGCCCTATGATAGATTNGGGGGGGGGGAGGGGGTGGTTTGTGCTGAAGGAATGAAGAGGAATAAGAAAGAGTAAAAAAAGAAAACCAAACACTTTCACTGTGAAAACAAACAATCAAAAAAATGTATAAAATTGGCACCTTTTTATTTGAATCAGAAGATTTTCTGCAAGCAACTTTTGGCCGCATTTTTTTTTTAACGGTTTTTTGAGAAATGTCAAGCAGCTCTAGTATCTTATGAAAGATGTTGCACTTAATAAAACTGTAGGCAGGGAGGCAGAAACAATACACCCATTCATGTCCCTTAGCCCCTCGCTCCCTTCCCCTGCTGCTCTGCTCGCTGCGGAGGGGGCGAGCCCTATCAGGTGATGGGAGCCCTTCCAGTGGCTTCAGTGTGATTTCCAGGCTAAGCAGACGTTTTGTAAGCCCCAGCTGCAGGGCAGCAGCCCGCGGGAGATAAGGGAAGCACGCATCCCTGCCCGGGGGGGGTGCAGGGCATCTCTGCTGCAGGGCAGTGCGAGCTGTGACACCCCCGGTGGATTTGCTGTGCGGAGGCCAGCAATGCACAGCGGAGCGAGCAGCAGTGCTGGCTAATCCCCGTCTCCTTACACAGGCTTTTTGCTTCCTTCCCTTGGCCCTGGGGAAGTGTGAAAGCTGTGTTGCTGGCAGAGGAAGGATGGAGCAGCGGGAGCTCCGTACAGCACCCTGGCAGCGGCAGCGGCAGGGCAAAGCTGCCTCCGGGGGCTTCTCCTTGCTGTCCCTCTCCAGAGGTGGGACCAATGGGGATGGCAAAGTGCCTATGGACCCCGGAGGCATAGGCAATGTTTCTGTTTGCTGTGCTATTTCGGGAAGTTTTCATAAGGTAAACAAGGGCCTCCTCTTGATTCATTGAGGTCATTAGTGAGCCGTAGGATGATATTTACATTGCCAAGGTATTCGTACAGGCTCTCTCCCAGACGGCAAGTTCACCGAGGAGGAGGTGACCTTCAGTATTTCTTGTTTTGCCCTGTATCTGGCACGCAGGGGGCCTGCCTGTTCGACTGGAGTGCCTGGGTATTGTAACCAAAATAAATCATCCTTATCATGGCTGGTGGCAGTGCTGCAATGGAAACAGAAACAGGCGCCTACTTTGCACTTTGTGAAAATGGCATCACTGCGAGGAGTGGGATGGGAGGTTGGAGGATGAACTCCAGGCAGCAGCAGCCACCACTTGTCCTGAGCAGGGCTCTCCTTTTTGGGGCCAGCCTCCCAGCTTGACATGGATGAAACACTGTGCATGACAGGGGAACTGATCTACTGCCCAAACTAAAGCAAGTAACTGCTGGGGAGTATTTCTAACGAGAGAAAAGGAGAGAGAGTGGTGATGTTCTGGTTCAGCCTATGACAAATTGACCAGGGAATGACCTAAACTTCTGCCTCTCCCCTCCCTGTGCAAATCACAATACACAACTCTTCATTTTGGCTTCCTAATCTGTTTCAATGAGTAGCAGAACCATTTAAGACTGGTTTGTTTTTTTTTTTTCCTGTGGATTTATATGGTTCTCACAGTGCTGAGGGCTGACTGACTGAACTGTCATAGTACTGAAGAAAACAAGCACCTGGAGAATCTACTGAGACCAGCAGTACTGTGAATACCATACTCACAGAAAAAAACTTTACAGCTTGCATTGTATAGAGTTGCATTTAAACGCAGTAACTCCATATAAGAGCAAGCCATGAGCTGAAGATTGAATTCTCTGATGCTCAATAATGTGTAATAATTCTTTCCCTTTGAAGAAGGATTTGTAGAGACTCTGTCCAGCTGCACATTTTCATGAAGCTTGTAGCAGCAACTTCCTATCTCAGAGGCCAAAATGTTTCAAAGAGGATCTTCCGGTTGGTGTCAAGGAAAACAGATGTGGGAAAGGTGGGGAGATGTGCAGGGAAGAAATGGCTTGTGCTTGAAGCAGAGCCAGATGAAGGAGGTCCTGCCTCCTACCATGAGCAAGGCACACACGCTGCTTGTAACTCCACAGCCTGGCCATACGGCAGGAAGAGCATGAGTGATGTGGGCATTCAGGCTGTTGAGCGCTTTGGTCTCCGTGGGTATGAGATGTCACTCCCTTGCTGTGGGCCCTTCAAACCCCAGGCGACAGTGCTGGCTCCACCACCTAGGAGAGGGAAGTCATGGGCATCCCAGCTGCAGGGTCAGCCAGGGAAAGTTTCTATCTTGAGCTCTCCCATGTGATATCCCTGGTGATGCTCTGCACCCTGGCAGAACCAGGCAAAGGGCTTTAAGATGAATTGCTTTAATGCTTCCACACTCCTCCTTCTCTCCCTGCCTCAAAGAGACAAACCTTAGCTTTGAAGCCTTTGAAATTACATCAAAGCATGAGATTTCCAGAAGAGCTTACGGGAGTTTGGTTCATTTGTCCCATTGATGGTCAAGAGGAGATGGGGAGATGGGCGCTTAATCCCTGGAGGTGCTTTGAAAATTTTTTCCTATGTGTATATCCTTGCTGGGGAGGAAGTGAGAAGTAGTTGGCAGCTCCTTGCCTTTGTAAAAGGCAGATCTTGCCTTTTTTTTTTGAAGATAAAACATGATGGATTTGAAAAGTATGTCCAAAACTCAAGTTTGCCATGAAAACTTCCCACTGTTTTTTAAAGAAGAAGGATCTAAAAACAGCCTGTGACTTTGCCTGATACAAAAGGTGGTATCTGTTGACAACTGAGGTGCTGTTACTTTCTCTCCGTTCACATCACTATGGGCATTGTGTAACCTTGCTATCAGGCTGTGTTGGGACCCTGAGCTGCAGCCAGAACTTGCTGGGAGCTGTAAGTGCTGTTTTGGCTAAGTCTGCTCAAAGTGAGGAGCCACCAGGCAAGCATAGGAGGTGTGGGGCTACTGCTGATGCCCACCCTTGGGGCTGGTGGGGACCAAGAGGAGAGGCAGTGGGAGGAGGTCGTGGCTGGGGGCTGTGGCCAAGGGCTGGTGCTGATGGGTTCTTGCAGAAAGGCAAAGGAAACTGGGCTGCAGCCTTGCTGTTGTGGTATTTTTGTTCAAGGTAATAACAGGAACTTCGCTGTAAATAAAAATAGACAAGTGAAGAATTTCCCGAGTCTGTCTCTGCTCATTTCTTTCTTGATGAGGAATTATCCCACTCCAGAAGAGTAAATCCTTTCTGTCTGCTCCTTGGAAACTGGGACAATAACACTGGAAGCGAAAGAAGAGATTATGGAGTTGTCACGAGGGCAACAGCAACATATTGTACACTGGGTGCCAAAAGTGCCTGCTTTAAAGCAAATGATAGCCGTGCTCTGCGGGGCTCATCCTGACAGCGCGGGGGCAGGCAGAGGCAGGCTCTCGGTGCCCGCCGCGGCTGGGCTGGGTGCGGGCCCTGTCTCCCAGCTGCGCCGGGGGCCCTGCTGCTGGCTCCTGGCTTGGCTCCACCACATCCCTCCCCTCCTGCCGGTCACCCACATTTGGCAGCACCTCACCTTTGGAAGCACATAGCATTCCTGCATCAGCTGATAATCAAAGAGGGTGTGTGTAGGGGGTGTGACCTTTCCCTGATGCTATCAAGTGCCTGTTTCACAAAAAACAACATTTTGCTGCAAAGTCTGAATTTCTGGGGCCACTTTTTTCTTATCATACGATCCAGGGCTCTGAAAGCCTCCCACCCTCAGCCACTGAATGCGTTTTTTGGTTAATGACTGCTGCTTAATCATAAAAGTGCATTAACTGCACTATTCCCACAGAGCCAAGGACCTCTGACAAGAATTGGACTAACTGACCTTTGTCACAGTCTTCCCGCTCCTCCAACGGTGCTACATGGTGCTCGCCTGCTCCTTGTCAAGTGTCCTTTGCATCTTAGGAAATCCCAAGTTACCAGGAAATGCAAAGGCATTTTAGCAGGAGGTCCAGCAGAAGCTCTGGGGGACCTGCAGATGTGCTGCAGACTGCAGATGGGACGTGGCGGAGTCAGAGGCAGCGTCACACAACCCCGGGTGAAAACTTAACCCTGCCAGAGGGCTCTGTGCAAAATGCATGCTCACACCCCATCCCATCCAAGACGGGGTTTGTAGGGAGAGTTAGTGACTCGCTAGGGGTGGGAGTCTTGTTAAAGCTATCATATGGAGGGAATGTCAGAAGCTCATCCAGTTTCAGATGTTGCTTTTTCCATTCTCAGCTATTCACGGCTACAATAATGAGATGGATAAGCCCACTGTTATTGTCCATACAGAAAGTGAAGGACAAGTGGCATCTATTTTCAGAAGCAAATGCAGGAATGTTGTTGGATTTTTCTCCCCCAGATTGTAAGCAGTAAGACAGTGTTTTCAAACCCCTTATTTTTGAGAAGTTTGATTATGCTTTAACTAAAACCAAAATGTCAAAATATAGAAGGCACTATATCTTCTCTGAAAGTGTGTTACTTTTTTTTAATAAAAACCAGCCACTGATACTGATGGATAGATGCTTTGAAGAGAGAGGGGAGGTTCTTGTTTCTGCCCCTGAATCCCAGACACCCTATGATCAAACTTCTGATCAAAGTTTACAAAGTTTGAAACTGAAGAGTAAAGAGAAATGCAAAGCAGCTTGTGAATGGAGAGGTGTGAAACCGAGGGTGTGAAACAGCAGATCTGATCTGCCAGGTTAGCTTTCTCTCTCTACTGAGATGTAAAAGATCAGGCAACACAAAAGATCAGGCAACTCTGCCATAGTTGCCTCTTCTCAAGGATTCTCAAATTCAAGGATTCGAACTTGAGAAGATTTTAAAAAGGCCTGTATGAGATGGATACCCAGAGAAAGAATGATTTATGTGTATGTGAAACCTTGCTAGCAGAGGTAACTAGTTCTGGGAGGCTGAATACAGCCTGAGAAGCCCAAGTTCTGTCCTTACTCATGAATACAGCTTTTGTCGATGGCTGTAGATGTTTGAAGGATGAAGTGCATGGATAGTCTCACTCCTTCTCCACCTCCTGCTCTCTAGGTGGCTGACAGAGTGGATCTGGTGTTAAAAATTTTTTAAGCAAACATGAAGCTCCTCCATGCCTCTTACCCAGGTTGCCTTACTGAGGAGCAGAAGACGATTGAGACTGACAGTAAACGCTGCAGGAGAAAAAGTGGGTGGTGGTTCTAATTTAGGGATGCTCTCTAATTTTACCCTTGCTCTCTAATTTTACCTCTTTTCTCTCTAATTTAAGGATTCAGTGCACATTGTTTGGCTGAAGCTCAGTGGAGACTATGCAGAAAATTGCTGTATTCATCCACTACCTTGCTGAAGCCTGGATTTTCACAGCAGCCTGCTCCTAGCACTGCTGAGGATCAGGATACTTACTCAGAATATTAGTTCTGTGCTTGTCAAGCATTTCCAGAAAAAATTATTTGTATTTTAATTTTTTTTTCCTAGAGTTTATGAGAAAAATATTTTCAGTTCAAAGTTTAGCCCTCTTGATGTTTTTTCATCATGGCATTAGTCTAGCCAAGCACTTACATCCATGCTTAAGTGTAAATGCATGCCTAATAGAGTTAAAAGGAGCTCCAAGAGTGTCCCTTGCTGCCCCACTGAACAGGCATGGGCAATGTGTAAACGTAGGTGTCTTGCTGAATCACAGCGAAGTGATAATATGCTCTCACTAGCTGAGACGGAGCAGTGAACTGCATGTGTTAACAAGGTGAGATTTCAGAGTGGAAGTGACATTAGAGGACAGGGAAACCAGTTTTTAATAGCATCTGCTGCACCTTGACAATTGCTCCAAGACACGAGTCTGAGCTGAAACAGCAGGACTCTGAGACATAACTTGGAAGTGGTCTGGATGTTTTGCATCTCTGTTGGCTTTCTGTGTGGGCATACTGAGGGGAGGATTTCTTCTGTTCTCCTGTGCGGAGTCACACACCTTACTTTCTCATGATAGGACAAATAGGCCACCAAGAAAGTAGGACACTTGGCCTCTCTCCTCTATGGGAGGTGCAGTGCAGATTGGCTTCTGAGAACTAGGACAGTGCCTCCAAAAGTAGAACAGCTGGTCACCCTGTTCATGGGTTTGTTGACTTACAAATGTATCCTTTAAAGCTCAAGATTTAAGAGACATTTTTGGCCTACTTAGGGAAATATTTTCTGAAAACAGGGACAGACACACTGGAACAGACCCAAACCTCTGCTTTTCCTCTGAAGCACTGAGCACAGCAAGCAACTGGAGGATCCACATGCTGGAAAAATAAACCCAATGAGTGCTCTGCGTCACTTCTTGCATATTGAGTGATACCACAGTGACAAATCCACCTCTCCTTGTTTGGGAGGTATTCACTTTTCAGTAGCAGAACATGGGCAGAAAGACTTGCGCTGCAGTGTGAGATGATGCTTCACTGCAGGAAAACTTACCAAATCAAACTTGTCTACATGTGTATGCTATATCTATCTCTCTACATAAAACATCTACTTGAGCAGAAACTGACTTCCATTCAAGTACATAGAAAGCATCCACAGAGGGTTTAATTCTTCTGCATTAAGGTCTTTCTCCAAGTGTAATGAGGGCCATAATGTCTACAATCCCATTTGAGTTGTAACAATGCCAGTGGGATGCTAGCATGTTGTCCTGGTCAGTAGGATGTGCCTGGGGATTGTGCAGAGCCTGTATGGGTAAACAGGAGCAAAGAGTTAAAACCAGGTCAGCTGACATGGTTCTTGGAAAGAAGCTGTTGTCCTCACTGGTTGAGAAAAACCCCTCCATGGCTCCCATGATGATGGCCATTAATATTTCCACCTGGTTGCGACGTGGACTAATCCCACAGGAGCTTTCTCACCTTGAGCCAGAGGTGACTCAAAGTCATTGTGCTTCTCTGAAGTCTGGGTTCACTCTCTTGGGACTCATCATTAGTCAAGTCAGGTATGAGGCTGAATCTTAATAGTTAGAGAGGGAGGCTAATAGAAAGGGAAGCCTTCCAATTTTTTTAATCCAGTAAGTGTGCTATGGTAATGAATTTGGAGCCTAGTGGCTCCAGTTGGAGTGGGAAGCTCACTGCATTGAGAGCAGGTCTTTAATCCACATAAAGAGGTGTTTCATAAGCCATATGTGATGCCCTGCTTTGAATATTAATATCCAGAGTACTTATTCAGCTCACAGCCATTTCATGGAAATGCCATGCCTCTGTGAGGCCAGACGGAGCCCTTGGGTGCTCCAGTTTTGGCTTTTTTTGCAAAGACAGTTTCAGGTTGTTCTGTCGTCTTAATTCAAAATTCTCATTCAGCTTAGAGTCCCTGAAACCACTGCATTAATATTACATAATATTAACTGATTTTAGATTTAATGGAAATGTGAAGGAGACTATAGGACAGCAGGCTTGGTCTACTTAGCCAAGTGACCTGTTGGTTATATACTTCAAGAAGTTACTTAATCTTCCACAGGGCAGGCTCTTCTAAAATGAAATAACACAGGAGGCAGGGACTGTTCTGGCAAGCACTCATGTTTTTAAAGGCCTTCTGCAAAAGCTGGGGAATGAATATTCAGTGTGAACTGAGATGCATTCTCGCTGTGTCAGCCGTGCAGCTTTTGTTCTCTACATTGATACCTGTGGGCAGAGCTGGGGAAATGACAGCTACGGAGCTCCTGGTGTAGCACTTGCTCTCACCAAGTGCCATTCATCCAGAGCTGGGGGCACTGCACCTATGGCAGTGGCAGGCTAAAAGTGAAATGGAGCTCTTAGAAATGGACGTGGATAACCCTGTTTGGTTTTGATATTGGCATATGCCTGTGATAATGCCTGGGGAAGATGGTTTGGGCTGCTATGCTGGGCCCTTGTCATACCCTAGCTCTAGCAATCAAGAGTGGAGCCAAGCCAGCTGCCTTGTGGGGGATCCTTCCCACAAAGCCAGACTTAGTGAGCAATGAGTGGGTTGTCACTTCTGTGCATGGATTGTTACAACTGTTTTTCTCTCCCAGCGCTGGAAAGGGAGGATGTAGCACGTATTGCTTTTCTCTGCGGGTGGTTACTGCATTTAAATGTGCTCCCTATTAAAAAGTATCATTGTTATTTGCTAGCTGTGGCTGCAAAGCGCTCTTGTTCTCTGGTGACCAGCAGGACACAGCACATACTTGCAGTGCAAGAATCCTGCTTTGATGCAGGGCAAAAACTAATCCTAGCCTTGACACAGATTAAGAAAATAAGTAAGAAATAGTGATGGAAGGGAACATTTGTGTGCAAATTTCAAGGACATGGATCTTGCAAACTGTGCTCATCAGCAAACCATCTCATCCTCTTTATTGTATTTATTCATGCATGAGGCAAGAGGGTCGCTTCATCTTTTGGACCAAATCCTTCTGGATTTCAGTTGTGTAGCCTATGATAGAAGTGATGTATGTAGGATCAGGCAGATCAGGTACCTTCCAGTGACTCTTCCAGAAGACTGGGAACGGCACAGCCACACCACTGGCCCGAAAGACTTCAGCCTGGGTGTGTAAGAGCTTTCAGAGAGGGGGCCTGGAGCTCCTGTGTGAGCAACCACGGCATTACTCTGCTGTGCCTGACAAGAAATCCTACCTGGGCCAAGGACAGCAACATAATATGATAAGGAGAGACAGGACTATCCTCCAGGGATTTCTAGGCACACAGCATGGTGTGGAGTTGTCTTGGGCATCTTCATTGCCTAAGCAAGATGAAGGTGTAACTTGCAAAGTACTCTGTGGGTTGAGAAAATAAAGAATGAAAATGTCTACCCAAACCATAACTGTCCTTTAATGAATTCAAGGATCATCAAGCACCATCCTGAATTTTCAAAGCATGTCAGCTTGAATTTCTACAGGAGAGTAAGTCACTCACAGCAGAGAAGGATGAAAACCTCAAATGTGCTGCAGGCAGAAGGAGTTTCAATGCCCCTACACCCCAGGGAGGCAGGTGGGGAGGTGAAGTGGGTGCTGGGTGTCGTAACCTTTGGAAGATCCCTCTCCCCTACCTGCCACTACCTCAGACATGGTCCTCTGCCCTGGCAAGTCCCTTCTCCTCACCTGGTGGGTGTATTTCATTTCTTGAGCTTGTCTGGGAGATGGACCAGCGGCGCTCTCAGGAGGCAAGGAGGCTATGCAGAGACAAAAAAGAGGCAGCAGGGCTTTGAGGGAGAGGGAACAGTGGTCAGAGACAGCTGAAAATCTGCTCACCCCCTGAGAGGGAGTCTGACCTCCTGGGGCTGAGAACTGCTGGGAGCTGAACAGCTGTGCTCTTTCTCCCTGCTTGTGTGCTATCAGCTTGAGAAAATAGCCAGGATTGTTTGTCTTATGACTGTCCCTCATCTGGACATGCAGAGAAAGCTGTATCAGGTGGAACAGAGATGTTGCCACCAGGTAACTCCCCCTGCCTGCAGTGGGGCCAGTGCCCTTGTGGCTTTGCAGCACCACATAGCATCCAGAAGCTGAGCCTGGGGGGGCTGCAGCATGAGCAGAGTGGCCTTTCTTCTCTGTTATACCCAACTGCACAATCTGTTCCCCCTTCCTTGTCTGGGGTCATCTGTCTCTGTGAGCTTTTACTGGATTTCATGGGGTTTGCTCTGCTCTGACAACAAAGGTACTAAAAAGAGATGGCTAAAAAGGCTGCTCCTGGTGAGGGAAAGAGTAAGGTGCTGGAGGAACTGATGAGAAAGGAGATTGAACTGGGTGCAACAAACACGTCTAGGATGGTGAAAGGATCACCTCTTCAGTTAAAGAGAATTTGAGGTCTGGGAGCTTATTTAAAGAGTGTGGGATTGGGACAAGATGGCAGTAAAGCCCAGCCTTTAGACTGGAAATGATTTAGGTCTTTCTCCCTGTACTGCTCCAGGGAGTGTGTGCCTCACATAGGGTGGGACCAGCAGTGGGAGCACTGGGCAGGGAGGAGAGAGCATGGCTTTCCAGCAACTTGCCTCTGCTTTTGTGAAGGCAGTGATGGAGCTTCCAGGAAAGCAGAGGCTGTGCTCACAGTGGCTGGGTGGTGAACTGGGAAGTGTCGGGAGCTCATGACAAACAACAAATTTAAGGAGAAGGATTCATTTTTCAAGACTGAAGCAGGCACAGAAAGTGGCACAAGGGTGATTTATGTACTTAAGCAGGGTTTTGGCATTTGTGCCCAGCTTTGTGGTTCATTTCCTCATTCACTCAAATGCATAAAGACTGAACAAATGTTTGGTAAACAGGAACCCAAGGTTTCAGCGATGAAAAGCTTTAACTCTCACCCACAGAGCTGCTTGCAGCATTGGCTTGGAAATGTTTTTGAGACGATGATGATTTCCTCCTCCCCAGTCTCATGACTGGGGTGGCTGCAGCAGTGACCCCCCACATTGCTGCACCCCCACCAAGCTGCCAAGGGCTGGAATGAGAGAGAAAAGTGTGTGGTGAGGTGGAGCCCTTTGGGTCAGCCTCCATCGGCGCTAGCAGGGGCCAGCTCGGAAACTTGCACAGCTGCTGCCCGGGCTCGATTTGGGCTGTGAATAACTGGAGAGCTTTCCATCACCAGGGCTGTCAGTTCAGGTATTTGCAAGCACTTTCTCTGGTGGTTTCTTTTTAGTGTGGTTGCTGGACAGGGAGGACAGGATAGAGAGAGGAACCTTTCATGCTTTAGCTTCTGCAGCATCCGGCATTTTCATGAAACCACAAAGGATGTTAAAGAAAAAAGAACAAGCGCTCTGTTTATAGGGATTTAGGCCGCCAGAACAAAGAGGGGGCTGTGTTGTTCAGTGATCACTCAGAGTCAAGGAGCCAGAAGACATAGGTTCATAGGAGATGGGCTTCCAGGCTGAAGCCCACCCTCCCCTGGCCACAGCTTGGTGCCCCTCACTTGTGCTGCAACAAGGGTTGGCAGAGCTGGCTGGCACTTCATATCCACTGTGCTGCCCAGCATTGCTGTGCATGTTAAAAAGTCTCTCAGGATGATGACTCTAAATTTCTGCAGCTGCCTGGGAATTTGTCTTGTGCAGGCCTTTCCACTCAGAGCCCCTTGCAGGACACAAAGGAGAAGCATGCAGCACCCATACGGGGAATGCATGGGAAAGGGAGTTGGGCAATATACAGTCCACACACTGACTGCTGCTGCACTGGTTGAGAGCAAATGTTTCTTTCCACCACCTGTGTTCAGTGCAGATTTTTGTGCGAGCACAATAGTGGGAGGTAGCACAGAAACAGGTCTGATGGCAGTAGCAGAGAAGTTTCTGCTCCCAGAGGTAGTCTGGATGCTTTTTTAAGGAGCATTGCACCAGGACAATGGCAGTGGGAGAAGAGTGATGACAGCTTGTGATTCTTAATCTCTTGTTCATCTCTCCTCAGTGTCCAAGCTGACTGAAATGCAAAATGAAAGCAATTGTGCAGCATAAATCAGATGATGGAAGTCTTTTTCGTGATCTACACTCAGCATCACCCCCACAGCTCCTGGACTCTGTGCTGAGGTGGCCAACAGGGTGTGAAGGGGCCATAGCCCACCACCCACCCACCATGTCAGCCCTTGGAGGAACAAATTGCAAACCAAGAAGTGGCCTGCAAACATCTCAAGCCACCCAGTGCTCATTTGTAGGTATTTGTGGAGAAAGCCATTTTGGAGGGATGCAATGAATGGCTACAGTGCCATTGCAGACTGAAGGTCTGTCCAGTCAGTCCTGGTGGTGGCTACAGGAGCCTGCCTGCTCCCATACCCCAGTGGCTGGCATGATTCCCAGAAAAGCAGTGGCAACACAAGGGTAGAGCATGAGAGAGGCACAGCTCTGTACGGCTGTGGGTGCCCTGCACCAAGAACATCCACACTCTGCCTCCAGCTTGGGGCATCAACACTTTTCCACCTGAATTAAAGTTGCTCTGTTTTCCTAGATAAAGAGACCCTTGCCCAAAATTACTGGTTTCTCCTTACTGCTGGATCATGGTAACTCTTAGGAAAAAGAGCTGCAGGAGGCAGAATAAATAAATAAGTTCTCACTCATATTTTTTAGTCAGCCAGTGGCCATTGGACACCTCATTTAAGTATATTATTAGCAAACCAGGGATTTCAAACATAAACAGCAAGCAAGATGGCATGTGGGTGTGGGTGTGTGTGTGTGTGTGTGTGGGTGTGTGTGTGTGCTGCCTCCAGATGCTGCTGGCACATGTCTGATGCGTGGGCTCTGCATCCCAAAAGCGTCTCCCAGGGCAGGGACAGCCAGGAGGGTGTCAGGGCAGGAGCTCTACTTTGCTTTGCAGGGAGGGTGAGCAACCACTTCTGGCCTTCCTGGGTGCTCAGCACCCTTCCAGGGTTCAGACTGCCCTGAGTCAAAGGGTTGGCCATGTGTGGTGCTCTGTTCCAACTGAACTATGTCCAAATCATCTCGTCTTAACCTGCAAAGAAAATCCTGGGCTAAGAATATTTTAGAAGCTTTTGGAAAGGTGAGGGCTGAATCAAATGCTACTGTTTTATTGTCCAATTTTCTTTTAACAAGCTGTCCATTCATGGAGTGCCAGTGAAATTTGGAAGTCCTATTTTGAGTGTGGAAGAGACTTCATAATTTCTAGTACTTATGGAACTTGTGAAAGTTATTCTCTTTTTAGGTTTATGTAAAAACATTCCCAGAGTCAAGCACATGGGGAATTTCTGAGGAAAAGGTGTGGGGATACAGTCTAAGTAGTCTCCATGGTTTTCATAACCCTGGTAGAGAAAAAACCCACATGTTTTACAAGGGTATTTTTTCCAAAAAAGGCTTGATTAGGAGTCTCCACATTACATAAGTGACTTAAAGCTGAAGATTCAAGCTAATTAAACACATTTCTGCTGTACCAAACTGTCTGTACAGATACTAATTAATCTAGTCTAAGTCTTTTCGTCCCCTTTGTAGTCAGGTATTCTTGCCAGATGATTTTAGTCAATCAGACATGAATTCTTTTCAGCACTGATTTTGTGAAAAGTTTGAATTTGCTCCTAGAGGTTTTTGTTTACTCTTATGGACAGTCATGCTGGTCCACAGTACTTCTGCAGAGCTTTCACAGTAAATGTGCTAGTGAGTTTTGGATGTGTATCCCACACACTTGTGTCACCCATGTGCATGACTTGGAAAACACACATAAAGACAGAATCCTTACCTGAGGTTCCCTTACAGCTAAATTTCTTCATTAAATAGAAGATATTCCTGTCCACCAATAGCATATACCAAATCATCAGCTGAAGGAATTCCTAAAAAGCTGTGGGACTGACCACGAGGTAGAGCCAGAAGGTCAGTGAGGTGTCTCAGGTTAACAGCAGGATGGGAGAGGTAACTCCAAATTCAGCATCATCATCCCAGACTTGCATGCTAGTGAATCCCACCAAGCTAGCCAATACTTCCAATATATTAGTTTTCCAGACCTTCCCGTCAACATTTTTCATAGCTAAATTTCTGTGGATCATGTCTTTAGTGTTCTCTTGAAATATATTTTGGTGTCCTGTAAATGTGTTATCACTCAGAGACAACACAAAGTGCCTTCAGACACTAGGCAGAGAGCCAAAACCTGTCCTTGGATGAATATTTGCAATTCCTCCTGACTCCATGTTATCTGAAGGTCAAGTCAGACCCAGACTGAAATGTTAAGTCAAAGCCAAAGAAGTTTTAGGAGGACAAAAGTCGTTATCAGTAGCTTCCACTTGCTTTTTTCTGGTGGTGGGGAGGTAAAATGTGAGTAAGAGGAGGCAAAGGGAACACCCCAGATGCATCTTGTAGGATTCTATAATCCCTTGGTTTCCAGCTGTTAAAGTGCAAGGTGCTCTTACTTTAAAGTGCTCTTACCTTATAATTTGTGCTGAGTTCTTCCATAGCCTTTTTTGCCAACATTGAGCTCAACTATGTCTTTGACTGGGTGCATATTTTTTGGTTTTTCTACTGACTTTTTCTGTTGGGTCCATCTTGCTGGGCGAGATTCCTGTGCAAGGGTAGGGGCGCTTGCAAGAGGTGCAACATAAGAGCTGGCTGCACCTCCTCCCTCCTAGTTTCAGGAAGGCATATCCAAATGTAATCCTACGTGCAAACATCAGTGAGTCTGCGGTACTAAAAGCTGTCTGCTAAACACCGATGCTGTGCTTGGCCAGCATCTTACGGGACTCAATCCTTTGCATGGAGATTACAAACTAGAGAGCTAGGGCTGCCCATGGTTCCCCTTGGTACAAGCCTTGGCGATGTGCCTCTGCCTCGGCTTGTCACAAGGAGAACCCCTCAGCTTCTTGTCCCCATTCACGGCTGGGCTGGCTCCCACACCCCATTGCCACGCCAGCTGGGGAGGGCTTCTCTCACCAGGAAGACACCTCCCTGCCAGTTGCTGGCCTAGGGCCACCACCAGCATGTTCCTCACCGGTCTCAAAGTCATCTCCAAATGGCAATGACTCCTCTGAAGCCCACTAAATGAATTTGCTCTTTGCAGATAACTGGTTAGCATTGGGACCTAGAATATTGCCTTGTGGCTGCTAATAACCTAGGTCAGAACTGAGCTGGTGATTTATTCAGGAAAGGCTTTATATCTGCCTCCTTAAGTGCCTGCCTTGCTGCTTTGCCTCTCCCCCGATCTCTGTTCCGATCCCCTTACTCTCACATTCTGGGTATTTCCAGCTACCTCTGAATGAGGCATTAATGCAGATAAATATTACTGCAAGGAAGTAATGGCCAAATACTCTCTGCATCATCTATATGCATTGGTTGGGGAGTGATTTTTCATTTCATACATCATTAACTATTTCAGCATGTGGCAATTCTGCAAAATAAGGAAGAGAATTAGAGAGCTGAAGAGCCCACCCTTTGTTCTTGCTGTTTCCAGCACTTGCAGGCACAGGCACAGGGTGATTGTTGTACATTTTCTGACCTGAGAAGCCTGGCCTGGCTTGAGATGCATCTGGATGAGCTCATGTGAAACTTGTCTGGATCCTGTATTAAGACACCCTGCACAACTTTATCCTTATTTTCTTCCTGTCTTTCTGCCTCTCTCTCGTCTTTTCTAGGCTTTAACACAGCCATGTAGTTTTACACTCTTCTCATTCCCCAAACCTCCCCTTTGCTGTATTCTGCATTTTTCAGTGTAATTGGTCCCAGCATATAACACACAACTGTAAGCTCTTTCCCCTAACTCCAATAAGAGCTCATACCCAAGTGAAGTAATCTTTCCCACCTGGGCTGCTCCAGTGGTTTCATATCACTTAATTCTCCCTCATGAGTTGAGGACAAGTTCAAGGTAACATCTGCTCGGCTTTATGTTGGTTGTGTTTGTACTGAGGGTCCCTCGGTTCCCATTGTCAAGCAAGTGAAAGGAATGGCTTTGCCAGAGTTCCACATTTTCTGGGAGCATTTTCTGGAAGATAACCAACTCTGCTGGGCTCACCCTGCTATTGGAGGCCCCATTAAAATCAAGGATGTATGTTCAGTGGATTTATTCTTCTGCACCACTGTGCTTGTTCCACCTTCCTATTTTCCCCTTGACTTTCTCTGTGAATTTGTTTCCCACCTGCTCTGTCCCTGTTGCTGGTGGCACTGGGCTGTGAGACAGCAGCTGAGCTGCCTTGCCCTTGGCAAGCCACAGGCTTTGGAGGGCCTGCACCTTGCTGTGGTCCTGCAGCTGGCAGTGCTGGCCTGTCAGCCACGCTGCTGAGTCTCATTTCAAGTCCTCTGCTGGAAAGAGCTACCAGATTTGCTTTGTGGGAACTGCTTCTCAAAGGCAAAGTACACCCTCACATAATGCTCTGCTGGCAATGCCCACAGACCCCGCAAAAGCGGCAGGCTCTCCTGCAAAGCATTTCAGGGGTCTTTTGATCCTGGGGATGTATCTGAAGGTCATCTCCTCTGCCATGTTGCAAGTGTGGTGGGAATTAAGGGGTGTTTTTCTGAAGATCTCTCCTCCTCATGGACTCACATGTCATGCAGAGCTCATTCATCTCTGCAGTGTGCTACTGAATGCCTTGAAGTGAGCCATCATTTCATTTTCGGTGACTTCCTAATGTGTTTGTTCCTTTTTTTCTCCAAGCAACAGCAGAGGCATTGCTGTATTTGGCAAAAGAACAAAGCCTTATTGTTCAAAGCCTGTGCGCTCCAGTATCAGCTGGGACAAACACACCATTGCACTCTTAGACCTCCATCTCAAAAGCCAGCTGGACAAAGAGTGAAAAGGCTCAAAATCACAAGTTAGAAAAGCATTTACCTTTATCTTCTCTCTAAAGGACTCTCTTGAGTAGTTGTATATCTGTGCTTTCTTTCTGTTAGTAATACCTCTCTAGAAACCTGAAAATAGCATCTTTTTCTCTATTGATTTGTCCCCCTGAGCAGCACAGATTTCCCCCCCTTCCAATTGACATGGCTCATCGTGTTGATTTACGTATGCAACTCTGTTATCAATGAATGTCAGTGTGGCTCTGGTCACACAAGGTGGGCATGCTATTCTTTTCTTGGTGACTGCCTGGCAGCAACAGCCCTTCCCAGGAATCTTCTCCACAGGCAGGTGCTGGGGTGATGCCTCAGTTTCAGTGCTAGCCTGGACCCTGGCAGCCAGCAGTGGACGAGCCCCAGGAGGCTGCTATTACACTGAAACTGCTTTGTGGCCAACCAAAACGTGCAATGCTAGTATAACATAGTTCATATCGATACAATTCCCAATTTTTCTGTCATAATTATACCTGGTAAAAAGGGCACCTTTCCTGACGTACACCTTAGAAGTGTGAACCCGGTGTTGCTTTGCCACAGAGTACCTATATTATTCTCTCTCCATGAGCCAGTATTCTCAGCTTTCAATTATTTTTGCTGGTTTTCCCAGCCCCTCCTGCAGCCTGGCAGCATGCTGGTTAGGAGGCACCCAGAAAGAAAGCTTGCACAACAGCCATCAGACAATTGCTTATCTCTCTGCCCTGGGGTATGTCATGCAGCCCAAAGCCACACTGAAGACTTTTTCTGTTGACGTGACAAACTCCTGTTCAACTTCCTGTATGCTAACCCCGCAAAGTGTTTCATTGCATTTGGGTCTCCTTCTGCCATAGAGTGTCTTAATTTTGGACTACTTCTTTCCTAGACATATTATTCTGTGTGTCCTTTGAGCTAGGTCATTTTCTTCCCATGCAACATATCTTTTTTGTCCTTTTGTGTTATTTTCCACTCCTGGCTGGTGATTGCATCTCCTCCCCACTGTAGTATCAGTTGCAGTTTTGATAAACACACTGTCTAATGCTTTTTCTAGATCATTAATGAAGATGGTAAATAAAACTGGAGTTAACACCAGTTTCTAGTAATAACCCTACTGGATGCCTCCCCACAAGCTGACAGTTTTGTTGCTAATCACTATTCATCACCAAGCCTGAACGTCAGTGTCCCCGTGTGAGGTAATTTATATTCATTTAACACCATTCATCACAAAATTGGACAAAAACATGGCTAGAAAGGACCTCAAGAGGCTAATTTCAGAAATATTCCAGAAGCTTCCAGCCTGCTTTTAAACACAGGCAAAGATACAGGTTTTATATTCTTGCCAGGCAGGTGGGTCTAGTGTTGCTTAGCAGCCCCCCCCC
>WBMY01007048.1:2112-53134 GCA_013397315.1 Donacobius atricapilla | reverse complement strand
CCCCCCCCCCTTTGCCAAGCATCGAACTTTAACCTCTCTCGCAGCAATCCAGGCACTTTGTTTCTTACCACACTCACAATGGATATAGAGAATTGTCTGGAAGATGTTTATTCCCTCCTTCTCTAGAAATAGTATTGTGTCTCCCCTGCTTTCCTTCTTTCTGGAGTAAACAATCCCTATGAGTAAGTGTTTCTTCCCAATTCGTCTTTTCTAGACCTCTTATCCCACTTCCTTCCAGACTTCCCTGAACTGAACAAGTATTGTAGTACCACTGGGTAAAACTGAGGGCACATCTGTGTATTTTACAGGCAGAGCTTTTCTCTGAGTGCACTGATATGGTGAGTGCCTTGTGTATGACAAATGGCACTTTTTATTCATTTCAGGTTCCTGCATTGCTGCACTGCTCCACACCTGCCTAATCATCTGTCTCTCATTTTGTCCCTGTGCAGCTGACTATACCTACCTCTGGGCACAACATTGCTTCTCTCCCTTTTTTTTTCAGACCTTTAACATGCCAGGATGATTTCTGATTCTAATCTTTTTTCAGGTCTTTGCGGATCCTCTCAGCTTGGTGTCATCTACATATCTGACAAGGATGCCCACTATCTCATAACCCAGTGGCTGGACCTCTGTTGAACCCTACTCAACCCTTTCTTGTATTTTTACAAAGACACTTTCTCTCTGAGCATGTTTTTTCCAACCTGTTTTGCACTCCTTACTTAAGGTAATTTGTCTAGGGCATGTTTCCTTAAATTTACCTCTTGTAACATGAAGTGAGATGGTACCAGAGATGTACCAAAATCAAGATACAAGAAGGATCCTGCTTTGTCTCTATCCACAAGACCTGTTGCAGGATTAAATTAGGCTGATTTGACATGATTTGCTCCTGACGAATCAGCACTGGCTGTTCCTCTTCTCCTGGTTGTTTCCTAGGTGCTGATGATTAATTTGTTTAATTATTTGTTCCAGTGCATTTCCAGGAACCGAAATAGAGCTGACTGGCTGTAGCTGCCGCACTCCTCTTGCTTCCCCTTTTTGCAGCCAGGCAGGGTGCTGCTCTGTGAGGAGCCCTGCTCCCCCGTGCTGCTGCTGAGGATTCATGGAGGGTCCCAGCCTGGGCTGACCCATGTGTGAGGTACTGCTGCAAAGCCATCAGACCCATGCTTTCCTCAGCCTTCCTCTGACCACCAGTCTATGGCCTCCCTGTTCACCTTCCTGTCCTGTGCTAGTTTCCTTTATGTCTTTCTCGATTTTATCCACCATAGCACATGCTGTCCTTTGATGTCATGGCCTGAGCTGTCTGCATGTATCTTGTGTATTTTCTGTTTGCTTCTTCCTTCCCTGTGAGACCCTGAAAACTGACTGACACAGCCAGTTGATCTTTCTCTATATTTCTTAACTTTCAATTTTGCCTCAGTGTGATTTATTGACCATTACAATTTCCTTCTGTAGACAATTCTGACATTTTGGAATGTCTTTGTCCTTACTTCCCAGAGTGGTTGCTTACCAGTGTGCTGTGTTGCCTGAATATCTGGTGCTCAGCACAGCCTCTCAGTGGGGAAATGCAGAAACTCAGACTTTCAATGAAATGATCAGCTTCACCCACTTCCAACTGGACTTTCCCAAACTGCACAAGACTTCTTGTTTTCGGTAACTTCCTTATCTCTTAGCAAAAATAAGCACAGTGAGCCAAATTCTGACCTCATTTACACCAGTAAAATCTGGACCTGTGCCAGCAAACTGCTGAAGTTGTTTTGGGCTTACAGTGATGAGAATGAAAGCAGCATCTGCCTCATTAATTCCCCCAATCCACAGAAAGTAAATGATTCCAAGAGGAAATAGCTCCACAGAAAGGAACCCTGGAAAGAATTAGAGACTGACTTAATGGGATTAAGGAGGAAAAAACTGCTTAAGCAAATTCAAATTGATCCTCTCTTCAAAACATTCAAGGTGCCAAAATAAATAAAAACACTGTTTTGGAAAGGAAAAGGTTAAAAAGCTATGAAAACAAAATATCTCAGCCTCTTCTAATGCTGTCCTGTAGCAAAATGAGCACAACCCAGAAAGGGTTGCTGAATCAGCAATACCTACCTGCTGCTTGGTGTTTGTCTATGGAACTCTAAGGACGGAGGCTCATTTCCCACTGTATCCACATGGCTCATTCTGCATTTCCAGGTTTGATAAAATACTGGTTTCCCAGATGGCATTACAAGTAGGGTTGGGTGAACAGGCCCGGGAAATGGAAACCCCTCTCAGATGCCTCACCAACTTGACATCCACACCCTAGAGCCATGCTCCAGTTGTTGTTTTGGCTTTTTGTTCTGCAGTTAATTACCATCTTTGCACATTCCTTCACCCATTCCACACTGTGCATGGCACTAGGATCAGATAGGCCAAAAATCAGTATGTGCAAAGAGCCTACTCCTGATGTGTTGCTACATATACTAGAAGCTGCATGCATTCAGCCTGCTTTTGTACAGCGATGTGGAAGGGGAAATACCTTGAACAACTGGCAAAAGCCAGCGTGATTCAGGCAGGCAGGTGGCCCTGCATGCTGGCTGGCTGAGAGTGCAAGGTTCACACTGCCTATTAGTAATAGCTGGAGGCAAGCAGGAGCTGTGACCCACACATGCAAACTGTCTTCATCTGCAGCCAGCAAGGTGCTGTCCCGTTCACCCAGGCACCCTGATCTACCTGCAGAAGAGCTGGAGGAAAATAATTAAAGAATGGTCAAGACCACTGAGTGACATGGACATTTCTTCTCCTTTTAGAGACAAGAGCACACCACTGCCAAGGGCAGTCAAGTACTCAGGACATGGACTATCTACTGTGATGACTTTTGAGGGAGAAAAGGGCTTTGTGCAAAGACCCTTACACTGCAAGGTGATCTTGGCTAAATGAAAGCACACAGAGGGAATATGTGAGAATGTACAAGGGCCACTCCCTGTGATGGGAGACTACAGAGTGATCTACTTCACATAATTCAGAAATTATAAGGCAACTTGATAACAGTGCTGCAGTAGGAAATGGAATTCTGAATGGGGACTTCCATTTAGGGAAAATGTACAATCTGCTAGATGCAGAGGCAAAACAGATGCAGAGGAGAAAATGAGGGTCTAAATGTTATATGNTTAACTCTCCAGACCTTTCAGTCTTTATGCCAAGACTGGGTGATGTTCTAACAGATGCATCTGAAAATCTGAAAGAAATTGCTGGCAAGCCTCAGAAATTACTGGGGTGGTACCATGGATCTCTTATGCAATAAGTTACACTTGATGATCATAATGGTCTCTCCTGACCTTAAGCAATGAGTCCCTGACATTCAGCTGTCCTCAAGTGTGCCACTTTATTGTACAGCAGTTTTGGATCAAAAATAGCTATTATCAGTGAAGTAAACAGAAAAATTAACAATGTGGTTGCTCCAGCACCCCTTGTGCTCCTTAATTTGTTGTTTCTTTATTTTATGTTGTCCTTACATTTTTAGAGTGCTGCAGATCTATGTATTAGATATGCAGAAGCACATTACAGGGGTAATTATAAGGCAGCTGGAGGGTTTTGGCAGCTGGGAGGGGGATAACAAGCACTCTTGGCTCTCTGAGAGGCAGTGTGTGTTTGTGGGAGAGGGGTTTTAGCTGAATGATAAGATTGTCAGCAGGGAGAGTCAAAGTGGCTGACAGCAGTATTTGCATCATTTTGGAGTTAACCACTTCCAGAAAAGAACATCAGTTTGCCACAAAATAGAAGCCATTGTTTACCCTGCAGACTGGTTATCTCTTGAATCTTGTAAAAAAGGGCTTTTTTCAATGCAGCTCTAAACCCAAAGTATAGGGTGTTTACAGAGGTTTAAGGCCAAATGCTTCAGGAAGCCACTGTCCCAACCAACACACAGCTCTCTCGGTGCTGTGTGTGCTGGAGGAGTCTGCCGTGGTGCAGAACCAGAGTCCACATCCACAGTGGTGCACAGCTGAGAGAAACCTTGCTTCTCTTGCTTCACTTGTCTCACTTTGCCCTAGTGAAACACCCTAGCTTGGGGTGTTTGTTCTCCTCAAAGCATACCATGACTGTGCTCCCTTGTTATCTGTGAACACTTCAACCTTGCAGCTGGGGAAGGGTGGTACACATAGGGACTTGGCTTTAGGGAGAGTAGCTGGACTTGGCTTTAGCAGAGCTGGAGCCAGGGAGGCAGGACCAGGACACATAAGGTGCCTCTCACTAGCATTTTAGTTTGGATGATGGAAACACATCTCCTGGCCAGGCCACATAACTGTGGTTTGATGATTCATACCGAGAAAGAGGATTGCAGCATGTAAGCTGGACTCCTCTTGGGTGACACTGTGCTGGAAGAGGAGATGCAGGTGTGCACTGAGGTGTTCCAACCTGTGGCTGCTCAATCACAAGTAAGACTGACAGCACACCAGCACTGCTCCTGTGCTGCTCTACTTGCTAAGACTGATAGGGCCCTTACCTTCTGTGACTGTGTCAGTCAAAATACTTGAATGTCTCTTGTTTCCCAAGATCAGAAGTGGTTACGTTAATTTATATTTCAGAAGGACCCATCAATGGAACTGTCTTGGACATGATATCATCAGGAAGGCCAGAGTGTCTAGCCTCTCTTCTGTGACTGAGGATGTGAAGCTGGCTTTCTACTGAGAGCCAACTTGTGCCTATCTCTCAAGTTTCCCTGCTTCATATCCCTGGCCTGAACCAAGGCTGTGCTAATTTTTCACTAATGTCTGAGTAACAGTGTAGGGGAAACCTAAAGTGGTGAGGTTACAGAATAGTCCTAGGCTTGATTGTCAGGAGCCAGCATAATCCTTCACTGTCCCTGGTCAACACTGCCACAGAGATTATTTCCAAGGTGAACCTTGACTTTCACATTAGTAGGACCATTAGCTCCATTTATTTTGACAAAATCCTCTCTAAGATGATCATAATTTTCTTTGCCAAATTTAAAATTTCCCTTTGGTTTTATGAGTATAAACTGTTTGACTTGCTGAATGTTGTTGAAGACTGACCTTCCCAGTCCATGCCAGTGATGAGCAAATTGAATCCTAACTTGTGTGTCGTTTCTCCGTCAGAAAACAAAGTGCTTTGGCAGTCTGGATCAAAGGCACTATGTAAATTCAGGATTACTGTTGTTCTAGTGAAATGAGCTCCTGGAAAAATCATGTTGATTTCTCTTTTGAGATTGCCTGTAACTTGGACCCTTTGATGTCTAATAGCCTGGCACTGTATCTCTTGTAGCTATAGCCTATAAACATAAATTTATAATGAGTAAGTAAATTATTATTATTTTTAGGACCTAAGAATACAAGCTTATACACATGACACAATGTATATACAGGGCCCAAAGCTGTTAGAAAGAGACTCGTAGGTGAGGTGCTCTGTTTAATCCAGCATGGACATCTTTTATATACTCTCCATCCCAATATAGATGGATGTTCAGTAAACAAGATGAGGCGCTAGTTCAGATGGTATGTCTTCAAATTTTGTGTTGTTGTCAAATCAATGTGAACAAAAACTGATATTCTGTATGAACTCCACAAAAGGGCTAGGGATTATGGTTGAGGAAGAGTCAGGACTCCATGAAGGCTCCGGGGGAAACTTCCAGACTTCCAGGACCTGAAGGGAGGCCACAAGAGAGGTGGAGAGGGACTTTTTACAAGGACAATGTAGTGGTAGGACATGGGTAACTACTTAATACTGAAAGAGGGCAGGGTTAGATTGGATATTAGGAAGGAATTCTTTACTATGAGGATGGTGAGGCACTGGAACAAGCTGCACAGAGAAGCTGTGAATGCCCCACCCGTGGAAGTGTTCAAGACCAGGCTGGATGGGGCTTTGAGCCACGTGGTCTAATTGAAGGTGTCCCTGTCCATTGCAAGAGGTTTGAAACTAAATGATCTTTAAGTTCCCTTCCAACCCAAACCATTCTGCAATTCTGTGAAATTCAGGTAGCACTTTGCATTATTCTCCCAGGCCAGAGGAAATCTCATATGCTGTGAAATGCCTTAACTTATATTCCTGATTCCTCCTACATCTGCAAAAGACCTGGGGAAAAAAACATTTAAAAATTGGTTGTTTGCAGTCACTCTTCCTTGCAAGGTCCCCAAAATGGTGCTTCTGCTCTGCAGCAAAGCAGTCCCTGGTTCATGGTAACCTGCCACAAAAGCCATGCTGGGGCTCCTACAGGGACAGGGCCAAAAGAAACCTACTTCACCCTCTTGCTTAGTCAGGCTCCCCACCTTGTGACTGTCACAGTGTACCATGCTCTCACGTTTCTCCTTGTCTTTTCCTGAACCTCTGTGCTCCCCAAACGGCTCCAACAAGGATGAGCACATTGCCATGGCAACCAAACCACAGAAGCTAGGCGAGGTTTGTTCCCCTGACTGTCCCCAGTGTGTGTCTGTGGGGCCATCTCTGGCACAGGTACAGGGAGTGGCTCTGGGAGGAGACCCAGACGGGGTTGAGTTTCCTAGCAGGAAGCAGAACGTGCAGTCCTCATGAGGCACCTCTCATTAACTCTCCAGGGTGTACAGTAGATGAGAGGATGGAGGGAAGGTTTCTTTCTCTTTCCCCATACGTGGGCCAGCATGGCACAGGTGCTGCATGCAGGACACAAAGGCTGAAGCCAGCCTTGTGCCGGCCATCAGTACTGGAGCACAGGTGCAAAACACAGCTCAAAGGAGAGAGCCAGCTCAGGCATGGGGTTCCAGGAGAGAAGCACATGCTCTTGCAGGGCAGGTGTCTTAGGCCAGGCTGATGGGGTAGGTTGGATCTCTCATCTCGTTTGTTTGTTTGCAACATCAGAGACAGTGGAAGGGGCATCCTCTAGCACCTCTGGAAGCCTCTGCAAAGCCTTCATCACCAAGGCTTTGCCAGGAGGTTGATATGCCCTCACAGGACTAAAATCCAGGCTTGGGATATGGTTGGAACAGCCCTGACCCTCCCCTCCAGGATCAGCTGCCACTGCATGCATGTACATCCAGGAGAGAGGAAATTAGTGGGGAAACATCATGAAACTTCTGAAGGTGTTAATTAAACAACTTTAAGTTATAAACATTTTTAATTGGACTCATTTTTGGTGTCACATACTATCTCTTGATGAGACAAGTCCTAAAATTAAAGCTGTTTTAATCTCTCTTTCTCTGCTCCTCCTCTCTACCCTGGTTGTCTTTCTGGTAGCAAAGCAGAAAGAAATCACTGAGGCTTCTGAGCTTTGCTGAAGACTGCTGTTTTTAAGGTGTTATATTTGATTTACTTTAAATCTGTCCAAAAATTCCACCTTGGGACCAGACCTCCTTTATCAGTGTTATAGCTAACGTTCTGCTTTTGCATGTAGATTTTTAAGGAGGAAAGACAAAAATTGTGCTTGTAAGAGATGCTAGCTCACCACCTTAATGATGACAGCACCATCCTTCAGTGTAACCTTTGCACAGGGATAGTGCAGCATACCACTGTCTCCCTGTGATAAATGATATGTCATCATCTCTTTGTCTTTTTTTTTAATTATTATTAAATATTTCTTAAATTACAGAAATGGGTTTGTATTGAATTACAAGATCCAAACACCATCAAGTTTTCTTGTGAGCTCCTTTGTCACTGTCATGGGCTAACCAAAACTCTCCCGGCTTTAAGAGAGTGGGGACTGTGGTCCAGGCTATGCAGGTCATACCCTGTTCTGCCCTGGGAATAGCTAAAGACATCACATTTCAGTCTGTCTCTTATGAGCCCATTGCTGCTTCACATGTGATCTCTACTGTGCAAGACCAATTTTAAGCCCAAGGTCTTGAAATTAATGACTGTGAGAGCCTTTCTCCAGGGGCTCAGGAGGACAGAGATAGAAGGGGCTGAAGATTTCACTATCAGTCTCACTTTTTCTTTCCTTGCCCTGCAAGTGCTCCTTAACGTGGCACTCTGCTGACAGCAGCGATATTTTGGTCAATGTGCATGCACAGAGGAGTCTGTTCATCTGCTGAGCATCCACCAGCCAGGGACGTACAAGTCAAAGACGATCTACACTGGAAAGGTGCTTGAGCATCCCTGTTGGTAGCAGTTGGTGCAGGTCAAAGGTCTCCACTGGGCAGCTCCTGCGTTTTGGAAGGGGTGGGAGGAGCGGACAGAGCTGCCCTAGGACTGTCCAGTGCTCAGGCTTCAGCCTTGCAGCTGAGGCTTGCTACTTTCACCTCCCCATCAGTGGGGAGGTGAAAGTAGTACACTAAACTTCAGGGGATCTATGACCTGCCCTGCCAAGAGGAGACAGATATTTCTGGAAGCAACAAAACGTGGTCCTGGCAGCTCCCTCAGTTCAGCACTGAGGCTGGGTATTTCACAGCTTGCATAACCCCAGTTTGCTTTGGGATTTTGGCTGTGGGGATATGATGCCAAGGGCTGCACTCTAGAGGTTTTATTTCACTTACAGGAGGCTGTCTGCCATTTCTATATTATCTCACATGGTCATGGAGCACTGCAGGTAATAGAAACCTTTAGTTTTCATTGATTATTCACAGCACAGTTTGGTTTCCTAGGCATCCTCATAGGCCACAGATCCTGCAGCCTCCCAGCATGGGTGAGGGGACACAATTCCTTGCCACAGACAATTTGGCTTGAAAATTTCCTTGGAGTGTTCCAGCTCTGCAGATAAGGAACACTTGGGCAACTTTGACTCCTTCACTCCTTCACAAGGGGTTCACTCCTTACCAACTGCTTATGTCAACTCTGGACCTCTTGGATTCCCCTGGCCCGGCTGCTGCCCCTGAGAAGGTTTGGTAGCCCATTTATGCCAGGACTTTGCCTCCTTATGTCCAGCCATTAACTCCATTTGCTAATCCTGATCTCTGCCCTGCAGGAAACTGACTCGGGTCCCTGACAGTGTGAGCTGGGACTAGCAAGGCCAGCAAGGAAATGTTGAAACTGATACTTCCATTTCATTTTAAATTTTGGGAGGAAATCCTGAAAAACTCTTTATGGAGATTGTATTTTTGCAGCAGCCTGTTTCCTCCTTCCCTCTCCTTCTTTGCTTTCCCCACCTCTTTGTCTGCTAAATAAAACAACCTACATTTTTGACCTGAATTACTTTATGTGTCCCTGAAGGCATGTGCAGCTCCTTGGACTGCAGAAGGGTTTTCTTCTATGGTGAGGTCAGATACCATCATTAGAGATGACAGTCAAGCTGGATCCCCCCCCCGTCCCCAAAGTCTGAACACCATATTTTTATTTTGCAATACAAACAGTAACCCCCTGAATTTCTGTAGGACTGGCTGTCAGGGAGAAGAGTGGGCTGCTTTACAAACAGGCAGGTATCAATTCTGTGGGCAAAATACCTCCCTGTTTCTACAGGTGAGAACTGCAAAACTAAAAAAATTGCCAGCATCACTAAGCAAGGGGCTGAACCTGCCTGCACCTGGATTCACGTAAACCAGCCAATAACTCCAATGCTGTTAGCAGACAAACCAGCAGCACACCAAAACCAGGACCCCAATCTGAAGATGGCTCCTCCAGACCCTGCAGCATCTTCCCCTCTGCCCCACTAGTGCCTCTCTCTAGCAACCAAACTTCCCCAGGCTCCCCAGAGGGTGTCCAAGGACCACGCACCTCAGAGCACCAGCAGGAGAATGGAGTGGGGTAGGGTGTCCTCTCCTTTATCCTCACTTCTCTGCTGCTGGAGCTGAGGGAGCAGCTAAACCCCTGCAGAGAGCCTGTGGGTCAGGCCATAGCAAAGCCTCACACAAAGCACGCGTTCTGAGTGGTGAGTTTTTTGAAAGGACAATGAAATTTCTCATTCTAGCTGGTTTTAACACTCTTCCTCTAACATGCATGGCAGACTTGCTGAATTAAACCAGCCATGCTAATTTCTCTTGTTACAGCAGCCCTGCGTAACACACAAAATGCTCAGCTTTGGAGGATGATATTATAAAGAAGGACACTGTAATTTAGTGGCTCATTTAATGTGAACCAGGAGAAATATGAGGCATGCCAATGCCACACTGGAGCTCTATTTATATCCTTTTTGGTGTGCAATATGATTTATAATAAAGAATCATTTTTATATAGTATTAACATAGTAATGGAGCTTACTGGGTTACCATGTCTGAAGATAGAAAATACTGTATTAGAAGAAGCTCTGCAAACGCCATGTAAGAATAGCCCTTTCTACAATATTAAATCATGATTCCAAGCTTTTTAAAATAAATATTAATGCACTCTATTTACCTAGGAATCCAGGCTTTTATCAGTGCAGCAGGAGGATCTACATCTCTGAGCTCAAAAGATTTGTGCAGCCTCACACAGTTCATTTTGTGGCTCCCAGCCCTGCTGCTCAGCACCCTGTGGCACCCTCTGGCACTGGGAGCATCCTCCTCTGCCAGGAGCCCAGGAAGAGGGCAAAAGGCAGAGAAAGCAGAAAAGCCACGTTCTTCTGGGGAGCATGGTGTCACAGCTTATGAGAAGTATTTCCTTCCTCTGTTCCCCGGTGCATGAAGCCCTGTGGCCCCTCGCAACTGTCCCCTGCCTTGGGGATGTTGGTGGCGAGGAGGAAGGACCAGGATTTACCCCCTCAGCTGTTTTTTGGAGGCCACACAGTAAGTAAGTAGTGGAGCCAGAATGAGAGCAGAGCCGCGCCTGGCACCATGCCTTCTGCATGATTCAGAGCTTGTTTCAGAAGCAAGAGGACTGCATAAAATTTCATTTGTCCATCTAGAAAGCAACGTGTTCTGCTTCCCATTTAAAGCTCGGGAACCTCATGATAATTCAGAGCACATACAGGAATGCACTTCTACACTGATTTTTAGTGCCAGGTACCACAGAGTGTGCCAGTGATTAGTTCTGCCGTGCAGGTGGGCAGAGGAACAAAATTTGGTTTAGAAACAAGGGGCAACTAATCCTGGAGGATGCCAGCAAGAAGGAGAGCTTGCACAGGCAGAGCACTGCCTTTGCAAATATCACTTCCACTGGAGCTGAAGTGCAAGGTGGGGAGATAAGAAAGGTTTTCTTTAAAGCATGGAGGTTACTGGTGTTGTTCACCCCTTGAGGAAAGATGCTCAGCCCTTCCTCTCGTCCCTGCTGGGCGGGGAGAAGCTGCAGGAGGCTGCAGTGCTCATGCTGCCTCTGACCAGCTGCACAGCTGAGGCTTGGCTTTTGGGGCACAAGGTGACAATTTGATTCTTTTCAACGCTGCTGGGGCTGATGGCTACGCTGGCCATCCTGGACCAACCTGCAGGAAGGGCAGCCATAAGGAAACCACCTTTGGTGCCATTCATAGCATTGCATGCAGCTGGCAGACTGTGAAAGCATGTGCTGCCAGTCCATGCTCCCTCCTGGTTCAGGACAAGATGGATGTCACCCTGCAGCCCCCAGCACATGATGTCTTGCTGGAGGGAAGTCTCCCTGCTCGCCATTCTCCCAGCTCTGTGGGGACACGGCCACTGCTGCCAGCCAGGAAGGTGACATGCAGGAGCAGACAAAGCCAGAGCTGACTCTGCTTCCTGCTGAGCCAACCTCAGGGAAATTACCCAGCCACTTTGAATAAAAGTGAATTAAGCAGCCTGGCAGTAACTCAGACCATATTTTATTAACTTGGCCAGAACCAAGTAACATTAATCCACCACTCTGAAATTTCTTTTTTTACAGCCATACTCTGATATATGAAAATGTGCTGGCAAAATTTTCTGTTGGTTACAACCCTCCAATTAGCAACACTCACACAGTGGGAAGGTTATCCCTTAGATAGGGGCTGAGATGCAGTGTGGACCTCCACATAGCCCACCTGAACACAAAGGAAACAAGGGATGGCTTCCCTGGCTGCTTGTTCTGACGCCTTGGGGAAAGCTCTAGTGGCTCATCACTTTTTAAGTGAGGGATACAGGTGCCACCTTCCTTGGTGGTCAGTGGGAAACTGAAGGCACTGGCTTCAGCCCACAGGAGTGAACTGCTCTGCAGAGGTGCCTCCCTCTCTCTCCCTTGCCTGTGCAGGAAAACAGTTTTTCTTGACTCAGCAAATGCTATATCTCAGTTCTGCAAAACTGGGGGTGCATCTGCTCAGCCTGCTGGGTACGATGCCTCAATGCCCACCCTTGCTTTATACAAAGTTCACCCCAGAAAAAAAGTCAGGCATCTAAGGAGAGACAAAAATCACCTCCTACACAGGTTTCCCCCTGTGGGCCACCCACACTACTCAGTGGAGTTCAGGACAGGGCTGCAGAGCAGGCCTCCACTAGCTGGTGGCTGAGAGCCCCTGTCACTGGCCCCACAGGGGCTGCCAGGGGGTCAGCACTCCTGGGGAGGTCTCCAGTGGGCTAGCAACCCACCAGGATCCCAGGGGAGTTATCTTTGTGTTTTACAGATGCTGCCTTTAAGCTTAGCACTGGCAAGGAGGTCACCTTTGGTACAAATTAACATCTTCCCCAGTCTCTGCATTCTTGTGCCCTGTGCAAGCCTACCAAGAAATAAAATTGCCCTGCCTTCCTTATTTATTAGCAATAATAATCCTAATAATACTTCACACATCAGTAGGAGCTTCCATCTGAGGAAATGAATGCACTTTACAGACATTAATGATTTAAGATGCTTAGCCCATCTCTGAGATACGGAGGAAAACCATCTTTTCTTTTTACAAATGGGAAGCTGAAGCAAGCCATAGCTAACTGACTTATTGCCATGCAGGAAGGCAGCAGTGAGGCAGCATGAGAGTCCAGTCTCCTTCATTACCGCCTGTGACTGTGGCTGCCTTTTTCTGCATTTCAGCCAACCCCTTCCCCATGCCCACAGTGCTGCAGTGGTGCCATCAGAGGAACTGCTGCAGGCTCTTGGGGGGCCAGATCCGACTTGCTCATGGTTCCATTTTGGGGGCTGTTTGCCTTCCCACCGCTTGCTTGCTCAAGGTGGGCTGGTCCTTGAGTGGCTGCAGCTGCTCGGTACTGCTCGGACCAGGTTTGCTCCAGCAGTTCTTACATTTTGGGGATGCCCTCGTAGTGCCACGATATCCCCACGCTCTGTGAATGTCCTCAGGGCAGGCAGGTAGCCTGTCCAGGGGTTTGAAGAGGATGGCCCGCCGGGAATGGGCTGGGCACTGCACCCCATCCTGGGCAGTGTTATCTGGCCTTTCACCGCAGCCTCACCTGCGAACACTGCGGCCATCCCGGCTGCTGGGCTGGCTGCAAACACGGCCACCATCGCCCAGTGACTGTCCCAGTGCCTGAAGGGTGGGTGTGGGGAGAAGAGAGGAATATAAATAGTCACATGAACTCCAGCTCACTGGGGAGTGAACTTTTTTGTATATAGCCTCTTTGTAAAATGAAACTAGCCAGTGCCTCTCAGGGTGGAAAAAGAAAGCGAGCGGGGGACCACACCTCTTCTATTATGTGCGTAGATCTGCCCATCAGGGTCTGGCAGCACTTGCATAGTTATATGAAATGCTTGCTATAAACATGGGACTGCTGGGTGGTTGGTTGTTAACTGTTTAGAGCACAACTTGAAATAATATCATTTGGCCTGAACCGGAGGCTGGAATGGGATTTTCCGCCTTAAGACGCCACCAGATCTGGGTTGTCTGCTTCCCTCTGCTATGCAGAGCTTATAAATAACACCCTTCTCATCCTCAGAACAGCTTTTTTTTTTTTTTTTTTTTTCACGAGAAGAAAGGGGGAGGAAAAAGGAGAAAGAGGCAGGCAGGCAGACAAGCAATAGTGAAAGTGCCACCATGTTGTTCTATTTTAAACCCTGTTTGCCTGCAGTTTCGGATGCAGGCAGGGGAGGAGACCACTGGGTCAGCCCACCGCCGCCTGCCCGGCCGCTGCGGTGTGCGTGTGCCTGTGTGAACTTATTGTTTTATCCTCACGTCACCTTTCAGCCTCTGCCGCCCGCCCTCCCTCCGTCCCCGAAATCTTTGGTTAATAAGTTCGCTCGCTTTTTATCCGCACACATGTGGTGCATCTGGAGCAAGGCGTGCCTCTGCCTTCTTGTTGATTTTTTTTTTATCTCCCTCTCTGTCTATACGTGCGTGTTATTATTTTTTTATTATTTTTTTTTCCTATTTTACTTGCGACTGCCATGGCAACTGTTACATGTTTGGCAAAAAGCTTACAGAGAAGAAAAGGGGCTCAGCGCTCAGCTGGCAGATGTCCAGTGTAATCATGCTGCAGCGCCGAAATGAGGCCTTTGGCCGGCTGCCGAGCTGGGGAGAACAAAGATGTCAGTTCCCCGTGTTGGCGGCGGCGCTTGTTTGGCACCCTTATATGGTTTCCCAGAACTCCTCGCCTTGGCGGCTTTCCATTCCCTTTAGGGCAGCAAACAGGATTAGCACACACAGACTTGTTTTTCTCTTTTCTCCTCCAACTGTTCCAATGACATCATCCCTGCTGCATTCAGCTGCCAGCAGGGTGACTTTGGGGGTGGATTTTTTTTTCCTGCCTCTTAAAAAAACCCACCACGGCGCACACACTAGCAAGCACGATGATTTAGGTAATGCTTGCACACCTTTCTTGTTAAATTAAAGCCCCCAAAGTGCAGAAATCTCAAGCTAACCAAGCCAGATGCACTGCATTTTTTTTTCTTTTCTTTTTTTTTTTTTTTCTGGTCTCATAATTGAATTCCTGCAAGATAAAAATCTCCTTTTCCTCAGTAGGCTGTAATCAGTGCTTGAAGAGCTGTGGTTTCCAACTGCCCTCGTCATGTGCTTCCTTATGAAATTCCACAGAGAAATCTTGGCTTGGGTGCTGATTTAAAGGGCCCTGGAGTGGGATGCAGCCACTGTTGGTTCCCCAAAATTGCAGGGCTGCGACCATGCAGCCCGGGGTGCAGTGGTTTATGGGGGCCCATGGGGCTGCTGTGGGGTAGTGCAGGAGGCAAGCCCTGTCCGTAAAGGAAGGACTTCGCTCAGGAGAGTTTTTAGTTGCTGCTGGCCATGGGGAGTGGGGTCAAAGATGTACGGGAGAAACCGTTGATTTTTCTGCATTTTCCCTCAAAGTCCAGACGCGTTTTCAACTTCTGGACATCTTCTATCCTGGGCATTTTCCACTTTTCACCTGCTCTCTTTGCCATCCAAATAACAGAGTCATGTCCCGTTCCCAAGGGAGGCCCAAGGGGTGCCAGCATCTCTCTTCCCCCACCAGGAGGTGGGCAGCCCTTGGCAGGGCGGCTGAGGCCATCTGGGGCAGCAGGGCTGCCTCCCACTACCCCCCCCCACTCCCACACCTCCTTCCCTCCCGGCAGCGCTCCTGTTTTCCCTGGCGCGGGCCACAGGATGTGATGCTTGTTTCCTCCTGTTGATGCAGACGCAGGGAAGGGGCCCAAAGGGGATGGTGGGCTTTGCATGATGTGTTCAGTGATGGAAAAGATCCCCAGCTCAAGGCTTGCCACAGACCACTGGATGTTAGTCAGCACGGGAAGAGCTGGCCAGCCCAGTTTCTCATTGGGTCGTTCAGTTTTTCCACTGCAGAGGTGGACAGACAGACAGATGGACAGGCAAATGTAGACGGCAAAGCGGGGTTGCTAGGAAAGCTTTATGTAAGCGGCTCTCGGCCGGCAGCTGACAGTGCAGCAAGTGTTCAGCTCCCAGAGCTCCACATCAAACCTGGCAGCACATCAAAACCTCTGTTTCATAACCCACTAGAAATAGGATTTTCTAACAGCGCCAAGAGGACTCGCCTTGTTGTGCAGGGACCTGGGATTTTACCCGTTTTTAATGGTTAACTAGTCGATGGCCTCAAAAATCCTGTCGTGCCCTTCCTCATGATGAAGCACGTGATTTTACCCAGCGCTGCTGCCACGCCACCGTGGTCCACCTGTTAATAACATAATTCTGGAATCAATTAGCAATTAACAGCAACCAAATAATTACCAGATCAGCTATCAGGAGAGAGGCCATGATGCTATGAGTGGCTTTCCCAGGATGGCTACTGCCCTCCACTGAGTGCGTAAGCCTGGCTGTGGAGGCGCCAAGGCTGGAGGGGGAGCTGCCCCAGGGAAGCACAGATTTCCAGAGGCAGAGATTTCATGGGAAGCAGAAAGCACCAAGAAACAAAACTGCTGTGCCTCAGTCTTGACACCTTAACCCACCCCTTGCAGTGGCGACCCTCACCTGCTCACTCCAGCTAAAGAGGCTGGGCCGTATCTGGGGTCCTCTGGCTCCCTCCTCTGAGGGAGCAAGGCAAGACTCAGCCATGCTTTACAGCGCAAGACAGAGCTCCTGGAGTGCTTTGCAGAGCAGGGTTGGGGCTTTGGCTGTGGGGAAGGGGCTTGCTGGCGGGCAACAAAAAACGGAGAAACCAGAGTGCTACTCGCATTTCCTGCCTGCTTGCAAAAAAACCCAAGAGCCTCCTCTGCTCCCGGGCACCAAAGGAGATGGTTTTGTGCTCCCACCCAGGCCTCTCCCCATCCTGGCTCCACACTGACATGTGCTGATGGCACAGGAAAGGCACTTAGATTTTTTTTCAGACATTGAAAAAGCACCGAGTCCATTAGATACATAGATTCATGGAGATAGAAAACACTCAAGTATTCATCTTATTCACTACTCTCTTCTTGCTGATGAAGAGTTATCCCCTCTTGGACATGATCCAGTGTTTTGTCCAGCCTTATTTCCAGTGATTCAAGTGATGGGGCTTCCTTTGGGAAACTTCATCACTGCCTAATGCACTTTGCTGTTAGGAAGTGCATCTTGCCCTGCATTTGGCTTCAGCAGTTTGTCTAGGCTTGCTTCCCAATGTGCCAGCTCTTGTGGGCTCCTGATTCCTCTAGGCAAACTATCTGTCTTGGGCTCACTTCACTATCTCCGTAGGTCAGTCTTAACCTTTAATAATTCACTGCTTTCCTCTTGTTGCTGCCATCTGCCCCACATTGGCCTGGCTCTGAGCAAAGTGTCTCTGGGTGGAGAAAGCCTCCCTGGTGCTGGGCTGAGCAGTGGCTGCCCGACAGCTATGTGCTTCTCCAGCTCTGGGCCAAGGAGTGTGAGCTCAGTGGCTGGCACAGGAAAACACAGCTGGAGGGATGCTCTATTTAACACCAACTACTAATGGCCTGAAGGGGTTGTTCTGGCCAAGTAGGACTGCTGAGGCACAGAAACACCCTGGCTACACGGAGCCTTTCCCCTGGCCATGTTCCCTGCATAGGAGCAGGAGAGAGGTTTGGGTGAAGGAACTTCTCAGTGCAACTCCAAAAGGGCAAACAGCCAGGTCAGTTTGAGCAGGGCATTCTTGATCCCATCCCTCCGAGGAGCATCACCAGTGCAGGTACAGGATGCCTTATACCCAGCTGGATGCCTGAGCTGGATGGAGTAAAAACTTCCTGCAGTCAAAATAGCTGGAATGGCCCAAGTTATATCCCCGAGGGTAACTCATGCAAAGCAGTCCCTTTTCTTCCATCACATTCACAAAACTGTTGTGAGCACCCCTTGTCCTTCATGGAAGTTACGGTCTGCAGCTGATTCTCATGTGGTTGTCATCCCCTGTTTGGAAGTGCAGGGGTGTCCCCGTTTCTCACCCACCACCTTGAATTGACCCCAGAGGAACACATTTTTTGTGGTCATATTCCAAGTTCCTTTTTGTCTTCTCACCCCATTTCCCTTCTTTTGTGTCTCTGTACTCGCAGCTCCTTGACACGGAGCCAAAGCAGCCATGAGCGCCTCCGCCCTTGTGCTCCCAACCGCAGCAGGAGCCAGCCCCGGTCCCCGGCTCCCCACGGGCTGCTTGGTCCCCTGGCACACTGCACCCCCCCGGCCTCAGGCATTCGTCACAGGGCTCAGCACAGCTCGGCCTGGGTCAGATGCCTGCATTCCTCCTCACCCCGGGACCCAGCGCTCTTCCTCTCTTTTTGTTTCCTTTTGTTTATGGTACTCAATCCAGCTCTCAGGCCATGCGCAAACGCTCTGCTCTTGGCCAAGTTGAATTCGTTTCAAGGAAGATTGCACAAGAGTTCAGGGCTGGTGCTCGGAGCCAGGCCTGCTGGGCTGGATGTTTTGTTCTCTGGGCCCCGGTCCTGCTGGAGGGCCTGCTGGCATGAACTCCCGCCAAAGCGGAGTCAGCAGGATGCCTCAGGGGCTGCCTGGCTGGGAGGAGCCAGAGCAGCAGTCCTGTGAGGTCAGGGACAGGCTTTGCAAATTCAGTTTAAAAAAAAAAAAAAAAAAAAAAAAAAAAAACAACACGCAAGAATGGNAAAAAAAAAAAAGAAAGAAAGTTTGTTTGTGATGTTTTGCTCTTTGTGAAAACCAGGCGGATTGATGGTAAACCCAGCTTCCTTAAGGTATAAATATTCCTGTTCTAATCTCACAGTGGGGCTGGGCAGTAAAATCTGTACTGGCTGTGGTAGAGGAGCCAGGCTCTGAGTGGTGAGGAAAGGGTCTGACAAGCTGAAATAGCTCCCTCGAAGTCAAAGGAGGTGAGGTGGTAGGGGGTCTGATGGTGCACACTGTGGTTGTGCCTCCTTCCCTTGGCTCAGGGCTGGGGTTTGCAGTCTTGCTGGCCTTTGGTGAGGGGAAGCACCCCTCAACTCTCAAGCACAGCTTGTATTTCAAGTGATGTGAAATCCTTGCTCCANAGGAGTACACACCCCCCCCCCCCTTTTTTTTTTTTTTTAATGGTTTCTAACTTTTTTTGAAGGCGGGTTTGTTATGTTTGGTTGTTTGGTCTGCTTTTGTTGACCTTGTCAACAAAGATATCAGCAAAGAGATGATATGGGAATACTTGGAGAAATCAAACCTATCTGCACGAGCAGGCTGCAGTAGGGTGGACCCTGTGAGAGTTAGCTGACCTGCTGAGCCTCTGTCAATTATTTTTGAAAAATCATGGGAAACGTGAAGCTTGAGGGCACAGGAGGTTCCTCAGCAGCTTGTGCTGAGATGTTGAAGTGCCTCGGGAAACCCATTGCCATCACAACTAAGAAATTTTGTTTACTTTCCTGACACAGGACCTCCCCTCTTTGAAGGAATTTGGAGTGACTTAAAATCCCTTGACATATCTCTTTCTCAGAGGTGGGATTCATCTCAGCTGACTGTAGAAGTGTGAAAGTCATACAATGATTCAAGCTAATCATCCTTTCTCCTTCAGCATAAGGAGCAACAGGCAGCTCACACACACATATTTACATACATATATGTTCAATAGGGCAAATCTCTTGCTGGAAATGCCCACCTCCTCTATGGTGCATAATGGGAGGGTGGGTGTTTTGGTTAGCCATAGCTGTCCACTTTAGAGAAGATGAGCACTAAATGGTATGTCCTGCCCTGGAGAACAGGCTTATTTTTGGTCCTTTGGAGATGCAGAGGAGGCGCTCTGTGACTTAGAGTGGCTATGCAATGAGATAATTCTTTCTCTGGCTTCTAGGTTCCAGTGCAGCTTCTTAGCTGTTGGCACTCTCATCAAAAACCCTGATGAATGCAAAGATTCAGCTCCTCAATTATTCTCACTTCCACCTGTTTCATTTGAGAACATGGCGATATTCTTCTCATACTTTACAGTTTAACGTAATGCTGATAAATGATATGACAACGATAAATTTTCATTTTATTTAAAGCTGTTTATCATCCATATCTGTTATGGAAAGTCATCAATTATGCAAAAAGCATGAATGTTTGAAAAGCCTCTAAAGGGTCTCTATTTATGGATTGTATGTTGTGTATTCTTTACTCCTTGCTTGTGCACACGCTGGAGAGGCTCCTCCATTAAGTATCATTTTTGCACAAAGAGACTGAAAAATGGAACTTGACAGGGGGATCTTAGACAAGCTGGAGGCTTGTCACAAAATGTGACAGAGCCATAAAAATTCCACATTCTTGGGAAAATCCCTCAGTGCTTGAAGCTGGGTCTGAATCAGGGGAGCAGTGAACTAGATGGATGCAGTGTATCCGGGGTCAAAAAGCCATGCTCTGTGGCTTGCCTGAGCCACACCTTCCATAGCTTTGCCAGGGCCTCTCAGTGAAGGGGAAATAAATAGGTCCTTCATAAGCTCTCATTAGCAGAGGGGTCCACACTGTTCACAGCCCAGTGATTTTTCCAGTCTGTGGTCCTTCCTGAAAGCTACTGGAACTGAATCCCAATAACTGGCAAAGTGTGTGGAACTTGCTGCAGAGGCTTGTGGCTTGCAAAGGTGCTCCTGCTCTGGAGTGAGGGAGCAAGATGGATGAAATGGCTGAGATGTCATAAATCAGGCAATATTGCTCAGCCCTGGGTTTGCATAGCAACCTCTTTGCTGTGGAGGCCCAGATTCTGCATGCAGGCAGTGTCTTTGGATCCACCTTGCATTAAGACCAGTGCAATTGGCAGCTTGTTTTGGCATGTGCATTAACTCACGGGAATGGGGAGCTTTTACAGCAAGGAATGCAGGTCAGGGAGCAAATATTAAATGGTGATCCTGTAAAGGAGTTGAAGATGTTGGCATCTTGAATCTCTTCTTTCTTTCCTTTCAAGATGCTGGAGGGACAAAAAGAGTTAAAGTAAGGAAATTGGATCACAAAAATCAAATTAACTAAACAGCACTGTCCTGGCCTGATGCTGATCTTGCACATGGTGTGCCAGTAAATCCCAAGAAACCCAGCACACATCTGGGTGTTTCTGGGGCAGCTCTGTCTATTCAGGCCTGCCAGGGTGTTGGAGGGGGCCCGCAGCTGCCAGAGCACTCAGCAGCGTGCGACAGGAAAGGGAGAGCTTTCTCACACGTCCCACACAAGAGGTTGATTGTGGGGATTGCTGACGGGTGACCTCCCTGTGCCACCGGTGCTGGGCCTGCTGGTTCCTCTGGCACAGGCACCCACCAGGAGACCTTCTGCTCTTGCATTACAATGCCTGCAGCGTTGTAAGTGTCCTGTATCTGCTGAAGACTCAGGTACTTAAACATCTCCCTGAAGTAATTAGTTGTGTTTTTAAATTACTTACAACCTATGTAGTGCTGTAGGGGATGTGACAAAGGAGGGAGCATGAAGCCTGCGGAGTGGGAAGTACGGTGGCATCTGCTATTTTTAAACATGCCACACAAGGCCACCTCCACAGTATCCCTGCACCCAGAACCAGCATCTGCTGCCTGCCTGCCCTTCATGGCACATGGTGGTCTTTGCCATGAAATCTTTAATTTTCCTTTGTTGTTCCTTCCTCCTTGTCACCATCAAGTGATACCCTTTACACTGCCATGCACCTTTAAGCCAAGTAAGCAATAACACAAGAGAGGACTTGCACCCATTGTGTCTTTTAGCAAGTGCATGAAAGGCCTGGGGTCAAAGGCTGGCTACATCCAGCATTAGAAGGGTTGCAGTGATACATTAGTAGAACTTTTTTTTTTTTTTTTTATTCCAGTTCAAACAGCCACACAGATTTTCCATTTTCAGCTTCTATTTTTTCCCAAGGTTCATGGGATGAAGATTAATGCCCTCTGAATACTGGCTTCTTCTGTGGCAGACACTGCCTCTCACTGCTATTGTCCTGATCCAACCTGGCTGTTAGAAAGCTCACTGTGGCTCTTCTACACAGTGCTCTGACCTTTGGGCTGGTCCAGAACAGCTCTGCCAGAGAGGGCCCTTTGCTTTACAGCCATGAGCAAATCAGTTTCTCTTGTGCCCTACGGAGAAATGTTACTGTGTTTTTGTAGCTTTCTCCTGTACCTGGTGATGAAGGGAGAGAGGTTCCCTGAGGCGACTCCCCATGGCACTCAGCATCTCAGTACCTATCTGTGCATGTCCTTTTCCCCTTCAGCCAGTTCCAGACGAGTTCCCAGTTCACAGCATCAGTTCTTGCTGTTAATCCATAAACTATAACCTTTACATTGGGTACTGTTCATCGTAATTAGATTTCTATTACAAGATGTTATTTCCTGCAGTTAAACAAGACTTGCCTTACTTAAACAGCCAGCTCCAGGTGACGTTTAGTTGTAACCTTAGTGTTAAAGCTCTTTGCTTGCACGCCGTTCTCTCAAAGCCTCCACTCCACCACACCATGGCCTGTACTTATCTTGACATGACACGTTAGCAATCATCCATAGCCCTCTGGCAGTGAGACCCAGATTTGTCCTGCATGATGTCAGCCCTCTTCCAAGGACCCACTCTTTTCGTGAAGAGAAGAATAAAGCCAGGATGGCTCTAAGTCAGGTCACCTCGACTGCAGTGTTAAGCACACTACCTGCTCTGGTGCAAGCTGGGGTGGAAAACAAAGGCACAAGAGACTAAACAAGGTCATTAACAACAATTTGATCCAATTATGCAACTAAACCCAGGACTCTTTGTTTGATGATTTTGATTTTGTGCTGAGAAGGAAGGAAAACAACCTTACACATAATGGAGTGGTGCTAGGTTCTGAAAGGTGTCTCCTCTCACATAAAGCAGCAGTAATGCTTCCTAAATCCACCTGTATCTTGGTTGAGTGTTCATTTACCCTTGATCTCACCACTGCCATTCCTTGTGGTTAAAAGATGTTGGTATTCAGGAAAAGTTTCCTCTGACAGTGAGAAGTCTGCAGCCACTCCCCTGCCTGAGCCCAGTGGCTGCTTTGATGCCGTAAGAGCATGACAGTAAGAGAAATGCCTGGGGAAGTGAATCAATAGTGGCAGGCTGGCCAGCTGCAGGGTGAGGTTGGGGTAAATTGCTGGAAGAAACTTTCCCAGCCACCGGAGGAGTTGGGAGAACAATGCAGAGAAGAGGATGTGAGGCACTTCCCGCCGCTGGCCAGCCCTGTGCCAAGGAGTACCACAGCCTCCAGTGCTATCTTTGTCCCCCTGTCATGCTCTGGAGGTGGCTGTTGCTGTTGGCTGTGGGTTTCTATGCTCGTTGTTTCTTTCAGCTCTCCCTTAGAGATCTAACTGTCACTGCAAAACAAGGGGACTGTTTTCTGCAACCTTTTTGGCTGACATGCACTCACCCTGTCCAAGGCAGCTCTCTGGGCCAGACTGGGAGTGTGCTGCTTCCTCTCTACGACCTCCTGGTAGAGCAGTGTCAATTCTTTTTTCTTTTTCCCATCTCTTTTTCCATCCTCCTGTTCCAGAGAGATGGAGATAGTGGATTTCTTGTTTGTTCTGCTTTCTCATCACATTTGTCTACTACAAACCACTTGAATCTCCCCATCTATTTCCTGCAGAGCTGCTTCTCTCTACAATATTCAAGTGCCTTTTGCAAGTGAAAAAAAAAAAACAACCAACCCAACCAAATAACTCAGCCCTGTGCTTTTCCTCCCTGCTATCAGGAAACAGGTTTGTTTGTTTTTTTAATGAATGCAAAAGAATGCAGAAAGCAGTGAGGAAAAGCTTGGGCAAGGAATTCAGCACTTCTTTTTTTAGGCTCCTCCATGTATATCAGCTGAGCCCAGCAGGAGACAAAGCAAGAGCTGGATGTTATTTCAGGAAAAGCCTGGTCTTTCATGCTTGAGACAGAGTAGTGTCCCTGGAGGGAAACTCTGGGCTCCTGTTGTGCCTGGGTGCTTTGAGCAGAAAAAGGTCAAGGAATTTCAGCAATGCTGCTTTTCTTCTCTGGCTTCCTGGCTCTTTGTAGCAGGTATCCCCAGGGCTGCCCACTGCCATTGTGACAAGTTGGAGGGGCTTCACATCTGCAGCTCTGCCTGGCCTGCTATTTCTCAGCACTCTAGTGCCAGACATTTTTGGCTGCACATGACTGGAGACAGAACAGGCTGATCCATGGCACAATGCGAGAGATGGATGGTGCACGGGACTCTGCCACTTATGCCATGTGGGCAAGGCAGCCGGTCTGGCTGGCACAGGCTGAACACTAATAACAGGTTCATTCCAGCTGTGTGCTTGCTGGAGACAATGGACTGAAAACAGTCACACTGATGTCCATACCAAAAAGAAAAAAAAAATCCCAAAGAGATGCGGCAGATAAAGCACAACATTTCTCTTGATTTACTGCTTGGCACTTCATGCTATTTAGTTTTAGGTGTTTATACCTTACTATACATCAAATTTCAGTCTTGAAGCATCACTTTAGTACAAAAAGTAGAAATGCATTACACAGAGCAAGATGCTTAAGACTTTTTAATTTTACAGCATATATATAGTGTATATTAGCCATGGCTCTTTGCTAAATTCACCACAGATTCAGGCTTGGTCAGACTGAAACTACATTTTTCAGTGCATAAAATATTAATTACACTTTCTTTACCTGGCTCTAGCCATGATATGGTGTGAATCACATCTTCAGGATACCTCAGTAGTTAAAGGCACATTTGTTCTCTGGTACCAAGCAACTCTAAGACAGGTCATGTCTAGTTCCAATCCTGGGGATTGCTCCTGTGATGAGCGTATTTCTTCCTTAGTCATGCAGGCTTTTTGCTTCTTTCAAAGTATGTCTTTTGTAGCAGATTTTTATGCAGATTTTTATGCAAGAATGTATTACTAGGTTGTTTTCTATTGATGCAGAGAAATCTTTCATGCAATTTGCATCCCATTAACAGCTTCATAAGAGACAATCTTGCTTCTAATGGCTGTGCACAATAAGCCAATAAAGCTAAATATGGAAGGGATTATGGAGTGTATTGCTGTTATACCCACAAAATGGTTCATATGTTCAAGAGAGGCATTGACTCATCTGACACCTAAGGTTAGTCCTAAGAGTTACAACTGGTATTTTTCAGCAGCCCTTTGTTTTTTATCTCCTGCTGGTTTCCCTCTCATTTTTTTGTGCTGGTAGCAGAAACAGAAGAGGAACCCCAGCCTGCAGCCTTGCATGTGGGCATCCTATGCAGCCTGACAGGTGGATGCTGCTGGATTTCTAAAAGGTACTGCTGTTACATCATTTCTCTAGTGCTGGGATAACAGCCGAAGCTGCCTTGGGGCGTGTATAGGCGCTAGCCAATGTCCCTGCCACTGACACCTTCCTGGAGGCATATTTACAGCCTATGCTTTTCCTGTTGGAAAGGCCAGGTGTCTGTGCTGAGCCTTTCAGATCTGCTGCCCATCTTTGATGTTGCTGGCACGATGTAGGTCAGTGGGCACACTTAGCAGCTATGAAGGATGAATAACTCTCTCCCCCAGTGTCACAGTTTCAGTCCTTAGCCTTGAGGGGTTGTTATTGAGTTTTGTAAACAGGGCACTGGACATGAAGAGCAACGGTGAGGAGCTGGCCTCATGCTGCCTGAGACCCTACAGCTCTGCAGAGAGATGCATGGGGAAACAGCCCTGAGCTGTGGAGCAGTTTCTACTCCTATCTCTCAGAGAGCATATTTGTACACTGTTTTTTAGAAAAGTGATGTCTGTGAGCAATGAGGTGGTGGAGGAATGAAACTGGTGGGAAGCTAGCTTGGAGGAGAGGTGTGAGAGGGAAAAGTGACAGCCTTAGAAGCTCCTGCAACACTGGGCCAGAGTCTATGGATTTTGCCTTAATCAACAAAAGTCTATGCCCTTGGTAAAGAATACTTCAGCAAAATTATCATTTTAATGACAAGTTTTCATTGTTTTCATTATTTTCATTTCAAGTTTTTGAAACCTGAAACTCAATTGTTTTGGGTTATGGTTCAGGCCATAGCACTTACAAGTCAAATGTTGTGCTCCTCAGTACAGCTTCCTTTAGCTACACTTTTATTTCTTTGCGACCTTCTGTTAATTCTCTCTAATGTTTTCCACCATGGTACTGCAATGCCTGCACTGGCACTGAAGGCTTTTATAATGACTGGATGCAATTAGGATCCACATGCTCATGAAGACGGGGTCAGAACTTCTGGGGTGGTTTTCTTGGGGGACTTCAGGCAGGTTACGCAGATTTCATTTAGGACATTGGCTGTGTGCAGATGCCTTCAGACTTTGGGGAGCAGGGAGCTTCAGAACTGCTTTTGGTTAAAAGACAAGCTGATGTGCCCAAGGTTGAGGCCTTGACAGGTTACAAAGAATCATAGACTCATATACTGCTTTGGGTTGGAAGTGATCTTTAAGACCATGCCGTTCCAGCCCCTCTGCCAGAAGCAAGGACACCTTCCACCAGACCAGGTTGCTCAAACACATCTGTTTGCAGTGTCACTTCCTATCATGCCTGCAATGGAGGTGAATGTTTGCACTGTCATAACATTTCTCCTGCCAGGGTTTCCTGGCTGGGGACGCTGCAGCATTTTCTGCAGGGCACATTGCCTTGTGTGGGGGCGTGCAAAATCTCATCCAACAAAAGTACAGCTAGGAAATGTTTTATATATTTGACATATATGACAATACAGCATGGAACACAGTGTCAATTCAGTACACAGTTAATGAGAACCCAACAAATGGTAAAACAAGTGAACATACCCAAGTCAGGCTGCTCTACACAGTGCATGGTCATATGCAAGGCATAAGTTCAAGGGATCCAGCCTGCAGCATTTATTTAAAAATGTGGTGAGGGGTTTTTACCTGTGCCACAACACGCGCCCCCCCCCCCNNNCCTTAGATTATCTTTGAGTGTTTAAGGTCAGAAGGCACCTTTTTAGCCACGTATTCTGCTGTACCAGTAGAAGACTGGGGCACGAGAAGACAGAAATTAATTAATCTGGTGAAGGGAGAAAGGAATTCCAAGGATTCAAATGGGATTGCTGACCACTACCAGAGCTTCTACTTTGTATTTTACTTGAGGTGAGAGGTAGTTTCCTTTTCCTGTGTTGAGTGCTCAGCTTTGTGGGCAGCCAGGCAAATGTATGGCACTGATTTTGGGTGGTGAATTGTGGAAGTCTGGGGTGGCAAATTGAGAGTCCTGGGATGAGACCAAGGCCAGAGGAGAAGACATTAGTAAGCAGAGAGGGCTACAAAACCACATGATAAAAAACCTGGGAAGGGCTCTAAGGAGAGGGCTAACATGAATTGGAGGGCAGTGCAGCTGCATTTCTGGACATCTACGGGAAGGCAAGGAACTGTAGAGGTTGGGGGTGTTGAAGTCAAAGAGGCATATGAGGCAAGGATTTCTTCTAAGAGCAAGAAGCAGGAAACATTTGCAACACTAGGACAGTCCCTAAAAGATACCAGAGAGGAGGACACTGTCAAGGTAACAGAGGACAAGGAGTGAGTGTGAGTATTCAGAGCCACAGTGCCACTCAGAAAGCTGCAAGAGGAAATTTGCAGCAGTAGATTCCCAAAAGCTTGCAACAAGATACGACTTCTGTCTATGACACAGCACCAGGTGGGCTGCAAGCAAATTCTAATATCACCCCATTGTATTACACTGGCTCAATTGATACTGAGTTTATGTCTTCCTGTTGCCCTCATTTTTCTGACCAAAACTATTCCATTAAAGACACAATTACTCTGATTGGTTCAGTTGTCCTCACTGAGAAAAGGCCTCCAGTGTTGGAGATGTTGAGATGCAAGCAGTGAGTTGAATCCCAAAGACTATCCACTCCTGGAAATTGTTAGAGGTGGGGCTGGGAGAATCACTGTCTGGCCCGACTGCTCCTCCCCAAGCCCTGTGTGGGATTTCGCATTAGTCCTCAAAACCCTCTAACACTGGGTATTCTTCATCTTTGAACAGCCTACTCTGGTGCTCTGATTTAAGACTCTAGAAGCCCAAATGGACTTAAAAATGAGATTATTCCCTTCCTGGTTTATATGCTATATAATCACTATCATGTCTTCCTAGGCCCTACACTGTGGTACAGACTATCTTATTAACAGAGTTTTTTGGGTTTAGACTATTCAGCCTTTTCCACTCGCCACCTTTTCTGGACTATTGCCATTGCTCTCCTTTGCACTTTCTGCAATCAGCTCAATCTCCCTGAACTACAGTGGCCAAAACTGCAGAGATTACTTCAAACGAAGCCTTGACAACATAGAAAACAGGGGGAGATTGGTTTCCTGTTTGTCACAAGCTGCACTTCTGTTTGTTCACCTCAATACAACACTTTCATTTTTTACTGCAGCATGACCACACTCATTCATATTGAGCTGAAACTCCTAGATCTTCTTCTCAGAACTGCTGCTGTGCTGATTGTTCCCCAGTTGCTCTTGTAGGCCATGATGCCTATAAAAATCCAGAGCTCCATTTCTCTGTTCTGAATGGCACTTCGCTTCCCATCCCTCTACCTCATTTGTCAAGATTGTTTTGCATTCTCCTCCTGTTCTCCAAAGTGCTTGCTCTTCATAGTGTCCTGTGCTAATTTAATAAGTGTTCCCCGCTCTTGGTTGTTTTGTTTTGTTTTTTTTTTTAAGGTATTAATGAAAATACTGTGTGCTGCCAGACACAAAACAGATGGCTTCAGACTTCATTTGATACGTACTGCCAGTTTGACAGTGAAACATTTATAACTGCTCTTAGTCTGGCTTTCCAACCAGCTGTACACTCCTCTAATAGCATGTTCTTCAAAGCTGTGCTTCTTTGCTTGGTTTATGAAAGTGTCAGGTGAGACAAAGGCAAAGAGCTGCACTAAAATCAAGATCTAAGACCTATTGTAGAAGGAAATTAGATTGATTTGATGTGATTTGTTCTTGTCAAATCAGTACTCACTGTTCTTCATCTGCTTGTTGTCTTCTAGGTGCTGGAAAATAGTTTATCCAATTACCACTTCCAGTAATTTTCCAGGAATTGAAATTAATCTGTCTGGTTTCTGATTCGTGGTTCCTCCTGTGTGTCCTTCCCTTTTCGTGGTAGGTGCTAGATTTACCTTTACTGGTGTGCAGAAACACATGCCCCCATCCCTGACTTCTGTGCTGATGGTGCTGTGCTGAGTGGGCTTCAGCTGCTTTACCCATCATGGCAGAAGACTTCTAGGGCTTGTCTGTTGGAATGTATCTGACTTATTTAGACACTGTCTGACCTCTTTGTTCTTTCCTGCAGCCAGTATTCTTACCCTTGGGCTGCTTATACTGGTTGTGTTAAACAGGGCACATTTGAGCAAAAACTGAAGGAAAAAATATCAAACACTTTTGATACTTGACATCATCAACTCAGTTTCTGCTTGTCTTTGTGAAACCCAGCTCTTTCTTTGACTCTCCTGTTGCTATTAGTGCATATACTTCATGCCCATTGCATCACATACACCTTCATGTTGTTCCTCCAGCTTATGCTGCTCTTTCATACTTACTAACGTGACCTAGTTCCACTTTCTGTGTGCTTCCTCTGCACTTTTGAAGCTAATGAAGAGCTCATGACTTAGCCAGTTGACCTTACTATCTTCCCTCTGCACTTGGGCTAAGTTGCCCCAGTACAGATGATCACAGTAGTTATGAGCCTTTCATAAGACTTCCTTAGGGCACTGCCAACTTCCCAAATGTTCTTTCTGCCTTGGATTTGTTCCTCTGGGCTTGTGTGTACTAACACTATGAGTTAGCTAAAGTCTGTTTCAAAGCCCAATGTTTTGTCTTTGTGGGGTTTTGTTCTCCTTTTCTGGAAATCATGACTTCTAACACTTCAAGATCACTCTCACACCAGTTGCTTGCCACCATCACCTGCAAAATCAGTTCCCCTCTTTTAATTAGACTAAATTTTTTCAGAGAAAATGGCCAGAAAGAAGTTAGACAAATGGCAGCTGCAGTCAGTTCAGGGAAGGGCACAGACAGAGTACCAGAATAGAGCCAGACAGAGAGGACCCTGCATATTTAGCACTTAAAATTACTTGCCTATGAACTTGTTTCCAGGAGATTTGGGTAATAGTGGTGGAAATGTTTGTGTTATTTGTGTAAAACATGAACAGTACAACTGTGTTATTAAAATACTTTCTCAGTTCTGTTTGTCTGTGTTAGAATGGTTTTATGGTCTTTGCACAGTAAGAAGGCTTAGGCCTTACTAGCATATAGTTAATCTTCTTTACTCAGTTACGCATTGACACTAAAATGTGTTTTTAACATAGAGATTCAGGCCAAGCAGAGCTGTTTTGTCTTCATTGCATCCATCAATGAGCCAGACCCTCCAGCTTCTTAATGGCCAACCAAGACACATCTGGCCTTCAAGACCAGATAATTCTTTTGCAGACAGCTTTTTTTCCAGTGCACAGTGTGCACTGCTCCTGGTAATGTCTCACCCTAGCTGCATTAATGCTAGAAAAGCTTTCTTATGCAGAACTCCAAGCCAAAACCTACCTTTTTGGAGCTGCTTATCCTCTCTTCTCTGCTGCCCTCCCACCCAAGCTGACCCTCATCCATCCTGGGACTGTCCCAGGGACATCCTGCCTGCCCTTGTGCTTTTCTGGGAAAGCTCCCCTGAGCAGGCTGAAGGCAAGTTGGCTTTTGTCTGTTATCTGTGGCCCTAGCATGTTCCTGCTGACATCCCTTTAGGTACTGAGAGATTCGTGGGGTGTCTGGTAACTGCTGTGAGCTATTTTAATAACATTATTGATTTCATTATTCACTGTAGTTTTGCTTCACTACATCAAGTCTAGGTATTAGGGGTGAAGTAGCAGCTAGTTAATTTGGTATAAATGGTGTTTCTTTCTGGGGCATTCTGGACTAAAGTGAGTTCCCAAAGCTTCCACGGATATCTGCCCAGAAGCTAGGATGATTGCTAAAGGAGCTGTTGACTTTAATACTGCAAACAACCATATGAGCACAACTGATTCCTCTTGACATAATCATATAAAAAGAAAACAACTCTTCCACTATGGTAGAAGAGCTATGATGATACATCAACAGCTGGTATCCTTGCAAGCAGTCTGATTTCTGTTCTTTGTCTAGCAATTGTTGATCTGACGTGTCCTCCAGTGGTTGCTCTTTGAGTCACAGGAAGCTCCTTGGGAGAGCGCAGAGACCCTCGGACCTCAGGGAGAATAAACTGATCACAAGTGTTTGACTGGGTGAACCCATGGCGCTAATGCTGCACAGCCTCCTACTTGGATGGGTCTTGAAAAGCCAGTTTCTCAAGAAAAAGAAAAAAAAAGCCCAAATTTACAAAATGCTACCACAGTGAATCCTTCTTTTATGGTCTAATTCAGAATCAATTCTCATCATCTGGAGAATACTCCTGGTCATGCTCTTGGTCTTTGGATCAGAAGGTAGAATGCTTAAAAACACTTGTGAAAAAAAGGTGGGAAGATTTGAAAGGCTTCCCCATAAAGACATGGATGGGTAATGTATTTATTTTCTAAATACATACCTAGAGGCTTAGACAACTGGTGTATTTGCATCACCCTACTCTGATTAAAAGAAACCATACTACTGGAAGCAGAGAACCCCCCTGAACCTATAGCTCATCTTCCCTGAAGTAAAATCAAAAGTAGCAGTGCCAGCTCATCATTTCCTAAAACAAAGCATCTATTAAAAGTAACTCACCTGAGGGAAAAGCATGTTGTAACAGATAATCTTTCCACTGCTCCTCTGAGAACACCCAGTGGCTCAAACCCCTGCACCTACCCCCCACTTGCTCAGATCTCCTGCTTTGCCAGGAGAGGACTGAAAGCCACATGTCAGTCCCAGGACTCATCCTGCTATTAACATGTTTGCAGAAGTAGCTGGAAGGACAATTTACCCCACCTCTTCCCTATTGGTATTTTTTGTTCCAGTAATTCAGTTTATGTCCATCCTGAAGAATTAGTTCACCAAGGAGCTTACTTTGTAGGAAACTGAAGAATGCTGGAGAGAAAACAAGCCCTAGTTAACAAATATAAAAACAAACAGCTCAGTAATGTGCAATACGAGTCCCAAATTTATATTTAGAACCTTTCAAAACTAAACCATGAACGCAAGGCCTGACTTTGGTAAGATTTCTTAGAGTGAAAAGCCAGCCTGGAAAAAAACTAACTGAAATTGCATTTGAAAATGCTTTCATAAAAAAAAAGAATCATAAGAAGTGAGCTGGAATATAAACCAAATTTTGCAATAGTACTTTACAAATTGTCTTGATGTTGAAAGGATGCAGAGTGCATGCTAAGATCAGCTGCCTGCCCAGACGATTTTATAACAAATGGCATTACATTTTTCCTCCCCAGCACAATCTCCAGCCATACAGTACTTTTATTTATTATGTGAGTGTTCAACTGCAATGACAGCTGAAGTGAGGAAAATAGCTTCAAGAACATGGGAAGAATCCTATAAGGTTAAGGGAGTGAAAGGGGGAAAGGTACTTTAAAGTACAGGTGGTGATATGAATTATTGAACATTTGAAATGTTTACCCTTGGTAATTTTAATCACATTGTGAAAGCAGTCACTCATGCTTTTGTGAGCCACTTGATTTACTAGAAGCTTTATGCCATCAGTTGCAGCTCAGGGGCCAGCCCTGCACTCTGGGTGCAGCAGCATACTGAGCCGGCTCAGGCCACCACTACCAGACACCCACCACCATAAAAATAGCAGCAATCATCCAAAGTGGGGCACCAATGCCCAGAAGCATTGAAGCTGATCCATGAATTCTATGTGGACACCAGAGAGCATCTTCAAAGCCATCCCTGCCTCCAAGGGAGATGTGTTCACCCGCAGAGTCATGCTGGGCTGAAGGCTAGGGCTTGGTGTTTGGGTCTTCTTTGCTTTGTGCAGGGAATAAGCTGAGCATATCTCCGCATGCAGCATCTCTGACTCTTTCCAGAGATGCCTGCTGCTGTCTAGCCACCTCCTGGGTGTGCTGCTCCAGGGCCATGGAGGCGCTCCCTCAGCCTCCAAGGACATATGGACTGTGGCAAGATGGCCTGGGAATGAAGCTGGTTTTGACATATCCCATGGAAATTGTGCCTACAGAGAGCTGGAAGGGTGCTTTATCCAAGATGAGTATCGTCAGACACAGAGCTGCTTTACAGATTGGGTCACATTTCCCTCCACATTGATTCCACCTCTTGCTGTTCTTAAAGCACTGACTTATCTTCTTATCTTGCCTCTGTATTTGGAGCTTTCACTTGTCTTTGTTATCTAAAAATAACCAAATTATTTTCCTTGATGCTATTTCTTACCAAAAAAAGAGTTGTTGACTCAACTCTTATATTGTTAACAAATGCTATCAAAAGTCACCTGTAGTATATCACGATGAACACAGAGGTGATCTAGGCAAAAATGAATTGGGATAACCAGGTGATATTTCAGTGTGATTAAAGCATGAACAGATTTAATACCTGTCAAATGACTGGATTTCATTTATGATAGGCAAGATTTGAGTGCCCTGCCAGAGTCGATGACAAAGTTTTCCTCACCCATGTCTATTCTTTTTTTTTTCTTCTTTTTCCCCTTAATTTCCCCTTAATTCCCCTTAGTTGGATTTCTAGAAACTACGTGCTGCATCTTTTGCTGGGAATTTTGTCTTTGTCATTATTGAGGTAGGTTCTGATCTTAAATGTTCAGTATTTGAACCACTCAGTCTGCCTGAATCCAATTTCAGCTATTAACAGAGGAATGTAGTGGCATAAATGCAGTATGCTTGTTGAGGTAGAATTTTGCCTTTTTTCCTGAAACAGATTAAGCCGATCCATAGGCTGCAGGATTTCCCCTCCACTCTGTCATCAGAGTACTCCTCAAGGAAACCTTTCCCTTCCATTGGACTTCCCAGTAATATCCATGGTCCCGTTTCTGCTCCCTGAGGGGTGACCATAAGGTGACAAAAAAGTCAGCATGACTGGGTACAGCTCTCTCTCAAACAACCTCCTGCCCACACACCAAATTCCCTTGTTGTCAGTCAGTGTAATTACCATGATATAAACATTGTCCCGAATGCTATTAAAAATGCAAATAATGTCCATCCAGCCTGAGGAATGGAGAATAAGCAGTTCCTTTCCAGCCCACTTCCTCCTGGCTCCAGCATGTGTTGCACAGATGATGCTCTGCTGTGACACGTTTGTGAGCTCTCAAAGTTGCATCTATTTCTTCTTAATCTAAGCAATGAAGCTGCAGACTTAGAACATAACAGCCATTTAGAAACTCTATGACTTTCCCTAACTGTCTGTAACAGTTTCAAGATAAGTAATTTTAAAAAGAGTTACTTTAAACTGAGACTGCTTTAAACCAGACCTTTGTACTTCTTGGTTTTGCTTTTATCTTGGCACAGATGCTTACCCTCTCTCCAGCTTCTTTGTAGAGTTCATTATGCAAAGGCAAAGAAGCTACACTAACATTGTAATTTTATTTGGCAAGGTGAGCCACAAAACGTATGCTGTGTCATGCCTTTTTATTACTGTGCAAGAATTGCCAAAGCAGCCTAAAGGAGGAATCAAGGACATGATCGTTGTGAGGAAAAGAGGAAACGGTCCAGTTTTACAACACTCAGGCTTGTAACCACTTGCGGTAGATAGTTTCAGAACTGGTTTAATTTTAAATTATTTTCTTACCAACTGACAACAGCTTTGAAGTGACTGGTGTTTAACACTACCACTTTCTGATGCGCATTGAGTCATTTTTCAGTGCCTGGAGATCCAAGCCCTACCTGTGAAGCAGGCGCTGTGTAGGCTGGGACTGCCCCATCCTCTCCCTGCACCAAGAGATGGCAGATCTAAAGCCAGCACAAGCCAAAAGAGAAAGAAAGCCTCCTTGAGCAGGCGCTGACATCCCTTTTCTACCACAGGGAGGACGGCATGTCGCACTTTATTCTGATCATGCCCCAAGAGCAAAACCTGCACTTTTCTCAGTCTAGACAACCTGTAATCAGCCAAGGGAAGAGCAGGCAAAGGGAACAATTAATGGGTGTGATCTCAGCCTCTTGCAGCCTGCCTTAAAAACCTCCAAGGACTGGTTTTATGAGTCGGCATTTGTGGGAGCATAGAGCAGTCCCCCCCCTCCCATACCCACGTCTCCTCTGGGGGCCACCCATGCCATGAGTGCCCCACTCCTGCACACTTCGCATGCACTGCTTTCACTTGAAGGGAATCAAGGAAACTATGTGGCTGGAAAATAAACAAAAAGGTAAATTATTTTTAACTTGGTCCCAGATGTGAGCCTCTGTACAGCCCCTGAACAGGGCTGGGCATGAGCAAGAAGTTTGAGAGGGGAAGAAGGAAGGCAGTTTTCACTATAACAAAATGTCCCGTTGCAACATCTCCCAAGCACTTTGGTTGCAATTCCTCCAAGCCCGTCTGAAACTTCAGAAACAACTTGAAAGAAATGGCTATGTGGAAGGAAGCCTTGTGTCCCCAATGGCAGCAAACCCCAGGCACAAACACTGGCTGCCTAGCCATCCCATGGCTGCTGCCTGTACTCCACCGAGGGCAAGTAGGCGTGGCAGGTGAGGACAGGGCAGCCACAAAGGGCACAGCTCCCTCCACCACTCGTTCCCAGATTTAGTGAACCTTTGGAGGGCAGAGGGAGGAGAAGAGGAAGGGATATTCATATTACAGTGTATAAAAGAGGTAACGAAAGTGTGGTGGGTGCCAGTCACCCGCTGCATGCTATGGAAATGCAGGGACAGCCTCACCCTTTTTGTTGAAGCCAGGGTGTTTGTTGTGTTGAGGGAAGCAGGAACCACCCCAGCCAGCCCCCCCTGCCTCCAGCCACTGCAGGCTGGCACAGGGCAGGGGGATTGGTGGAGGGAGATGTGATGGGGGATGTCTCTGCTGGTCGTTGCTGATCTGTCGACACAGGCTGAGTCAGGCTCAACGAGATACTTCTATGAGCTGGGAAAACATCCAAAAAGGAGAAGTGGAGATGTTTGCCACCCCAGTCAGTTTGCTTGCCATTAGTGTTTTCCTACTTCCCTGTTCTAAGTAAACACACTGTCAGACTTCAAAGAAGTGATAACCAGCTTGGGGCAGACACCTATGGGAAAGGGACAAGGCAAGAATGCCTTGAGAAATGCCCCAGAACCAGGCTTGTTCCCACCCTGCCGATGGCCAGCCCTCCATGGAGGCACAGGCTGGAAAGGCAGAGGCTGGTTAAAAGCAATGATGCCTGTGAAGTGCAGATAGGCAGGGAGCGATGGACAGGTTTGCAAGTCAGAGCTCAGAGAAGGAGAGCACAGCAACACCAGTGTGCTGGGAATAAAAGACAGGTTTCCTCAGAGGCACAAATGAAACCTCACTGTCCCACTTAGAGCTGCTCTCAACACCACATATGGCAGATGTCTGAAGCAAGGCAGTGACACTAAACATGTCCCTTCAAAGCACAAAACACAGAAGAAACTTTCCAGCTATCAGCTTTTCATAACTCAGACAAAATTCCAGAGAGGCTTCTTTGATTGGCCTGCCTTTCTCCTCCCAGAGGAGGACATGGAAGGGACGCTGGCCCCTGGGACAGGAGATGTGCTGCATGGAGCACCTGTTCTTAGCACATTTGCTCTGACAGCCGCCCTGGTCTCTGTGGATTTTGGAAAAAAAGTGACCACTGTGGAAATTTGTCACTTAAATTTAATATCCTGTTGTCTGTGAGGATGCAGTCATTTTGGGAAATGCAGTCCTGGCAGTTAAAAATAAAGCAGCCATGTGGAAACAGTGAGACAAACAGCTCTGCCTGTGCACCCAAGCCAGCATGCCTGGAGTCCTCAAAGTCCAGTTGTACTCAGCCCAGATCAAGTCCATTCCCTACAGGAGAGCCATTCTGGAAGCTACTTGGAAATGCATCCCAGCAGAACAGTATCATCCACAGCATTTACCTGTGGTTGATGTGGAGTTACAGTGACATGAGACTTCCCTATGGCTGCACCAGGCTATTTTAAATTCGAGGCAGGCATAAGGCATGTGACAGTACATGTTGTTCATGTGGGGAAACTCTTTCATTAATATTCATGCCTTGGGACTGGCCTAGGGTAGACAGTTTTTTGAGCATGCAACACATTTAAAATGCAGGGCTGCCTTTAATGCCTGGAACAGTGATGCAGCTAAAATCATCGCTTCACCTAAAATCAGACCTTCATAGGAACCCCATTTCCTCTGAGCACCAACAGACTTACTTGTACGGGTAGAAACATTCTTGATCTTTAGTCACCAAAGGCTAATCTCTCTCAGAGTGAAAGAAAAAGTAAAACCTCATGAAGCTGCAGGATGTGTGGGAGTAAATTTTTATATCTAAACAGTTATTTGAACCAGCTCAGTGGTATAAAAACATGTCTCCACCCTCCTTTAGCTCTAGAAACACAGTTTAGAGGATTTAGAGGACACGTGGGTCTCCAGGCCACACTGTCAGTAATTTATACAGGCTTGGCCACAGAAGTGACACATGTCCCCATGGCCTGCACTGCTGTTGGAACCCCTGGCTGAGGCTGCAGTGCCTAGACTGCAGCAGCTGGCTCCTGCAGCAGCACAGCTGCCTGCTGGTTTGCCTGGCAGGGCTGGATGTGTGCAGCCTGCATCTAGGCAGAGCAGGCACTCAGGGCAGGCAGCCGGGGCAGGAGTTGCATGCCCCTCATGCCAAGTTGTCTCTGCCTGTGAGTCACGGCCCTGAGTCATGAGCTGCTGTGGATTAAGCTGTAATTTGAAGATGTTGCCGCCTACATCTGTCTTCACTGCTCCTCTCCCGGAGGTGGCAGAAACAAACACTTATACAGTCATCTCAAAAATTCGGCCAGACGTGCTAGTTCAAACCCCAGGTGAGGGCAGGTTAGGGTGAGTGAGGAGGCGAGCACACACCTTGCAGCAATAAACACGGGGAAGGAGGTTTCTATCCCACTCAGGGGCTGGAAGATGTCTGCTGCTCCCACTTGCCACAGCTCCCTGCCACGGCTCTCTCATTTGCCCCTGCCCAAACCCCTTGCCTGCCCCCAGCACCTCACAGAAAGGTCTCTCTGCTCACCCCACACACCACGGGGGTCCTCAAGCACCTAAAACAGGGGCAGATGTTTGTCAAATGCATGTGTTTGTGCTCTAAGAATCATGAGCACCATTTCTCTTGCCATTTGCATTGCCTTGGAAAATTAGTTATATTGGGACCTAAGAGCTAGAAACATTTGTACTGACATATATTTAAATGAAATAGCCAATTAAACTAAAATTGCTTTGATTTAAGTGAAAATTAAGACAAGTGGCAGTAGCAAGGATAAGATTGATCAGGATTATTTGTGAACTCCCAGGCACATTACTGCTGGAAGAGCCAAAATTCTGTACCATGTGCTTATTCTGGCTCGTAATTTTTTTTCCTGGCATTAAACCACCTGTTGGAAGACAAACCATGCCCTATCCAGCATAAAGGCAGCCAGCACACTTGTCAACAATTTCTGAACAAATGGAAGCATGCATTTGTACAGGATCAGCACTTTGCACCAGGAAGTCACCATGTTTTGTGATATTTAGTTGGAAGCCATAAAGCCAGATTTTTTTCCTTCTATCAGCAGCTCACGTGTGCAATGCTTTAGCTAAAATGGTTTAACTTCGGCCCTTTGATTACAGAAGCACAAGCCCTTCCCACAGGCCAGTCCTTGGCTTTGGGTTAGTCATTGCTTTTGGTTTACACACAGGACTTGTATTCGATGTGGGAGCAGATAAGCAATGCATCTGCTCAGTCATATTTCCCCAGCGTTTCTCCCTTTGTTCTTTTGCCTTTTATCTGCCGAGTTGTCTCTGCAGAGATCCCTGCCCTTGCCCTGGCGCTTTTCCCTTCTTTTCTAAGCTTGCCCTTGCCCACCTCTGCTTCTGCAGGAAAACAACCAGCCACTCGCATTTAGCATTGCCCTCACTATTTACTGATGTCAGTTCCCCCTCTCAGAATTAATTTCCCTTTTGTTTGCCTTAGCTAGAAAGGTCTGTGAAATTTGCTACAATTTCTCCCTAAATGAGAACAGGGAAGAGAGAAGCTCTGCATCCCTGCACGTGGCAGCGCTGGCCATCCCACGCTGCTCCCTTGCCTGCCCGCAGCTCTCCCACACTCCAGGTAGGGGTGTGCGATGGGGTGTGCATGCTGAGTCACCGCCCGGGGTGAACACACCAGCCCTGCAACAGCAAAGCCCCAGCAGTGGAACAAAAGCGATGCTGACAGTTCCCAGTGCACAGCTAACGCTGATTAAAGGCCAGCTTGTGTCTTCGGGCGAGGAGGGCGAGAAGTGGCTGGTGCCCAGGGTAGCCGCAGCGCTCCTCTGGCTGACTCAGCCAGAATTGCTCACGCAGGTCCCCACACGGGGAGGGCCCCCAGCCCTTCTGTGGGTACTCAGAAGCTTCCTTGGCACATACACCAGTCCTATGGCATGTAGGTCTGCTGCCTTCAGGAGCAGCCCCAGGATGGGCCAGAGCTGGACAAGATGAGGCAGGCAGGGAAAGAGATGCTCCTGCCCATGCTGTGCACAGCAGGTATCCCAGCTGGGACACATTTGCTTCCTGGAGTAGTCTGCAAAAGCAATTGCTATAGGCATGAATATTTAAATTTCCTTCCAGTGGGTATCAAGCCAAATTCCACATCTCAGTTCCAGGGTGAATCGGGATGATCAGACACGCTGCTATACAGAACAGAAATGTAGAGGTAAGACCAAATCCCAGGGCCTTCCTCCAGAGGGGATGGAGTGCCTGGTCAATTAATTCTGCAGAAAGGGAGGGAGGAATCATAGCCCTGCAGGCTATTGGGGTTTTTTCATCTTTGCTTGGAGGGCTTACCTGACAAAGCTGTTCCCTGAGGTCAGCAAGTTAAAGAAGAGTGTCTGTTGAACAGACAACCTGTGACTCTTTTGCAAAGCTCCTCTGCTGGGCGAACATGACTTGTCTCTGTGAAATACTGCTATTCCCCTAGGAATATATGCTCTGAGCATGGAGCAGGAAAGAAAGAGGCAGCTAGACCTTCCCACTTTCTGGCATCTGCTTAAAAAAGGACACGGAAGTGTGTTTAAATTCCTTTTTCTTTTTGTCTGGGTCAGCTATACTAGTCCTGGGCCCTAGCTGGATGACACTAGCCAAATTGTATGCCTGGATAATAATGCATCCTGGGACAAGGGGCACTGTTCCCCAGTGTGGTCCTCCAGCATTGCCCAGCAGCTCCATCCCACCGGGCAGGACTGCACTGCCGCAGCTGTTCTGTTCAGGTGCATTAGTACCAGAGCTGGCTTTCCACAGCAGCCTTCCCCATGCCCTGGTTTGCTTTGGTTGTGCCCCAGCTGGACAGCCCTGCACAGGCAGCAGAAGCGTGATGTGCAGACAGGCTGCAGCAAGCCATCCCTGGCACTAGATCCAATGCCTGGAGAAAAGTGTCCTAATCCTGCCAGGTTTGCTCCTTACTGGCACCCACGTGAGCTAATCCTTCCCAGCGTGTACCCAACCCTCCCATTTCCTTCCCTGGGAAAGCTGTCAGCCTTCTTACCTGGCAGCATTGCACTGGCTGAGCTGCCACCCATGGGGAGAGCAGGAGCCACCCCTACCATGACCTGGGCTTTCAGGCTACAGAGACAGCCCAGCACCGGGGGCTGCCCTGGCTCACACCTCAGCAGCTTCCTTTGCAAACCCAACAGATGCTCACAGCAAAGAAACAGAAACCAAACCAGAAAAATGAGGCGTCTGCAGAAATGCTTTATTGATGGGCAGCAGCTGGGTACTGCTGGTTCGGCAGGGGCTCCCCGTTCCTGTTGGGATCTGCCTTTGCTGCTGTTTGCAGCCTCCTCAAGCTGCCTCTCCAGCAAGAGAGCACACAGTGATCAACGGCAGTGATCCCTGGGGATATTACTGCACGATGGGAAAAGCAGCTACAACAGCGGCTGGGCGTGATGCTGAAGAAGTCATCTTCCTACTGTGTCCTTAATACAAATACTCTTATGGAAAATGAATCAGCCCTCTTTGGGCTTTTTTCCAGAGGCCTCTCTGACTAATTTTGTCCAAAACATCCAGGCTAACCCTGCACAGCAGTATGACGGTGGCAGACAGGACCTGCTCACGTTTGGGTGGAGGCAGGGAAAAATTGTTTTGCAGGCCTGCCCCAAAAAAAATCCTCAGGCTGATTCTGCCAAAATCCACACCAAACATATGGTAAATGAAATCGCTGGCAGGGAGCTGGCTTGGACAGCAGGAGTGCTTCAGCACTGTGGACTACTTGCTAGCTGGCTTGAATTGTATTTATGCTGCTTTAAGCAGCTCCATATTTAAGGAAAAGAAGGCAAAAAAGAGGGAAATGCCAAATTTTTGGGTGTGCTTTTGATGCCACCCCATGCACATTTTTTTTACTCACGAGGTTAGCATGGTCACAGTGCTTGTCCCATCCTGTGGTTAAGAGCACAACAGCATCACAGAAGGTTTCACCTCCTCATATGGCAACAGTCTCCTGTGGAAAAGCAGACAGAAGGGTTTTTCTCTCTTGAAACAGGGACTCTGCCTATTTCACCATATGAATGTTCTGTACTTTTCAGGGAGCTGATGAAATCATGTACAGATGGGATCCATCTTAACAAAGGCTCTTATTCACAAGGCAGGTTTCTCTGTGGCATATCTTGGGCTGTATCCCAGCTTGCATAGCCATATCAACCAAATACATCCACAGAGCCAGGCAAATTTCTGAGAGGATGCCAGACACAGATGCTGTGCCCCTGCTGCTGTGAGCAGCATTACTTACTTGTGCAGCACTTCAGCCCCTCTGGAAATCTGAGCCTTGGAGTCATGGCAATAAACATGCCTTTCCTCACATGACAGTCTTTAAAAGGATGCAGGTACCAGATACCATTTCCAGGATGCTGCCAGGTGCTGTGGAGAAAGCATGGCAGAGCAGCAAGATCATAAAAAAGAGGTGCCTGATGTCTTCAGAAATTTGATAGGCTGCCATAATAATAGCTGTGGTGGCTACAGCTACTGAAGGAGGATGAAAATAGAGCAGAGAAACAACCATTCCTTTTCTTGAGTCTGGGGTATCATTTTCCTCCTGGAGCTACAGTGGTGGAGTGCCAGGGGCAGAGCTCACATCCACATTCATGGGCAGCTTTCCACCACCCTTTGCATGCTGCAACTTGGAGCTCAACCATTCCCCAGACCTACTGCACCCCTTAGTTTCCCCCATCTCTCTGCAGGCTAGGGAATCCTGACTATTGCACAGGCAACGGGCTTTTTCAAGAGAAGGGAGGGGGACAGATACCTTGGAGATGCTGTCCTGCTCCTGACTCCATGTGCACACCTTTCCGGGGCTGAATGATCATCTAAGTCAATGGGACAACCAAATCCCATCGAATCTGTTCAACAACCTGATCTGGACAAGGAAAATCAAAGTTTTAGAGCAAACATTTGGGCACAATCCAGCCCTTCCCCCTGCTTCTCCTTTCTTGATGTGCATTCAGCACCCAGTCAGTAGTACCTTGGAAACATCTCACTATCTGCCTATGCTCAAAAGAACAAAAAACAACAAAAGGAAATTTATAGAGGGATGACTTAAGAGAGTTTGGAAATTGCTTCCCATATGAAACACTCCTTTAGTCACAGGCATAAAAAAGCATCAAAATTCCCTGCCTCTGATGCAAACAACAGAAAGAAAAAGTCATCTGGAAGGACAGGATGATTCATACTGAGGACCTGACTCGTAATATTCATCAGTGTTGAAATTGCCTCTGCAATATGACTGCATGTGAAAATGGCACTAGCGAAATCCCAGCTTCTGCCACGAGAAGTATCATTAGCAGTGAAGTGGTGTGGTGAGACTCCAGTGGCAAAACCCTTGCTCCAGTGATTAATCATAAGTCATCCGACCAGTTCCAACTAAAACAGCACAGTCATTCAGGTAAAACTGCTTTACATGACGGCAGCTGCAGCAGACTGGACCATGCTGGGGCTTTGCAGCCTTTTTTCTTGGCCCTGCAAAAATTCCTGCTGAGGGATTTCTTATGAGATGCTGCCCAAGTTGGATGCTTGAAGAAGACTGGAAAATTGGCCAGTCTTTTCCTTTATGTTAATCGCCCTGAGCCAAGTGGTAAAAGGGCAAAAAAGGCCATGCTGACTTTATGCATGGTTAGGAGATACTTTCCCCTGCACATTTGAATCTGTTTACTTAATCTTCCAGGCCTTTACCCATGAATATTAAATTCCTTGATCACTATGCATTAGGAGTCATCTTCACACCATCTGTTTGTATTTGTCATCTAACCCTTGTAAATAATAAAATGTACTTTGTTCTCAAGTTCATGGATCCTAGCAGGAGAGCAATTACTGTTGAGGAAAAGTACTGTGTGAAACTATTGGCAGTGGCAGGACTCTTCTTCAGCCTCCCATCTTGCCACTATACAATAATTAGACGAAAGCCAAGATCTGGCCCAAAGAGTGATGCATGGCTTCTTTGAAGGGCCAGAAGAGATGATGGAGGGCTCTACGTCTCTGGAAGTGATGCAGATGCTCTTGCCCATGCTCCTAAAAGAAGGCTATGTCAGAAGAGAAGGCTGCACTTCAGGGAAGCAGCCTTCCTGAGAGTCAGACATGCCAACAGGATCTAGCTGGTCTGCTCAAGCAAAAATATAACCTGGATTGGCAGGAATGGCTGTGGCTGTTTAACAGGGTGGCCTGGGCAGCTGCCCTGGGCAAACTTCCTAAGAGGTACTGGCACAAAAGAAATACCTGAGGAAGAAATAGGTAAATGAGCAGATAGACAATGTTTCTCTCACATCTGGGAGTACCATTAAAGAAGTGAAATTGTCACCCATCAGCTGACAGGTAAAGTTCAGAGAAGGCTAGGCAAATATCAAGGGAAACAGTGATAAAGTGCAGTTGTTACAATATGAAATTAATTCTTAGAGGAAGCTCTGCCTGAAAATTTTATTAGATCATGTAATGAGAACAGCCTTTACACATATTACCAAGGTTCAATTTCAACTTTATTAACGCAGATAAATGTGTGAATCCCTAGGACAGTGGACCCATGAGTAGGAAAAAACATGTGCCATAGTGGAAGACCTCTGTGGACAACAAAAGCTGGCTGGTGAGCTCACCACATGAGCGCAGCGCCTTGGGGAGCCAGTCAGAGACATACTTTGCAGAAGACTCACAATGATTTACATCCCCTGAGGATTTGTCTCTCTGTGCTCCTGTAAATTATCTTTTATGCCAGGCAACTATCAATAAGCACTCAAATTGTTACCATCTAGTTAAAACCTGATGTAGTCAGTTAAAGGAGGGATCTTTTAGGAGATTAAATGGAATCATATTATTTTTATCTGACACATTGGTAGCAACAAATTTAGGCAAGAGAATGGTTGTCAAATATTTGTTCAACTGGAAGAGTTATCTGGGCTTGGACAAGATACCACTTGCCAGTCTACTCAGCCTTGCAAACATCCCACACCAGGAGGTTACCTATTAAGTGATAGACAATATAACTTGTTAATTGTTAGAGCATTATGACCTTAGACTTTGCCCAGGTATTTAATAACACCATCTGCTATCTAGGTCTGTAATACTATTATTTTTACATGAGGATTACTCTTCTTTCTCCACAAAAAAGGTTGCAAAAACAGTGCTAAAGGAGAGCAGAGCCGCATGGTACTTAAACCTGACTGCCCAAGCAAAATATACAGGAGATACAGTTCACTCAAAATATCACAGATGCATTGTCTTGAATCTGGAAATCTTGATGTGCTGAAGGCTGTGGGCCTGTGATCCAGCCTTGTGGACTGTGCTCGGGAAAAACGATGTCTTGCCTGAGAAGAAGCTGGGAGTGGAATGCACTCTGGTGAAGGCTGCCAGTCACTTTGCCCTTTCTGGCACTGTTGCTGTTTCCTTCACCAAAACAACAGCAACGGTCCAAAGGCCACCACTTAGGAATCAGTGTCCCTTCAGATCTTTTTCTCTTTGATAACATGCTTTTGAAGTATGTACATTTCACACCAAGCAATCACATTTATCAGGTTTTCCAATCCTCTTCTTGCTGACAGTGATGTGATTTTTGGCTTTGGCTTGTTAGGGAATTCAGGGGAGGGAAGAAAGCAGTGTATTTCTCTCAGCTGGTGTCTTCTGGTCAGTGTTTCCATGGGATTTCATGTAAGGCCATTCTCAGTGCACAGGAAACCTGAACCTACTGGATTCAGTGACAAAAGTCCTAACAACTGAGATGAGCCACTTTCTCACTCTGGAATGTTGAAATTTTTGTGCAAATAGTCTTTTCCTCTGAATAAAGAGAAGCTGAAACCTGGTAGCTGGTGACCTGCCAGATGAAGGAGGAAATATTAGAGGTGTGAACACCAAAGTGCTCCAAAAAACAAGGCCAAGAGAAAGAGCCCAGAGTGTACTTTAAATTTAAAATGCACATTTGTAGTGGATTTTTAAAAAAATGTTTTTATTTGGTTACTGCTTATTGATGTATGTTTGAGGAATAAAACAATCATGAATCCTCCACACTCCCCAGCTGAATTCCTATATGAGACCTAGGAGGTGGAGTGCTTTACTTGGCACTCTCTTGCAAGAGAGAGGTCAAATATGAAACTGAACATACGAATGTAATTAGGAGGGTATGTAAAATATGGGGGCTGGATGTCTTAACAGTGTCCGAAACAGGCATGTCTTGACATGCCATTGGTTGAAAATGATTTTAAGTATTCCAGTCTGTCGGACAGTGTATCTGATTACATCTGAAAAGAGTTTTTTAGTCTTTTGCTCATATGATTTTTCTCATATTTCAAGTGTAGGAGTTTGATTCTGAAAGCCTAGCGTGCAGAAACGTTCACATCTTTTTGAAGTGTATGAAACAATATCTTTTTATTACCAGTGCTAGTTCTGGAAGAAGATGTGAAAAAGTCCAGATTCTTCCCACTTGCCCTGTATTCATCTTGGGGCAAAGAAAGTTCTAAGGACATTTATGCATGCTACATGGAGGTGCATGTAGCAGGTTGTGATGGGATATTTTTTTCCATTTGTAAACAGAGAAACTGGTATTTTCATATCATATACAGCTGAGTAGGTTTTCTTACTGTTGTTTCACAAATGACAAAGGAATGGCTAAAATCTGTGCCAAAAATATGCACAGGAGTCCATCTCTACTCTTTGCCTATGATTTGCATTTTCTTTTAAACCTTTCCAAGTGAAGCAGTAGGCAAAACCCCCGGCAACTGGAAGCATGTGCAAGGATGCAGAAAGCTTTAGAATATGTTTCCACACCCTGCTGACCTATTCATCAAAAAGTCTGCCAAAACACGTAACTCTTAGTCTAAAGCAAAATTCACAAGAAAGGGCCTCGCTTGCATTAACCTACTTCTTTCCAGGTTGCGTGCCACTGCAGGAGCTCCCCGAGGAAGAGGAGCTGAGCCCATTATGTGACTCTCCTGTCCTCCCTAGGAATTTTCCCAGCTCCTTGGCAGAGGGAAGCACTGGCAGGAGCAACCCTCCTGCAGCTCTGCTGGTGGGCCAGGCTGGGACTCAATTAAGCCAAGCAGATGCAATGGTCCTCTGGATGAGGCAGGAGTGAGCTGTCAGATGCAGGGCTGCTTGACCTCATGTTAAGCAGTGCAGTGCAGCATCATCTCAGGCCAAATGCTGCTCTAGTGAAAATTCAGTGACATAGCAGAGCTGCCCCCAGTAGGAACTGTGATTCCCATGTGATCACCGGCTTATGGAGGCTGGGAGTGGTGAGTGATACTAGGTTTAGATATGCCTGACTCCTTCTTTTCTAAGCTCTCTCTCCATTTGAATCACCATCCTGGTTCATGAGCGTGGTGCAGTCCTAGGGTAATGTTCTCACAGTCCCAGAGAGCCTTTGTGGAGCCATAAACTTGACAGCAATGGCTTCAAATGGAAAGTCGGCCCCCATGCTGAAGTAGACATGACAGTATCTTCCTAACCTCATACCTGCAATGCATGTACCAATTTTTGGGATTGTAATATAAACTCACATTTTATTTACACACACACACACATGCACGTACGTGTTTTATTCTAGTTTTGTACCTGTTAGACATAGGCCCGATAAGAACAACAAAGGAAGAATCATGCTGGTAGTTTTTTTAGTGTTACTGAGTGATAAGGACACCCCTCTGCAATGAAGAGAAGTCCTGTGCAGGGGCTTCCCCACATTATCATTATTGGTGATGGAGGAAGGGCTGTCATCTTGCTGTGAAGGGTATGGAGCCCAGCCTTTAAGCTCCTTGGGTCCTGGCAGAAAATCAGCCCCATGTCCAGCATGGTCCTGTGCCCCTGGGAACCCCAGCTGGTCCATGTGTCCCTCGCTCCTCTTTAGTGTGCACTCTGGCAGCCCAGGGCAAGTTGTCACAGCTCTTAGTGGGTGATGGGAGGATACCTGCAGGTGCAGCACGAGGAGCTTCTGCAGCAGCTCCAAACTGATGCTGCTGCTGAGGTCCCATCTCAGCCACACATCCTGACCTGCTCCCTTCTTTCTCCACAGAAGCACCCCTGGCACAGCAGGATGGTGGCACTGGGGCAGCTTTGGTTGCACTGCAGCTGTTAGTGCTGCCAGATTTGCTCCAGCAGCCACACAAGCAAAATGCTGAGTGCAGTGCCAGCAGAACCAAGAGCTGGGGTGGGGGAGAATGGGACCACTTCTCCTGCTGACAGCACCAGCTCGTTGTACCCTCCAGAGCAGAGCTGCAGGTGTGCTGCATGCTCTCCTCTGGTAGCTCCCCCAGCTCACACCCAAGGCCATCTGGATCAAAGACACGATGAGACAGTGCTCCGGAAACCAGGGCCAAGCTCCTCTCTTCAGCATGGCACTCTGGGGTGGTGATTTGGTCTGCTATTATGTAAGATTCAACAAAAGCTGTATAACAAAACTATTTTAAGTAAGAATGTTAATTGAAGGCTGAGTCAGGCTGCAGCTAAAGCAGAGATGTTTTTGAGAGGCTTGTTCTCTTTTTCATTTGGTCTGTATTTTTCCCACTTAATTACAATGTGTGTGGAACAGCAGTTAGCAATAATAGTAACTGGCAGAGGGAAAATGGACGATCAAGATGATCGTCCTCTTTCCTCTGGATCAGCCACTGAAACTCATCCCAGATCTGCACTATTCAAAAGTCATTCACCTCTGAGGCTGCACGAAGCATATGTATGGGAAGGGCAAGCAGAGCATGGAGATAAGAGGCAGCTGCTTGGTGCTCCTTTATTGTGATGGACTGGAGGTGGAAACTGCTGAGACGTGTTAGGGGGAGGCTTATTGAAGGATGCCTGTGTGACACCTTCCAAGAGCACATGCAAGACCCCTGAACCAGCAGCTGTGCAAGCAGCATCTGCAGCTGCCCCAGCAAGCTCACTGGCATGGCCATTCCTCAAGCAAGATGTGAGGTCCTTCTCAGGACCCATTATTGAAAATGACTGGTCCTCATCCAGTCCTACTGGGGAGACTAAGCGATATGCAAGTCCCAGCCTTTGGCAAATTCCTTTAATGACTGGAATTTGCAGGAGGAGACTGAGTTTAATTGCCAGCTCCAGCACAAGTCTACCAGTTATTAATGCTGCTAGTGTTCTTTTAATCAAATATGAACTCAACTGTACTTCCTAGCAGGTACCTCCTTCTGGAGCTCAGCATGAGCAGAAGGGATGTGGGTGCCTGGAAAAGGGATGTGTATGATTTTCTTTGCCCAAAAGTACACACGGACAGAATGAAATAATGCAATATAACTCTGCTGTTGAAGTTTACAAATACATCATTAATGCCTAAACCTGTAAGTATTGCTCCTCAGCATCGCTACACATACACATACTACTCATGACAGAATGATAAAAATAAAAATAAGATAAAAATATCCTTTTCTACTTGCTTTTACTTAGCATAATAGACTGCAGTCAGCAAAAGTCAGCTGAAGCACAGAGAGGAGCATTTCCTCCCCGCTCTGCCTGCCCAGAATGCTCCCTAAGGGGTTCCCTGCAGAGGAGGGGCACTGCCTGAGCATCAGGAAGAGAGAAAGGGAGAGAATGAGAGGAAGTGCTGGGAGGCCAAAACTAAATTTTGTTTGCATTTTGTGCTTTCTCAGATTTGGGCACCCTGCTGTTGACTCTTGTCTCATTGCAAGATTGAAATAGTATAGCTGCAATAACTAGCAGAAACATGGGCACATCACCAATAACTCAACGTGCCTGGAACAAACCAAGGCTGCAGCCTAATTAACCATTTTTGCATCCTTTGCATGCCAATGGTCAAAATTTCTCCTGAAGGAAGACTGATCTGTTCAAGGGACTCTCCTGCAGCACCTGCCCACTGTTCCCTGTATTATATTCCTTTCCCCAAAGAGCAACCCCGCAGAAGTGGTGGGGTAGGGGAGCACACCAGCGTAGTGCATCATGCTACCCACCTAAGTGGGCATGTTTAGTTTGCTCCCCAGTGTTCTGTAGCTATACAATCCTAGCAACTGCTAGGGAATCAGAGAGGGAATCCGTCTTCCCCCCCTTTTCTCTCCCCCGAGTCTTTTGGAACTAGCTGATCTGTGTCGGAGGCCAAACCCATCGGCACCTGACCCCGGAGCCCCCAGCCCCTCCAGGTGTCCGCACCCTGCAGGAAGGACGAGACAACTGTTGCTGTGTGAGTAGGAAAATGGGATTGCAAAATGGCCGGCGCTGCCAGGGAGCCTGGATATCAGCAGCAGCGTGGCCTCCCTTCAGCTGGGCTGCCTGCCCCACTGGTGGTGGTCCTGTCCTGCCCCAAACTGTGGGGCCACCACAGCCATTGAGCCAGGGAGGCTTTTGGGACGGCGAGTTCTTCTGGCAGGCCCGGGAGGTGATTTGCCAGCTGGAGCTGTCAGCAAGCGCCAGTTTGCTGCTTCGGGGGGATGTTTGGGTAATGCAGGAACTCCCATGTTGGAAACAGCATTAATAGCCCTGGCCCACACTTTGAGAAGGTCTGGTCCTCGGTTTTGACTTTTATTTTGTGTGAGGACCCTGCTGCCAACTCCCACAAAGCAGTGAAGAAGCATTTCCCAGCCTGAACTCCCCAGCCCATCTGAGCAAGCCTTTGGCGCAGCCTGCTCGGGGCTCCTCTTTGTGCTTTGCTCAGGCACACCAGCACTTCCACACATGCAGAGAGGGAAGCTCTGCCCCTTTGCAGCTGCCCGGGGCTCTGCGAGCTGCATCGACATGGGCTCAGGGGAATGACGCACAGACAAGGAATACAACTCTCCAGAAGCCTAAAAAGAAGGAGCTTTAAAGCCCTCTGTAATTTTTTCAACAGACGATCTCTTTCTGCTCTCATTTTGTAACGTTTCCTGTGGAGTCCTCGCCCCAGTCCAATTTTCTGAGGGTATTTGGAAGGCTGTCGGCTCCCGCACAGAAGGCAGGGAGCAGAGCCAGCGCGGTGTCACGGAGGGGTCACTGCTTCCTGGGCTTCCTGTTTATTTTGGGAAGGGGTCACCCGGCCAGCCGGCCGCTCTGCCTGCGCCCCGGGAAGCCCCCGGCCACCACATTCCTGCCCCCTCGCCCGTGGCTGCAGACAATTGCTGACTGTGGCTCGATATGCAGAGCACCGAGGCGGGGTGTAAATGGGATAACCCGACATGCCTATTTACTCAGCCTGGGGATAAGGGGCGGAAGCTTTTCCACATCAATTGCCCTTTCTTCTGGTATTCTGGAAGTGTCTCTCTGAAGTTTTTCGTTCTCTTCGGAGGGTAGTAACCTCTGAATTTCTCAAGTATTTCCATGATCTTTTCCTTGCTGCTTTTTTTCTACTTCTACTTGAAAAGAGGGCGTAAAGTCAACTGCGCTGTTAAAAACAGAATTGTCTCATTTTTTCGAAAAGAAAGCATGCAAATTTTTCTCCAAACTGCCTCGAGCAGAGCCCACCAATGGAGCAGAAGCTGTAGCACACAGGCTACAGTGCAAGTCCCTGGTAACTAGCCCTGCCCAAGCTGTCTAGAGCAAAGCATTGGATCAGAATAGCAGCATACGTCGCATCTCCGTATTTCGGGACATATCCGTTAACTAATGGTAAACGATTGTCCTGTTGCTGTTTCCTCTTCTAGGCAGGCTCTGCTTAGGTGGCCCGCAGCTCTTCAGAAATTAACACCAAACATCAGCATTCAGTGCAGCTGTCTTCAAGGAGTTAATAAAAGGCCCCATGTATGGGCAATAGCAGACACTGAGTAGCTGCTCCAGTCCCTCTCAATCCTCTGGCATGTCCTGCCTCACATTGAGCTAGCGCAGTGACCTCTCCCCGGCCTCACTGGAGTATTTTTTGTGCCAGTGGCTCTGTCAGCTCCTGCCATCAGTAGTCAGCTCCAGGCTGCAGGGCAGCCGTCAGCACGCTGCTGATGAGCGGCTCTTGGGGAAGCATGCTCTCATCCTGCAAGCCCATAAGTGCACACAGCTTTACATTCATAGTGATGCTCCTGTGAATAAAATTATAACTGGTTGTAAACATCTGCAGGATCAGTGGCTTACCATGAGCCTGTCCAAAGCCTATTTATGTCAACAAGCTGTGCCTGATGACACCCTCATTTGCATCAGTATCTTCCCCCCCCCC
>WBMY01007047.1:1596248-1673815 GCA_013397315.1 Donacobius atricapilla | reverse complement strand
GAGAGGAGAGGAGAGGAGAGGAGAGGAAGAGAGACAAAAAAGAGAGACAAAAAAAGAGAGACAAAAAAAGAGAGACAAAAAAAGAGGAATAAAATCAATTTGGACAAAATACTATGTACTTATTCCAATTACCATGCTGCTAATAAAAGATTTGTCTGAAACTGCAAAAGAAACCTTGGAGGGAAGGAAAAAGTGTATGCTTGTTTGCCATTTACTGTTTTAAAGAGCATTATATTTAATTTTATTTTTTTTTAGAGAAACCTAAACCAGAGATTCATATAAGATTAGGGTCTACAAATGGTGACATATTATTTAAAGGCCTTCATTCACAGTAAATTAGTAAAATAATTTAGGGTTGGATTAGATCACTTGAAAGAGCAACTATGAAAACATTTTCTAAGTTATATAGGACGGCTCATTTGCATCCAGCAGTTCCATTTACGATGGAGTAATATTCAAGTACTATATATTGAATTGTTATATTGAATGTATTATATTCAAAAATAGCTGCAAATCTGAAGCACTTAGATTCTTGAAGAGAGACTTTAAGAAAACTTTAGAATAAAATAAAATAAAAATTACAGTGCTGGTAGGTACAGTATATTTGAATTCATATGAAAAATTAGCATAGTATCATATGACATTGTGATTAAAAATTAAATTTTATGCAAAATGGAATCTTTAAGTCCTGTGATAGAGGGATTAAATCTGCTTCACTAACAGATTGCAAAATACAATTGTTAATTTTGTGCAAGAGGAACTCATTACACAAGGTCACCCAATAACAGCACTCTTGTTCCACCGCTATTTAATATTCCTAGTCTTGATTTAGATGACAATATGAAAGTATTTCTGATTAAGTGATGGATAGTACAAAAAAAAAAGAAAATCAAACAGTTATATGTAAAACATGAAAGACACTTGGTTGATGATCAGCCAACTTGAACTGCCAAGCTTAATGGTCACGGTTCAAGGAAACAGGATGAAAAGGTTTGTGAAAAGAAATACATTAGGAAATGAAGGAAAACTGGGAGATTGTGGCTATCACCCACAGGAAAACGGGTGCAGTCATGACTGGAGACAATTTGAAGTGCCAGTAGCCGGTGCACCCAAAGTAATGCTAAATACCAGGCTGTGTGCAAATTACTCCCTTAGAAGAATCAGGCTTTAGCCTAGAGGAATCTAGAATGGGTTGGGCTGGAAGGGGCCTTTAAGACCATCTCAATCCAATGCTCCTGCCATGGGCAGGGACATCTTCCACTAGAGAAGGTTGCTTAGGGCTTGACCTGGCCTCAAATAATTCCAGGGATCGCTTCCTGGGCTTTTATTTTTAAAACAAATAAACCATGTGTGAGTAGTACGTTCTCTCTTTTTGCATAAGAAAATGTAATATGAAATTTTTTTATTCCTTTGTTTGTTGATTACGTTGTAGGAAATATTTCTGTGGTGATTTTCAGATTATTCACAACTGCGCATCAGATGGGGGATCTTCCAGAGGATCTTGATACATAAAAGTTCTATTTGCAGCTTGAGATGCAAAAAGCAGATTCCATGAAGAGCTACTAAGACTCAAAATCCCTATAACAGGGAATAGAGGGAATTGCAACACAGAGGTGAAGTAACAGCATTTTTCTTTCAACTACTGAGCAATGCATAGAAATCTGTATGTATAGAAATTCCATCATGAAATATGTGCCCTGTATAGTTCTGATTATAGCCTCCTCTGAAATATTTAGAAGTTACAGTGTTTCAATACATTATCTTTCACATTTTGTGAATAAGGTCCTTTGCAAAAAAGTACTTATCCAAATTAAAAAAAAAAAAGGCAGGATGGAAGAGAGGAGGACAGGTGGATTTTCCTCTAAATCATTTATCTTTGACTTCCATTAAAAAAACGAGATGCTAAATTTCATATAACCATGTAATGTCTTCTGTTGAATAACACACTTTTTTCTACAAGGAGACTTTAATGATGAGCTTAAGGATTTGTTTCATTGAAACAAAGCACCTCATTTCCTTGAAATCTTTTCTTGAACTGACATCCCCTCATTCAATAATGCTTTTATAGCTGCAGTACAATAAATATTTTTATCCTGTGTGGACAACCCTGAAAATCATTGAGTTTTAGACTAATATAGAGTAATGCTTTTTATTGACTTTTATTTGTGAATTCAAAACACATACTGTAAATTTCTTGGTATCTATTTACTGAATTTATCTTTCATTGTACTGAAATGCTTTTTAGCTTGTGTGTACTGATGCTTGCACATTCTTAAAGATGAGGGCAACCATAAGGTTGAAATACTGAAGACCATCAAAAAAGCAAATGAGAAATACTCATATCTTCAAGCACATAGAGCATATCAAACAAGCAAGAGAAAACAAACCAGATGCATTTCTATGAATGAGACTTAAAACAGCACTGAAGCTTACAAACACAAGAAAATTTGGGCACTGAAAGCAGATAAACTGTTTTTTTACTGACACTATGTGTTTCAATGGAACAGATTGATTTGCAGAAACCAGGATGTTGTTTTTGCAATATTCTTTTAAGGCATATATCAGTTTTCAGAAAAGGTCTGTTGGGACATCAGTGGGAGAATGATCTTACAAATCATAAAAAAAATTGCAGCATTTCTGTAAATGAATATTTTAACCATGTGCTTTCTGATACCCTTTTTGGTGTGTAATTTAAGCGCCTTCCTTTTGGTTTGCCACTTAACTGTATTGCTTTGTGTTTCCAAGAACATTTCCTTATGCTAAGTATCTTGAACATCAGCAAGATAACACCTGTACACTGTAACCTCAAGTGGGACAGATATCACAGGAATTGTCACCATTGAGACATGAATGTCTCAGGGATCCAAATTCACCTATGAGAGAAAGCTTCTAATAATCATTTTCCTAAGTCACAAAAACCACAGGAACAGACATCTTGCTCTCTGCCAGAACTTTAAATGAAGACATGACAAAAAGCAGAGATACCATGGCATGAATGTTGTCTTTTCAAGTCCTGCAATTCTGTTCTTAATCAGATTATAGAAAAATGCAGGTTTAGTCTCTGTTTGCTCCTGATACAATGAATCTCCATGTAGAGGGCTTCCAAGAGAACCAAAACTATTAGTAAAATAAAATCCTAGAGATCTGTCCTCTTGGTGGTGGAATCTGACTGATTCATCCCTTGAAACTCAAGTATTTATTTATTTTAAATAAAACTGACACCATCAGACATCTGTGAGCAATCCAGCTATGTCTAACTCCTCTGACCTTTTCTCGCAGTACCAACTGCCTTGGCAACTCTAGTCAAACCTCTGCAGACCATTTACTCAGCTCCTGCACGTGCTCTAAATCAATCAAATGCTGTAAGGGCAATGCCAGCCTGTTTATTTTCTTCTCTGATGCTGTAGCTGCTTCTTAGGGTGCTTCATCCATCATTAACACATACATTGCAGAGGAAAATGGGCAGCTCTGAAGGTTATTAATGAGAAACTGAACTTTTTAGGTCAGATAGGATGACAGGTTTTCAGAACAGATTAGGGATTTTGGCAGTTCAGCTACAGATGACGAAAAAACCTGTTCTCCAGATCAAGTGTATTCTATGCACTTTGCACTGTAGAAACCTCCCAGGGTTCCTAAAGTAGGTGAGGCAAAGCTGGTAGAAAAGAGTTCAGTCTTCTTGTAGAATATTAAGTTTCAGAATAAGACATAGGTCTTAAAAACCAGGTCTTCAGGGGCAAGTTTCCACTAGTCATTTGGTAAAACACAAATAAATGACTGTTGTTTATACTTTCCTATTATCTCTTTCCATACAGGCTTGTCTTGCATAGTGCATGGTTTGATTACAGACTCTGAGAGGTGTAATTATGAAATAGAAACATTAAGTGTTTTGGGTACACAGCACTGTACCAGCTCCTAAGCAGAAAATTAACTCAAACCAGCTGAAAACAGTACTGGTCACATATCTAAACTAGAAGTTGTTTACTTGTGATTATTTTGAGCCCAAAGTATGGATTCAGATTTAGAGAGGAACCTCTCGTTCATTTGCCCACACAAATATAACCCTTTTATGGGTGCAGCGATGGACTTGAACAACACGCTTGTAGATGAGGAGTGCACTCCTGGGGAAAATGAAAAAAATCTAAATTAAGCTCATTTGTGAAATATTTGTCTGAAAAAATGTCTAGTTATAAGCAAATATTTTTGTTAAAAGCTGTGGAAAATTCTTTTGACTGGATATAATTGATTTTTATATTTAATTTTGAAAAATATTCAACAACAAAGTGTTTTAGAAATATGACAGAAATTCAGCTTTTATTTGATGAATGAGTGAATGAAAATTCACACACATGAAAGTCATTATATATAGTGTATGTGTGTAAATCTACATTCTCATGAACATAAGAAAGTATACTTGTCCTATATTATTCTTTATCTGTGTGATTATGTGTGTGTTAGTCATGGTGAAAATATTCTTCTGGCACGCATCATTATCTGGACAAGAATTACACAAATTTATCCATGACCTGGTATATCTGGAGGTGCAACTGAGATGTTTCCACTTCATTGGGCAGATCCAAACGTGTTCTGATTTACAAATTTTTCCTTTCTTTCTCTATTCACTTGTCTTCTGTACAAATATTGAAGAACTTTGGATAGGATAACAAGGAACACATGTGCATGCAGGAAAATGTTATCTAATCTTTATAAAAATGTTATACCATTAGATGATTTTGTGTGGAGATTTATGATGACAGCGAAGTTTGGAATAATGAATCCTTTCTCGGCACATGTATAAATAGAGAACAAAGAAAACCAGACATATAGATATTCCAAGACTCCTCCAACAGTGCAGAAATTCTTTCCAGAACAGGACATTTTCCACTTCCCCTGCCCTGTTCCCACCCACCATGTGGTTTTTAATTTGTAAAAAACCCCAAGTGATCAGTTTCAATACAGTAAACCTTCCGTACTCTAATTAATGCCATTATTCAAAGCCTGAACAGCGTAAGAAACTATTAATTATTTCAACGGTGCTTCTCTGGTGCTCATCACCATGGTACCTCAGTCCCACAAACATTAATGAATCATAGAATAGAATGGTTTGGATTGGAAGAGACTTTAAGGATTGTGCAGTACCAACCCCCTGATCTATCCTCCTAATGCCCTTACAAGATAACAACTGTACAGAAGAAAAAACAGAAAGTAAATAAAGCCTCTTCGTGTTTAAAAGAATCCTTTGAAAAGGTTTTTACTGGTTTAAGACATACAAATCAAAAGCATTCACAAAAGCCGTGACACTTACAGTGACACAAGACTATTAAAAATTCACTGAAGACCTTTGATTTACTTACCCACATTAGCCCTCTAAAATACAGAGGCATTTTTAAGGTTTCTCCTAGTTTAGGAAGTTTTAAAGTGGCTAGTTCAAGGTGACCTAGAAACCCCTATGCAACTATTACCAAAGCTGGCTTAACAGATCCCTTAAAAGAAGGACTGAGGAGCAGTTTTGAGGAGATGGTGCATGAAATCATAAGTGAAGCATTACTTCCAATAATGGTACTGACCTTTTGTAAGTGCTGTGATAAAACCAAGCAGGAACTGGAACATGTCTATGAGAATCACGTGTCACCTTGAAAATGCCTCTTCTAGATGTCCATTATCTATATTCTAATGTATGTCCCCAAACATCACGAGTTGCCCCCCAAAAAGGATACAGAGAAGAGTATAACAAGGGTGGAAATGGGCTGATTTATTATGATGACTATGCAATCTCTCTGTGAACAATCCCTTGGGATCCCCTAAGGATGTTTATCTTACTGTATTATTTCTGTTTTAAGAAAATGTGCTGATAATATTGGTTTAAATGGTATATATAACATAAAAGCCCAGAAATGCAGAGTGTGACCAAGGATATAGCTCTGGACGTGATATCATACTGCTCCTCTTTTTCATGAAAAAAATAAGAGGTCTAATATGGGAGTTTTTTGTTTTGCTTTGTTCTGTTGGGGCTTGGTTCCTTTTTTCCTACCCCCATAAATATATCTTACTCCTATAAATCCTTACCCCTTCCTTACAAAACAGGAGAAATCTTTCCTTAAACATATCCTAGGCTTTTGAACTCAAGAGCACAGAAAGAGCAAGGAAACAAAGGCAATTTTGTGGTTGCAGAAGTTGCACTCTTGATATCACCTCATTCTTGCTTCTACAAAAGGGCTGTCAGGATTTTCTTTTTAGCACTGACACTATAAAATGTCTTTTAAATGATTTAACACAGCAGACATTATAAGTCACTTCAAGCAGAATATCTTATACATCCTATTCAATCAACACCACAGATTTTTTTCTTAAAGTCTAATGCACTTTACTGAAATGAAGCCTTTCTTAGAATAGAAATGGAAATTTCTTAGAAACTATAAATGTCTAAAGGTAACCCTTTCTTCTCAGAGAAGAGTGTGCCTGAGTCAGACATTCACTCCTTATACAGTAGCTAAAATATACACAATTAGAGTAGAAACCACAAGCTAGTATTCTCTCTTCCTCTCCTCTGTAACATCTTCATTGTGGTAAGGATGTGGAGGTTTTCTCTGCTTTGGGCACTGTATGGAATACATGCAACAGAAAAGATGCACTAAAGTACCTGAAAGAATTGTTGCTGCCTTCCAAGATAAAACATTATTTTTTTTCAATATAAATTCTGTGCAAGGGGTTTTGAAACCTTATTCTGAATATATTGCGTGAGATGGACATGGACTGTTAAAGAGGTGCCATTACATCCAAATGCATAAGCTCATGCAAAATCTTTAAAAATATAGTTCATGTCCGATTTGATGAATATTTAATCTGATTAACAAATAATTATTTTTTTAATGCACTGAAAGATCTGAACTTGTTGTGCCAAGATGGCTCCTCCCATGCAAACCATTCAGAGCAGGTGTGGTTGGTTGGCCTGCTTGTGATTATTTACTGAATTTGAGCTAGGCAAGGGAAAGAATAAGTAAAAATCAACTAAAAAATTTAATCAGATGCATGACATGCACTTGCTAAACTCATTTTAAGATTTATTTTTCCTTTATTCATTAACGAAGGAAAGATCCTGAGAAGTACTCTATTATTAAACAGTTTAGAAGTATTTATATTTAGAAATATAACTACAAACTGACAGCATCTCTTTAAAGGAAACTGGTTGGGAATATGAGATTTTATACCAGAATGTAAGTTTTTCCTTGTCCTTTAAAGTTCAGTGTCAGATTTCACCTGCATGTGCTTTTAATTCATATAGATCTACTTCCCTTTCTGAGTTCTGCGAGTTAACTTTTTTATTTGCACATGAGACTGTGCTATAGATTTCATTAATGAGGCCTGAGAACTTCTGTTATTCTTGAAAGGAAAATATTGGAATGAGCTTGGACACCAGAACATGACATATAGCTGCTGTGTGCAAAATCTTTTGTGCATTTTTATCTTTGAAATTATTCTCTTTGTGCTCTCAAGGAGCTACAAATTCATGGGCTGATAGGCTAATATCAGCCTTGATAGCCCTCATTCTACCACACTTTCTTGTACAGGGTACTTAATGCAGGCCTATGAGATACCACAATTGACATTCTGATCAATAAAGGTGCGCTTGGCAAACTTGCAAACGACATTGAAGGGGGTTCCCAGGAGCTATTCAAATATCAGCAGAGGGGTGCAGCACACGATTGCCTTCAGCCTCTCCACCACACAGGGCGTTGGGGGGGCTGCAGTAGGTCATTTACGCTCCAACATTTTTATCTCCCACTTCTTAAAGCAACTGCTGGTTGCCAGCAGAAGAAAACAGATCACACACGTTCTTTTATCAAAACAATGTGCAGAGATATACTAGTATAATGAAATGGGATTTGTTCATCATTAAGCACTGTATTGCAACAGCCAAACTATAAAGAAAAGTTTTTAAAAGATGAAAGTATTCTATCTGAAGAGATAATATTTTCTCCCTTGGTGTCATGGTTTCGGCTGGGATAGAGTTAAATTTAGATGATAATTTTGTGAGGTTTGATTTTTGTATGAGAAGAGTATTGGTAACCCACTGATATTTCAGTTGTTGATGAGTAGTGCTTACTCTAAGTTGGGGACTTTTTTGTGTCCCATGCTCTGCCAGTGAGCTGGTGCACAAAAAAACCAGGAAGGAACGTGGCCAGGGTGGCTGACCCAAACTGGCTAAAGGGATATTCAATACCTTAGAATGCCCAGTATACAAAGTGGAGGAAGTTGGCCAGGAGCCACTGTTTACTGGTGTGGGATGAATCAGTCAGTGGATGATGAGCAGGGTATTGTACATCACTTGTTTCTCTTGGGCCGTAGCAATCTCTCTCTTTTTCATTATTATTATTGTTATTTTTACTACTTATTATTTATTCTGATCTTATTGCTAAATTATTATTGTTGTTACTACTACTACACTGCTACTACTACTACTGCTTTGTTTCAATTATTAAACTCTTGTTTTCTCATACCGTAAGTTTTCCTTTTTTTCCAATTCTTTGTGAGTGAACAAGTGACTATCTGTTACTTAGTTGCCTGCTGAAGCTAAACCTTGACAATGAATTCCCAAAAACTGCAGACACTATATGCCCTACAGCATTAGCTTTGACTCTGACTACAAGAATTTAAAATAAAGGCAAAAATGCCCATTCTTAAGTCCTAAGGAGGACACATGTCCCTTTTATGCATATTTTTCATCAGAGTAATAACTCATAAATAAAAGGAATGGCTGATTGTTTGTATTGCTAACAAAAAGGATTTGGAGAAGGGTGGGATTAAACGATTAAAAAAAATGTTTAAGAGTCTATGTGCAAACTTGAGTACTGGTATGACAGAATTAACTAATATAACCCTCTGATTTTCCCTGGTAAATTGAAAGGCAACTGACAGGTTTGAAATTCTGACCACTGTTGATAAGACATATATCCAGAACAACTCAAGTGTCTTATGCTCAAGAAACCTTCAAAAGATGCTTTATTATTCAGCTTCGTAAGGATTATGACTTCAGCAAAACCCAGAAGTAGGTGATTAGACCTTCTTTGGTAAATGTGCTGGTTTTCACTGGGGTAGAGGTAATTTTCTTCATAGTAGCTGGTATGGGGCTGTGTTTTGGATTCATGCTGGGAACAGCGTTGATAACACAGAGGTGGTTTCACTATTGCTGAGCAGGGCTCACACAGAGCCAAGGCCTTTGCTGCTCCTCACGGACCCCACCAGCGAGGGGGCTGGGAGTGTGCAAGGAGTTGGGAGGGGACACAACGGGGACAGCTGACCCCAAATCACCCAAGGGATATCCCAGAGCATAGTGTGACCTGCTGGGGAAAGGAGGAAGTGGGGGACATTCACAGTGATGGGTTTGTCTTCACAGGTCACCATTACACGGAGTGTGACCTGCTGGGGAAAGGAGGAAGTGGGGGACATTCACAGTGATGGGTTTGTCTTCACAGGTCACCATTACACGGGATGTAGCCCTGCGTTCCTGGAGGTTCCTGAAGACTTGCCTGCCCATGGGAAGAGGTGAATGAATTCCTTGTTTTGCTCTGTTTGCATGCATGGCTTTTGCTTTTCCTAATAAACTTTCTTTCACAACCCATGACTTTTCTCACTTTTCCCCTTCCTGTTTCTCTCTCCCATCCTGCATGGGGAAGGTGAACGAGAAGCTGAGTGGGGCTGAGTTACTGCCTGTGTTAAACCACTAAAGTAAATGCACCAAAGCATTTGTTGAATTGGGCCCTGAATGATTTGCTCAAGATCATACTGTCAATAAATACTGAGCAGGGAACCCAGAGAGAACAATAACTTAATAGCACCTGAAAAAATGAATAATTTTATATACTCTTGTCTGCTGTGGAACTTGCTTTTAATAACCGTGAACAGAGAGAAACCTCTTTTCTACAGCACATGGTTACACAGCAGCTGTGAAAGTTGCTGGACAGAGATTTTCTCAAAGTCTGTAATTCCAACACTTTACAAGTGTTTTGGTTTTTTCTGAACATAATGGAAACTCAGTAAATACATAATGTAATAAATGTCAAGTGCCAGGCTGCTTTCTAGCAGCAGGACAGGTTGAGGGCTCAGGCGTGATGAAATCTGTGCACAGCAGAGAGGTGTTGGGGACTTGCCCAGGTTCCAGTCCCTCTACTGAGATTCCGTTGCCTGTCCTTGGCTGTTTGATTTCCATACAAACTCACCCTCATCCCCAAAACATAAAAAACGGTCAAGGAAGCAGTTGTTTCAGGGATGGTGAAGCCACAGAGGATGCAACTAACAAACAAACAAATGGAAAATACACATAAGGGGATTTGATTAAAAGCACAAGCTTGCTTGGAAGCAGTCTGAAGAGATATGGGACCAGGGGAATATAGAGCCATAGCTAAAGAGACACTGGAGATACCTCCAAGTGATGCACTGGAGACAGTAGAAGCTCTAAGGATTAAGATGGTTGCAGAAAGGCAAATGAGGTAACCACACACACACACACACACACACAAAAAAAATAAAATAAAATCAGAGCTATTTACTAGCTATAAATTAACATCTCCAAAGGTCTGCTGGCCTTCCTGGAATGGGGGAATCAAGAGCTTCCTTTCCCTCAGGTTATTACTGCAAAATGGCTGGAGTCTCAACCTTTACAGGGCCTCAAATTCCCATTTTCTGAGTCTGCTGTCTGAGCTCTTAAATTCCAATAAATCAAGAAAATTGACATTTCTAAAAATACTTCTTTTACCTATCCTGAGATAATTACAGCCCAAGAGTATTCAAAACATACATGAAGCTTTGTGAAGCCCTTGAGGTATGATTCATCTCATAATCACCACCCCTCTTTCCTGTCTCATCCCAGCTAATCATCAAAAATCTTCCAGTTTCTCCACCTCCCTACACTTCACCCCTCTTCCCTTCCCTGTAAAGGATATCTGTGAAACAGAAAGCTGATACAAATTAATGGGAACAATAACTTAAGAATCCCCATTGTTCCATTTCTGGTAGAAGAGTGTCTGAGTCTTATGGAGTGAGAGAAAGAATCTCCAAACACTCCTCTGGCTCCCTGTTCTTAATCTCATAGCACTGGAACACTTCAGCATTGCTGGGAGTAAATACAGAAAATGGTAACAAATGAAGTCTTGAAAAAAATGTAATGTAAATTATGGAGAAAACTAGCTAGAGTTTAGTTTTGTGGAGGGATGAGTGCTTACACCAGTGGGAAGCTATGGGATTAAATACTCCTTAAACTAATTTGGTCTGTACAGGGGCTAAATTTTTCTCTGAAATTGAAGACTTCCTAGGAAGTAGACGACGGAACTCATAACCTTTATTTTTTAGCACAAAGAAAAAATCCTAAAGTGTAGGAGCTGGTGTTTAAGGACAGTCCCTGTCTGTGTTGCACTTGGTGCAGTAGAGTTGAGCGTCTTATACCACAAGGGCACCCATGACTGATAGCCAAACAAATTACATAGGTTTTTGCGACTACCAGTTCCACTTGAAGAGTTTATTTATAGAAAGACATGATATAACTTTTGACTTCTAGCTGGGAGCATAACTGGCCAGCAGCATCAGCAATCAGTTAACATGTACTTCTCCAAATTCTTTCAGAGAGTTGTGCAGTTTAGGAGGCAGACTGTAACACTACCTGCCATAAAGTGTCACTTGGGGTGTTACTTAATTCTGAAAAAGGAGACTAAAAGTGCATTTACATCCCAAAAGTGCATAAAGATTAAAGGACAGCCAGCCTTATCTTCAAGATAGCAATGAATCTCCTCGATATATGTACTGAACTGGAAATCTAAAGTTGTCTGCTATGGTGGTTTGGTACTTGCCTCTGAATTTAGCTGCCAGTGGTCATGACAGCAGGAATGTTACTGCATTAGACAAACTATTTATCTCATCCACAATAATGGTAGTTTTCCTAAGAAAAGTGAGTTCTGTATATAGTTATTAGTTCAACTGGCTGCAAGAACTTAAGTAGTTATTGTCACTTTAATATTAAAATATAGCTAATTAATAACATTAACTGCCTTTAATATCACCTATAATAATTACTTTAGTGCTGCACAAAATTGTTATATTTCTGAATGTTAATCCAAGAACAAACTTTTGTCTTCCCCCTCTCATTCTTATCCTCACCCACGTGTTTATGAAGAAGCCTTGGCAAAGCATTTTTCTAGGTTTTTAATTAGACCACTGTGTACAGAATATTTTTGCTTCATTATAGTAAGTTGCAAGTGTGCTCTTTTCTAGCAGAGCCAGAAGAGTGACTTCAATGCACACTTTCCTCTCTCATTTGCTCTAGAAACAATTTGAAAAACCCACAGGAACCAGGAAGCAGTAACATCAACAATGCAGCGGCTTTGTTACAGTTGGAACTCAATAGTCAAAAAGCTATTACTGAACGCAAGCAGAGATTTCCCCAGATCTGTTCAATAGCCCCATGTCGGATGATTAGCTTTGTATCACCAGTTTAGATGGCCTGATTTTCAACAAGAACCCTTTAATAATCCCACTTCATTAAACCAGAAGGAAGATAGTCCATTCCTGTTTTGGAATTCTCTTGCAAGCCTTTGTGAATAAGTCTGGAAGCAAGAGAACAGCTCTGAGATGTTGGCATTTAAAGTAACTTCAGAGTAACTAAAGGTACTGAGGTGAAAAGGTCTTCAATACAGATTGATTCCTCACTTTTTAATTTTTTTAATAAAAATTCTTTATGAAAATCATAATATCCATCCTAATGGCTCACGGGTCTTGGAGTGGTTAAACAGACAGTAATATGCAGGAGACAGTGGCATTGGGAAAGAAGTCCAAACAAGTTTCCATCAATTTTCTTATGAGCCTGATACATAGGTGATAGCTACATGAACTTAATAAAGGGTGGTACAAAGTTTATTTTATCCATTGCAAAATGACTCTTCAAGCCTTAATAACATGTATTTTTGTGAGATCATATCCTAAGTAGTTATTAGAAGCTGTTCTAACTTTTCTTTAAAATGTCTTATCCTTTACATTTTTATGTTCTATCATTTTACCAGAGGTAAAGCAAATTACCATGTAGAAAAGAGAATAACTGTACAGAATCAGGCACAATTCACAATATTTAATAAGGGCTACCTTGAGCAACCAGAAAGAGCACCTCAGTCCTCACTCAGGGAGCTTTTTGTATGCCTTACACATTCAAATGTTCTACCGCAGCAGGTGAAAACAAAAGGGAAATACTGTATCAGTTTGTACAAATGGTCAGGCTCAGCTGAAGAGTGCCTAGAGATTTTAAGAGAAAAGCAGTGTTATGAATGGATACATTTCAGAGCTACCTCTTCTTTTAGACATTTTAGCTGTGTACAAAGATTAGGGTCTTAGGAAGGAGTTTACAAAGCTCTGGGAGTCACAGCTCCACTAACTGCTTTTGAAAATCTCAGCCAAAAGTGTTCCATTTTCAGCAGGGTTGTGTGCTAAGTTCTGTTTACATACTGAATTCACTAATGGAAAAACATTGTTTATTTTGGGCCAGAGTTAAAGCTGTAGTAGTGTGATGAAATATGCATTTCCATCTGGTTGATCAGAATAATCCTCTTACATCTATAATGTATTCAGCATACGCCTTATGATATCTTTAGCCATTAATTCCCCTGACATTAAGAGTTTCAAATTTAAATATGAGGTTGCAAAGTAGTGCATGGGTTGTATTTTGGAGCTACACTTAGCTTTCCGCAATATTTCTTTTTTTATTTCTCTTGGAATTTTCCAGGTTTTTTTCTTATATAAAAAAAAGATGAACCAAATAATTGAATCTAAAAAACTGACAAAAACCCTGATAATAAAACATATCTTATTTCATCTTCCAATTTTGAGATCACCCCTGGAGAAATCCACAGGTCAAAGGCACTGCCTGCAAGTCTGAAACCATCATGTTTTCAGAAAGCTTGCACTGACAGGACTACAATGCCAAGAAACAATTCATCTCCCCAGTATCTCTCCTTCTAATGTTGAAAGAATTCATCAATAGCGGAATCTCTTTTCCATTGCCACCTTTATATACACCTTGGTGGAGACATGTGAAAGGACCTTCCCATCTCACCTCTGCCAAACACTCTTGATAATATCTTTGCCCTCTCACTCCAGGAGCCACCTTCCTTCTTAGGAGATTAACTAACTGCTTATTTACTTTTTAATATTTATTTTAGATTTGCTGTCATCAACCACAGTATCAGTACTTTGATGATTTATTGAGTCAGTTTTCTTCTCTGCCTTTCCATTTCTTTACTTCATTACAGTCAAACTCTACACATCTCTGAACTCGCACCTTTGAACCTGCATGAGCAGTTCTGCCATAATTTCCTCCTCATTTTCCATTTTATTCTCTTCTCCTAGTCTCTTTTCTTGTTTCCTCTGCTGCCCTGATTTTTTTCCTATTGCTGTCCTTCCTCTCCCATAACATTTAACACTTTCCAATGAAAAGTAGATTTCTTCCAGGCCAAAATCTAGTGGAACACATTCCTTTGTGACCAAAAAAATATGACAGGAAGGAATGATGAAAGTCCAACTAGCTCTCACATCCACAGATTCATGGTATAGTGCTCAGGCTTGTTTCTGAAAATCCTACACCTATCACTCAAAGGTCTTTTCCTCCAAAATAATTTGTATTTGTAGTTCAGTCTCTGCATTCATGAAAGAGTGCCACGTAACAATTATGTGATTTTTAAAAACCTACGCTGTTCTTGCATTAATTTCAACCACTAGAGGTATTCTCAAGGAGTTTTCAGTTTTGGATCATGTCCTTAACTTGGTCCTGACAAAAAGAAGAAGGTGTATAAGTCATAGGTAGGGTTTTTTTCTCTTTAATTTGTTTTTGCTACAGTGTAAATGAAGCCTTTTGAAATTTTAATAACTGAACTGCTTCTTGCCAGAGGAGACAAGACTGTGGTGAGACTGGTCCAAAACAAGTTGCAATTCCTCTTTGTAGTCTACCTAAAGCATTGATAGCATCATCAATAATATCAGAAGAGTAATGTGCTTTTTTAGTTAACCCGTGGGTCTCTGTCAGCTGCCTGGCTGTGCACTGTGAAAAGAACTTAGCATCCCCAATAAAGCACATCTATTAAAAAAATACACTGTTGGCAGTATTTTATTTTAAACAAAACAAGATAAAACTTATTCACATTCCATCCTATCTCTGGAAGATAATCCTACCTTAAACAATTACTTTAATGTGGTTCCCAAGATTTCCACTGTAGTCTTCTATGGATTTAGCTAAAGGTCATATGTGGTAGGTGACCAATTTTTACTGGTCTCTTGGGTAATGGCTTAAGACAGGATTCACTGTGTTGCACTAGAGTAGGTCAGACTTTCAGGGTCGAAGATAATTGCTAGTCTCCTCTGAAAGTGGGGCATAACCAAGGAATTGAAAGTAGCTTGTGAACATAGATAAGAGAATATATTAGTTGCCCACTATTACAGTTAAAGCATATTCCTTGCTTATTTACTACACACTGAACAAACAAAATGGATGTGACATGGAGGGTCAGAAATTTTACAACCCTCCATCTCAAACAGTATGTCACAATATTTTATTTTCTTAGTTTCAAAAAGCAACTCAATAATTAAATTCAATTCCCATGTAAAAACTAACCACTGAACAAAATCCTACCTAACTCCTGTGACAGGAAAACAAACTAGGCTAAGCTAAATATGATTATTAAAATACTAGACCAAATATTATCTACTGTTATTGTGTCAATCTTCTCTAAAAAACCAGCCAAGTATATATTTTACATAAGCAAGCAAATTATCATAATCCTTTCTGCCGCATGGATTTTTGTTTATAAAGGCTAAATATTAGGTGTTACTAAGAAATTTTGCCTGTCATTTGCCACTTCTACCCTTTCTTCTCTTCTCTTTTTATATTATCTATAAGAACTGAAGTATTATGAACAAATATTTTTTAATATAACGTGTTAACTCAGAACACACACACATATATATATTTATACATATATATGGGTATTCATTACCAAAATCAGCTGCAATTTAATTACCACTTTGTTTGCAAAAGATATTTGGAAATAAGGTTGGATTTTTTTTCTGTATTCCGTGTTCAGTACGTACATAATTCATCATTTCCTTTATCCAAACTGTCCTTATTCTTTTAGCCTGAGTCTAAGTTTTACAATATTTTTTCAGTGTTGCAATAATCGACCTCCTGACAAGATTTTGTGATGCATCTAGTTATTTATAGCATCTATTAAGTCTCTTTAAATAAATTTTCTCCTCTTCTCTTGTGTCAAGCTTGTGTTTTTCTGATGTTCTTCTGTAGGTTTGCAGATTAAACCAAAGACATATAATTAACATTTTATTCTTTGTGTAAATAATATTCTATCAAACCAATAAAGGGTTTGACATAAAAAAAGATACTGCAAAGATGTGTAGTTATGCATATGAAGAAGCAATGCAGTTTTTAACAATTAGCAACATAATTAGGAGAAGAGCTTGACGTTAAATATTTTTTAAAATACTTAATGTTTAGAAATAAGTTGGAAATCTTGATAAACAGAAGACAGGCTTGTGCATCTGAAATTCAAATTCATATTGAGATTGAATCATGAATCAATAAAAGCCAAATTTTTTGAAATCTTTTCTACCCTTTCTGATAGCTTTTGCATTGTAACAAAATTCAGTATGAATTGCTTTCTTTTTTTGTTTTCCTCTTGAAATAAGAGGAACACTCACTTCTAAAAATGTATGTTCATAGTATTTGACTCAGATTACATTCTGATCTTTTTACCTAAAAATATAATAAATAACTCAACAAGTCAGATGATCAACAGCAGTGAGTAGTAATATTCCCACAAAAAGATAAGAAAAACATAGGCAGATGGATTATTTTTTCAGCATATTTCTCCAGCCAGCAGCAGTTTGTGAGTTTCTGTGACAAAGTTTGAGCTTAGATCATCATATTTAATAGTCTCTGATGGATCTATCTTCCAAAAATTTTTTAGTTCATCTGGAACCTATTTATATTCTTAGTTTCCCCAGTTGCATAATTAAATTATGCAACATCCAACAAGTAACTTCATTTGATTCGTTCTTAAATTTTAATAACATTTTAATTTAAATGGTGAATATGAAGAATTCCTTATCAACCTTTCAGTATATTTCATTATATTAATATTTTTTCCTCCAGTACTGCTGAAAGAGACACTCAGGGGACAGACAAAAACCCAGAGAACCCTCATCAGTGTCCTGAATGTCTCAGGGGCTCCTCAGGAGGATCTGGCAGCTCTCATATTTGAGATATGATACTGAAATTGGTGTGAAGAGTGTAAAAATCTCTTGAACCCTGGACATGTTGGAAAATCACATGGAAAGAAATAAAAGGTCTGAAAGAAAAAACATTTCAGGATTTCCTCAGTCTTGAAATTATGTGACAAATCAAAAGTGATTAATGTTATTTATCAACAACAGAACAAAGATTCTAAAAAGTATCAGAACATACCAGCTGACTGGGCTGAGTCACAACAAGCTGTTTCTCTGAATAATTATTTCTTTTAAACTTGTAGAAAGAAAGCTAACAGCAGGATAATTTTTGCAAACTAAACAAGTTTCAGCCTTGCAGTAATTTTTTTACTCAACCGCAGTGTTTTTTCTTGTCAGCTTTGATGTCTAGGTCAATAGAACTTTTCCACAGCAGAAAGTGGGAAAGAGAAGAGGAAGGGAGACGTTCTTCCCATTCTTAAAAAATTTTAAAAGGAAAATTATTTCTATATTATTTCTGTGAAAAGTGGAAATACTTATCGCACACGCTCATTGACATCTGCCTAAAATTCATTTTTCATTTAAAGTGTAAAAGAAATCAGCATATAACAGCAATTCAGGCCCTGTCATGCCCTGCCTGAATAAAACATTAAAATCCCTCTGTCACAACTATACAGCTGGCAAAAATAAGACTCGTGGATCTAACATGAATTCACAAGAGTTTAACCCGATACTAGTGTTCAGCAGAAGGAGATAACCGTATTAAGAAATCATGAGGCAATGCCTGTAACACCAACATAAATTATGATTAATAAAATTCAATTGAAGCCAGAAATAACTTGCAGTTAGATCTGTGACTACAATTGCCTTCTCCCTTGATGTAAGCCTTCAAACTCCATGTAAATGTCATTTTACTCATGTATGGTCTCTCTGACATCTTTCTGTGAACTTCTAAGAAACTTCAAGTTATTTCTGTAACTCGTCTCACTGGCATCTGATATGTCTTGTCTTTTGATGACCAGTGTTGATGTCTGACTTGGCTTTACCAGGCTTGTTTCTTGCACTCAGCACTATCTGTATAGAATTTATCTTCAGTGAGTTAAATAAATGCTTGTATCTCAGTGGAAATCCTGACAAATACCACAGGAGAAAAGTAGCAGTCTCTAGCATATGGAGTATGTTTTGTTCTCTTGAAAAATAAGAATTTCTTGTCCAAAAATAGCAGGTCAAACTCCATGCAGGTGTAATTCCATTAATTTCAGGGAAGTAGCACTGGTAGAGAAATTGGCCAGGAAGGTATAAATGAGTATCTAAATTAGATGTTGGACATTAGTGAAGATTTTTAACTTTTTTTTTTTTTCCCCAGTACTCTCCAGGGACCAAATGCTCAGCAGGTACGAATTACTATAGTTGCAGTAATTTCATGAGCCATAATGATTTGCGCAGATGGAGGATGTAACTCTAGGTAGCAATACTCTTTTTCAGGAGTGAATAGACGAACACTTGACAATGCTGTCAGAAGAGGTCATATGTTGTTAATGTGAGATGTAGAGAACTGCAGGACAGATAATACCACAATGGTCTCAGTTAATAATATCCTTAAAATAATTTGAAAATTAATTTCACTTCAGGGATATGAGATAGTTTTCTGATTTCCCATAAATGGCCTTTCTAGGTAAGATCAAAATTCTGCCTAGTCCAGTATTCTGTTTCAAACGATAATGAAAAGTGAAGATGTGATGAAGAATTGTAAAAATAGGGTAATCATGTAGCAATCCTTCACCAGAATGCTTCTCAAGTGATTTGTGGTCTAGGGAGAGGTCAGGCCAGAGGAGATGCACTGTAAGCGAGAGGAATCGTAGCTGTAAGTGAAAAGTTCAAGTCATGTTCAGCATGAATCTATAAATGATTCTCCATTCAGTCAGCGTAAAATTCAGGTTTTATTGCATATTTTCATCAGAGATGCTTATATCTGTATCATACAATTTTTTCCAAATATACTTTTGTAAAAGAAAATAACATTTGACATGACTATGCTATTGAGAGTGCTTGATGAATTTAAATAATGTTACTGAGGTTCTTAAACTCGACTCTAGGTATTATAATACAAAAACGATACTGAAGCTTTTTCTCTCTATTTCAATGCAATTAAAATGTTCTTTATGTGTTAAACAGTTCTCATGCAGTATAGCTTAACCTGTTAATTTGAAAAACACCTAAAAAATAGGGTGTAAAACAAATACAAGAAAGGGAAAAAAAACCCTAAATATTTTTGAAATAAATATGTTTAAAAGAAAGGAAAAAAAACCCAATATGTTTGAAAGTGGTAAACTCAAGTAATTAATATATGTAGAAAACTTAATGTCTCCTCTGATGATTCTGGCACCTGGTTTGTATCTTGTGGCTTTGCTAAACTGTGTTTTTACAAATCTTTCAAGTTTGGAAATACATCATGCCCTTTGTAGGTTCTGCTTGGAGTTTAGCAGGCAGTGGCCCACATATAACAGGACTAGCATCTCTCCAGATTAATGAAAATCAGATATACATAAGATTTTAATATCTGATAAATCCAGTAACACAGGTAACATAACACCTAAACAACAGCTATAGTACAATGAACAAAATGAAGTAGTGGGGGTTTATTTCTTTGGAGTTTTTTGGGGCCATGGGCACTCTTTGTATTTTGGAGTTTTTTTAAATTTTACATGGCAGTCTCACTTGCAACATTTACAGTAAATTTATGAAGGTTAAGCTGAAAATGTCGTCTATATAAAGAAAAGGAAAGTCAATAATGATAGGTGACTTTGAAACAAAACTTGAAGGTTACTGTTGTTCACAGCTAAGGAGTGCACCACTTTGGAGGGCAGGGAGATAGTGAGAAGTGTGAGAACTAGCTGTCTAAATTAATTATATCAAATTGAATCATTTAACATTATGCCATTAACATAATTATTTTCTTTCCTTTGAAAACTGATGTAATAATAATTATTCATTAGATACAGGCTAGCATTTCATCCAGAATTTCAACACTTTTATTATATCTTTATTTATAAAAAACTCAATAAAACTGGAGAGAAAAAATAATATACAGACCCTCAAATGCTGATAATAACAAGAGACTAAAGAAGTTTGTTTACTGTGATTGTATTGTTCTAAGAGTTAACATCAGCAGGGCACAGCAAGATTTTGAAAGACTACACTAAAAAAAAGTTACTTCCCTCAAGGAAAGCAGTTTTCTTAAAAGTATAGTACATGGTTGTAAATACGTGGAAGCAAAGAAGAAAAATATTATATCTGATTCTGCATGACATTTGGTGAAGATGCTCACAAGACTGTTCTCTATCTTCTGATAGACTGTTAAGAAAGTACTTTAGAATTAAGGCCTTGCTTTGCTGTTTCATCTATTTGGGGTTTCATACAGTCTTAGGCCAAGTGCCTGGGATTCATTATATAGGTAGTATTATAGCTATAATGCTATCCTCCCTCATACAGAAATAAATCTCATCTTGGCAAGAATAATTTTTCTTTGGGCCATTATTACCCAGTTACTTTTCTATTGAAATGAATGTTCACTGCTGACTGGAAGGACCTTCGGCAGCTCAAGCAAATAAAATGGCTAAATGGCTTTTATTGGAAGACAGCTAAAAGGAGCAGAGGAATGAACATGATGTTTGTTCTACTAATAAGTATTTTTTGTGTCTAGGGCTGTATATCATTGTACAAAAATGTCATATTTAAACATGCAAAATATAATTAAAATTGGTTTAATTAAAGAACACAATTATACTTGCTCATGTTCAAAAGGGAAAATAAATAAAATGAACCATTGTAGAGGCCTCATTGATTTGCACAATGACAGAAGTCATTAACTGAGCTCTTCTTAAATGGCACTCATCTGCTTCCAGAGGAAATATGCTGCAGGTCTGTGATGTATTTCAAAGTATTTTGCTTTTCATGCATGATATGCACAAAATATGCATTTTGTTGACTGGTAGCACGAAGAGTAGGACATATTTTGACAGCTAAATGGTAAATTTAAATGTGACTTTCTTTTTTAATAGTTTGGAATTTCTATTTTTTCGCCCTGCATGTGTAATATAGCTCTGCTGAAGTCTTTAAATATCTCAAGTGGCTTACCCATAATGTATCTCTCCCTGCATCTAGAAAAGTGTCATCATATCCACTAAGTGCAAGCTGAACATGCTATTCTCTTATGATTTATTGTCTCAGGAATTTCTTCAGATCCCATAGCATGATAACTGTTGTACTGATTACAGCTGGAACGCAGGGACAGAGCAAATTCAGTGGCCTAGGAAATTTCTCTTGACTGAGAGAACAGAGCATATTTTATGTTTAAATGGCAAAGTCAGTTAAAATGTTTCACTTTGCATGAATATTTTTTGGGGGGAGAGGGGAAGACCTTACTCCAGTTTTAGTGGCTAATTAAGGAAAAAAACTATTAAAAGATATTACTGTACAGTTTTAGAGTGCCCATTACTGAATGGTTTCAAAGCATTTTAGAACTACTGGATTGGTTCCTCAGCCAGCACAAACTGCTTCCATGCCCAATTTCATAAAATTATTTTAATGAAGTTTTAGCAACATTTTAACACTTTTAAGAAACCATCCTGATGTGACTGTTCTTGGTGTCACATTACAGAAGAGTGGAATGAGAGAGAAAGAGATTAGAAAGCAAGACTAATTATTCTATTTTTAGGGGTTTGATTACATTTGAAACATCTAGATCTAGTGATAGTCCAGCATAGGATTTAGTTACACACACAGAAGTGGGCTTATAATGCCCTAGAATATCAGACACCCACAAGGAGCCAGCACGGGAATGTCAAGACCAAATCATTATGAATTGCAAAGGTATTAAGCACATATATTTAGGATGTGATTTTCACCACAGATATCTTCTGTAAACTGAGATGAATTATCCTCTTGACTGACTATATTTCCTGAAAAAATGCATGTTTGGTTCCAATTAGTTTGTGTTAGTGGTTTCCATCCACCATGCAAGTGCCACTCCGCAAAGTCTAAATCTTTGTCTCTTCAGTATTTCCGACAACCCCATATGGATTTTCTGGACACATTAAGGCAATCCAATTTTGCATCTTAGAGTTGATACTTAGCTTACTTTGAGATGTCTAATTTAGTATCTGGAGCTTTATCCCTCACTAGATATTCATATCTGAGGTACCAAACTTTAGACCACTTTGGAGTTAATGGAAGATATAATCACTTTCGGGACATGAATCTACCCAGCTTTCTATCATGAAACAAGAAGAGCCATGAGATCTAAGGTCAAATCACATTAACTGTGCTCCACTTGACTAAAATAGCATCACTAGTCTCCCTGGAAGCTAAGCATGCTGTCTACATGACCTGCTACTTGACACATAAAGCATATACAAAGAGCCAAAGCAGACAACAAAATCAAAGAGAACCTGTAAGGGTCCTACTAAAAGCAAATCAAAGAAAACTGAACACATAAATACATGTGACATCAAAATAGTCAAGAACATAAGAACAGAGTTTTTAGAAATACAGCAACTTTGAATCCAGCTCAATAATCCTATACACAGCTTGAGAAGTTGCCAGGTACATTTCAAGTCTAAGGTTTTTTTTCTAACTAAAAGCTCATTTTATTTTTTTACCAGGTATGATGTAGTGAAATATATTATTTTTCCTTGCAACTTTTACCTCACCAAATAGTTTGTCAATCTGCACAGTATCAGGGTCTGATACCTGACAAAGCAGACCTTAATGCATTACAGAATGGTCAGTCAGAAATGGTGTAACTTTCACAGATAGTCCCTCTGAAAGCTCAAACTCTATCTGCTTTTGTATGTTAACCACAGGACTTCCTGAAAAAGATAGATGAATAAAACATTCATTCACAAATTTGTCTATAAAAGTGCAGAAGAAAGGTGAGTCAGTGTTGAAAGGAAAAGTTATCTGAATCGTAAGAAAGAAAATTGTACTAGAAGCAGGCAGAGAGGTAAACTTTTTGCTGTTGTGAGAGCAGTATAGGTATGATTAATGGGCTGAGGTCAATTTTATGAGGGTGAACCGTGCAAGTGTTGGGTCCACCTTTAGGGTCACAACAACCCCATGCAGGGCTACAGGCTGGGGTCAGAGTGGCTGGAAAACTGCCCAGCTGAAAAGGACCTGGGCGTGATGGATAACAACAGCGACACGAGTAAGCAGAGTGTCCAGGTGGTCAAGAAGGCCAATGACATCCTGGCCTGTATCAGCAATGGTGTGGCCAGCAGGACCAGGGCAGGGATTGTCCCTCTGTACTCAGCACTGGTGAGGCCACATCTCAAATCCTGGGTTCAATTTTGGGCCACACGTGAGTGGGCTGGAGCGTGTCTGTCCAGAGAAGGGCCACAGAGCTGGTGAAGGGTCTAGAGCACGAATATCATGAGGAGCAGCTGAGGCCCTGAGCTGTGACAGGGGAGGTTTAGACTGGATATTAGGAAAAATTTCTTCACTGAAAGGGCTGTAAAGTACTGGAACAGGCTGCTAAGGCAGTGATGGAGTCACATCCCTGGAGGTGCTTGAAATAAATGTTTATGTAAGTTCTTTGGGACATGGCTTAGTAGTGGGCTTGGCAGTTCTGGTTTAACAGTTGAACTCAATGATCCTAAAGGCTTTATCAACCTAAACAATTCTATGATTATATATTAATAATTTAAAGATTATATCAGCATTTTCTTTTTATATTTTATAGGTAAGTAAAAAGTCCTTTGAATATAAAATAAACATCTTCGTGCTATCTTGAAAGCAGAAAGTGAACAGACTTCAATGTTATTAGAGGAGATTAAAATTATATTGAAGACACAAAGGAAGATAAACTGCCATTATTATAACTGCAGGTTTTTTAAGATATGTATAAAAAGGAAAGCCAGAGGTAGGAAGCTCAAAATGAGTATATGTAAATTCCCAGATAAATCTCTTGTTTGGGGCATTCTCATTTCTGTGTTCCGGTGGATGCTGCTTCCATTTAATTTTGTAAATCTTTTTCCTACAACAGAAAACTAGGCTGGGATTTGTCTTGTCTAATTTTAAGCATCAGCCTTGCAGACACCTACATGTGGGACAGTCACATGCTGAGGGTGACTGACTTGCGGTAGTCATTCACATGATCTGCCTTTTCTTACATTAAAGGGAATATATAGTGATTAGCATGGATGGTAGCTGCCTAAATTTCATCACATGAATCTAAGCCTAAGTAGCGACAAAGACTGTCACCGCAGTACATACATAATACCCAATTTATTAAAAGCATCAAAAGCACTGAAATGAAAAGCTATAGGTGTTTCTATATTGAAAATAGCTCTATGTGTGGCTTAACCAGTGTATGCTGTGCTGTAGTGTTAAACTGAATAAAACTATCAGCTTGTGCTTTTATTTGCCCATTATATTGTTTTTGGTGTTCTCATGGCACCCAGGAAGAAAAATCAGGAGAAACTCCTAAAAACCAAGGTCAAGTAAACCCTGATGGAACAGTCAGAGAACAGTATCAGCCAAGTAATAGGAGCTCAAAAAATTTTAAAGCACACAGGGCTAGTGCTTCAGTACCCAACATCTAGTGTTTGATCAGAAGAAACAGTCTAGTAAAGAGGAGTCTAATGATTCCAGCCTGTTATAGGCCAGTAACAGTCCAGAATCATTCTCTCTACAACCATTTTTTATCTTGAGTTCTGACTTCCTAAGCACCATCCTATTCTGAGTTTGACTAACTTATCTTTTTCCAGTCATTAGTAGCACTGCAATGATGCAGAGTACATTTAAAAAGAAGTTTGCTCCTTTCCTTGTTCTTTGGGAAGGATTGACAGCATTACAAAGATAAAGTAATTAATGAGGGAGAAAGAAAACTATGTTTTCTTCACCTACTCAACACTTACAAAACTATATTATATAAAACAAAGATAAAAGTGAGAAAAGATATTTTCAAAGGAAGAGTGAAGAAAATTGAAAATCACCCCCCCTATTCTCAGGGAAAAAAGAAATCAAATAAGAAAACAGGCCAGTGCAGGCCAGGAGGAAATTCCCTTAAGCATTGTAATTCATTATTTACGGTTTAATATTTCGGTAGAACGTTGTTTCGGTTTTTTTTTCCTTTTATTCTAACTACAAACCATGTAAAGTTCTGCAACAATCAAAATAAAATGATTGAGAAAGTATGGAAATTCTGAAGATGTGATTTCTCAGCTGCACAGTATCTTGTAAATGAATTAAATTTATTTCAGGTTCTTGGTATGCTTACTAGGGAAATTCTCAATGATGACAATTGCTTTCATTACCTCTGATGTATGGTCAAGGCTTTTTAGTTATCAGGATGATACATTAGGCTGGTTTCAGAGTTTACAGACATTTTGCCTGTGGCCATCTGGGGATACCAAGACAACAAGCATAACTGAAATCAAAAAGCCTGAAAATGAGGAGTCTGATAGGTGCTATGTCTTCAAAGCTCCCAGACTGGCCAGGCACATGACAACATTCTGGCAAAGACATGAAAAAAGGCCCTCTGAAAATTAAGACTCTGGATCTAAATCTTGAGAAACTAAAAACAAACCACCTCATTATTCTGACAAGAAGGTAAACAGTCTTGCAGCAGAACTCAACCTGTAATTCAGTCAAGGTTTTGTCAAGCTCAAATTATTAAGTGCAAAATATATAACTAATGAAATGGATGGGTTTTGATAAAACTTTACTTGCTAAGAAAAGTTCTGATCATGAGGATTGGGAGGTTTATAATATTTCAATGTTTTTAATTATGCAATCATTCAATATCATTATGAAATTATTCATTCCTTATTAAATAATGGAAAACATTAGTTACAGCGGCTAGCCAGTACTCCTAAAAGCAGAAAAAATTTCATACCACACGAGTTAAGCTGAGTGACAATTTTTTCCCTCTGATAGACAGAAGAAAATCTCCTGGTGGTTTTCAGAGCTTTAGGATGGAAGAACCGATGCATCTGGTGATGGAAATCACTCCTCAAAGTCCTTACACTAAGAAATTCAGGAGTAAACCCCCACTGGTACCTCACCCTAGGACACAACATTAGAGCTGCTTTTATACATGCGCCGTACCAGAAGATCTGTAGTTTCTCAACATCTATAGAAGATAAATGCAGGTAAGCCCCTCCAGCTGCCTTTGTGGCACCAGCGCTGCCCAGCCCAGTGTAATCTGCTCCTTCAACAGGGCTCAATCGGCTCTTCTGCAAGAAGGCAGCTTCAGAAACTCACACCTAACACAGCACTTCTGTTTTGTCTTGCTCCTAGTTTAAATCTGAAAATGATAAATCAGCTAAAGAGGTATAAGTGAAGGCAGATTATCCTTTGAAACTTCTGCTAGGGAATGCTGATTACCTCGTACAAGTCAATGAATCTTCACCGGGATCTACATTACACACAAACACACACACACAGTTTTTTGTATCAATATATTGAATATGCACGCATTTTTTATATGCCTGCACCATCACAACAATTTTCTACATTTTCAAATTTTGAAGGTATTTTTTTTTAATACAGTTTTCTTATTTCTATAATTTCAATTATTGGTGGAGGGGGATTGATAGAGAACATCTTTTCTTTTGAGCATAAATACCCCCTTGGTAATCACATGGATGATATATTTTCCACCAGTATTATAATATACCTGTGCCCTTTTTTTTTCTGTTCCTGCAAGGTCTGCAAAACATCAGTATTTATGTTTTACCCTTCTTAGTGGCATGTATGTCAAATTACTTCCTCTAGCTTGAAAGGAATGAAACTGAAGTGTTATTAGCCCTCATGCTAAATTGCTGCTGACTTTCCTTTTCAATCAGCCTTTTCTCTTAAAGAGCTGCTGATTAAGCCTGAATGAAGTCTTTGACAGCTATTCTATTTAAAAACAATTCTATTTATATACCATATGATTATATTTATGGATATATGTGACAAAACCTGTTTCTTATGATTAGTGAATCTTGTATGAGAATAGGACTTGGTTACTGCTATATTTTCCTTTCAGAGAAATGTCACTTACAAAACACAACCCTATCCCTCTCTAAAACCATAATTATTTCCATTGCCACTCCAAAAGAGAAAAGGAACATGGACTGAGGGCCCCATAGTGATAACTACCAGTGGGGGTGCAGGTAGAAAAAAAGTGGTACTAGGCAAAAAAAAAGGGATAAAATAAAGCGTTTTGAGATCTTGCATTTAATCTGTAGCCCAAAGCTGGCTGATAATATGAAAGAGGCTGTTAGCTGTTTCGTAATTTATTTTTGAAACTGTAATTCGAGTTTCTACTTTGCATGTGATTTGGTCCACAATGTTTTTGTGGCATCCCAGAGGCCCATCATATTAGATTTTAGCTCTGGCTCAAACATTAAATTCTTATCCCTTTGGCAACAATAGTACCTACAACAGCACAAGGAGGAAGTTGAAGGCCAAAATTTGGATTTCCAACAACCAGATCTACTAAATTAGATAATTGGAAAGGTTTAAGCATTGGATATTTCTCTCCTTATACTAGATTTGAGAGTTCCTGTGAGACTGCCACTCACAATTGCAAACCACTTTCAGCTGAAAGTCAGTTTATTTTTAAGTACAATATGTTCCTTCCATTCACTTTGCAATAGTGGCAAAGGAGCAATCACATTGTGAATTCAAGGCATTTACCAAAGAGCTTGGAAATATAGTACATGTGCGTTATGGTCCTGCAGAAATAAAACAAAAAAATATGTATTTTTACCATACCAGGACAATATCCTAATCAGTATTAATGGTGACCTGATCATCCTTACTCTGATCTAAATCCATTCAAATGGATTTAAAACTGGAGCCTAAACTTTACAAAAAGCAAGAACAGACTTAGGCTGAACTAGATAACAGGAGGAAAGGCTGTGGTTGTTGTATGCTCGGACTTTAGTAAAACTTTTGACATCATTTTCTACAGCACTCTGCTGCACAAACTGGCTGCTCAGTGTTGGAGAAACTGATCAGGCTCACTCTGCTGGGTAAAAAACTGTACAGGCCCAGAGAGTGGTGGTGAATGGACTTACAGACAGTTGGTGTGAGTGAACTCGGCAGTGCTGGGTTAATGATGGGATTCGATCATCTTAAGGACCTTTCCCAACCTAAATAGATCTTTGATTCTACAATTCATAATTTGCAGTAAAGACTGTGCTAAATGTTTGGTGCTGTCTTTCTCTGGGTGCAGACTTGAGCTCATGAACATTATTGTAAAGCTTATTTTCTATTAAGCTGCTTCTAAAATGAAAAATTGATTTAAGTGCTCTCTGTGCTCCTTCCAGATTAATAGGATTTCATAAGATTGCTTAATCTATTTATTTTCCTAGGAAAATATTTTCTCACATGGACTAAAACAATCATAAATAGCACCAGGATAACATATGGGCAGCTGAATCCCTTAAGACTCAAACTAAAGGAAAATATGGAAGGCTGATCCTTAGATAGGGTGGTTTCTAGTATTTGGCAAGCTATATATATCACTATGTAGGGTAAATATTTACCAAAATTAGTGAGAAATAGATATAAATTTATAGCATTCATAAATTTTTTTCTGGGGATACACTTTCTTGTCCTATAGTAAAGAGTCTTTAATATATAAAAATAAAAGAAAAATAATCCCCAAAAGCAGAAATATTCAAATTTTGAAGACGAAAAATATTCACATGATGAATAAATTTGAGTAATGTAATACTGATGACAATTAAAGAGGAAAATTACTTAGTCAGAGGTGGTACCTTTTCAGTCCCTTGAGTCTTGAGATTGATTTTACATCAAGTTAGATCCTTTTCTCAGGAATATGTCTATCAAGAACTTCCCAACTAAAATCTACGAAGTAGGTGGACAGACTGTTCTGACTGAATTCCTTGCATTTACAGTCTGAATTTCAACTTTTCTGAACTCAGTGGAAGAAGATTGTTTAATTATTTAACTTGGGCTAGCCCTAAGTCTGTATATTATGAAGACTGCTCTACCTGCATAACACTCTACTGATGAGAAGATACTAATTACAGCATAAATAGGCAAAGACAGGAGAGAAGGAAATATGGGTGCAAGGCAGTAGAAGTTATCACAATTCAAAAAAATGAAGCCACCAACTATTAAGTGCTTTTCAATACAATATTTAGTGCTGTTAAAATATTTTGAGCATCACAAAAGTCAAAATCTGAGAATGTAAATTAGTAAGAAATTATATTCATACTTTCATGTAATGGTACAGAAAGGTCTTTTTCATATGTGATACTATGAAGAAACCTGCATAATTATTGAGGGAAAGTGGATTAATTTAGTGATATAAAATAGAATGTGATTTGATTTTACAACTGAAAGATTCAAAAGCCCTTTGGATATTACTAAATAATATTTGAATGCATAAAGAGTATTTTAACAGGTTTTTGTTTCTGAGGGAAACATAAGGGGGGGTTTTGTGACACTTTTTGCTTTTTTGAAGGTCAGAAGAATTTGTTATGAGAATAATTGTCTAAAGAAGGATGTGGTCACGAGAACATTCATAGGATGTAAAATTTGCACAGATTGAGCCTTTTTCAACTAAGCATTGACTTTAACACATGAAGGACTTATCATGCCTAAAAACATAAAGTTTGATGAGACTGCAGAGAGAACACTGGGAGATATAAACAATAAAATTAATATTAAGTCATTACCATTTGGAATTCAGCATTTCACTCTTAGAAAAAGTTCCATCAAAATCTACATTTTGTTAATGTCTATGGGAAATTAACAATTTCATCTGAATAGTTCTTTTTAATTTTGTTAACCATGAAAAATTAAACCAAAAAATATATACAATGAAAATTTTAAATCAGAATGAAAAGCATCTTGCAAAAAACCCTCTATTTTTCCATAATCTTTTGTACAGTAATAAAATATTTTGCCTTTTTTTTTGTTTTGGACACTTTGTTGGAGCAACTGAAAAACAGTTAAAAGCATCTTTAACTTTTTTATATATATCGCCAGGTAGAAAATTTTAGGGAGTCATCATAAAACCAAAGATTATTTAAATTCTTTTAATGATTTACAATTTTCTCAATAAGTTGGGAAAAGGAATCATTTAATTATTTTAACATCTTTTATCCACATTTTTTTTCTTCATATTTGTTAATCAAAGTTCTGTAAGTTTGTATGAAATCACCCTCAATTCAGCCACTGTCTGCATCAAGAAAAAGCACTTTTCTTACTTCAACATTTCTTACAACTACTATAAATTGGACTCAACAAAATTATAGATGGAGCCAAATGGAGGTGTGAAACTTGGGCAATGACAAAATATGCCCATGCTCCTTTTCATGCTACTCTTTTGTGAGAGTGGCCAAACTTCTTCCCAGCAAAATACCCACACAGATATATCCCAATATATTTTCCCAGTTCTAGTGAGCAAGAGGATTGGGTATTTCCACGTGTAGAGAACTGTCCAACAACTGTCAGTCTTGACTGCCCTGGATGTGTCAGTTCTTCAGTACACACTATTTTGGATTATTTGCAAGCCCCAAGTACTACCATAGCCTTTCTAGAGCCAACACTGAGCAGCACAATCAAGGGAGGTGCGCTTGAAATATTGCATCAGACATGGCTGAGGACCCCCCAGCCCATCACTTCAAACTTAATGGGAGAGCATGGCTAAAGTGGTTGGGTGGTGATAATGTTCCTGTTTTTGTAATTTTGTGATGCTTCTTAGGGCCATTTTACCTCCTGTACATGGCCTGGCCAGTGTGCCAGATGGTCATAATATCTGATAAATGTTTTGAGTGAATGGAGTGGATACTGCTGTGCACTGACAACTGAGCATCTGATGTCAGAAGTAATGTGTTTATGCAGAATTACTGAGAGGAGGAGGTATAATTGAAGGACACAGAGAAACAGAGCGGGGATTTCTACAAGAATGATAATGAGAATGATTAGGAGATGAAATAAAACTCCTCCATGAATAGAGATTGTAAAGAATAGTGTGGTTTCCTCGAAAAATTAAGCAAGCAAGAGGGGACATAATAAAGTGTTAAAAAACAAATGCTGTGTGGCAGGAGGAATAGGGACTAATATTCCTCCTGGCACAAAAGAGGCCTTCAATCAAACAAGAAGGGACAATTGATGATTATTTCTAGACAATGAATAATTAGGCTGTGCAATACACAGCTGCATGATACAAAGGGAAGGCTGGACAGTTATATGACTAGCAGCACTACTGACTTAATGATCCAAGTTTTGGGTAGGGACACAAACCCCCATAATTTAAACCAGTGTCTTTCAGCTATTAATAGCTGGACTTTTGGAATTAAGCAGGCTCTTTTATCTTATCCTGCATTTTTTTTAGAATTTTGTAGCTACTACTCTGCAGCTACTGTTGAAGAAATGTAGAAGATGAGATGAACCATGGGTTTCATACCTTATGATTTGCACTAAACTCTCATGAAAAGCTACAGCATATTTCAGCACAGCAGATGATAGACTTCAAATTTTGGGTACTGTACACTGCAAATATATTGCCCTGTGAACAAGATGTGAAATGATCTCATTCTGATAGAATTATGCAGAACCTAATAATCTCCTATTAAGTCTCACTCTCCAACTTTTAACTGCTCATCCAGCATAGAGATATGAATATCCTCAGAAGCAGCACTTTCTGTCATAAATTTTATAACTACTGGGGAGTGCAGGTGTTAGAGATACAGAAACCAAGCCTTAAAAATTTCCACAGCCATCCTCTTTCAGCTTAATGGGCTGACACTTGTACATCGCTCAGCTGGCTGGCAGTAAATCTGTCCTGATCTGACCTCCAGGCCATGCAGTTCTGATTTGCTCTATGGTGTTGTTCAGAAAAAGACAACTTTAGCTCTGCCCGTACACCTGAGACATGTTGCACATGGGCCAGCTGAACACAGCCTTAATAAACTCTCCTGATTTTTCCTGCGGTCGCTGATATTTCCATGGTCCAGCAGTTCCAGGAATTGTGTTTCACATACAAATTCCTTTCGAAGTGTAGCTTTTCCCAAAAAATTCTTTTTTGTAACTCTTCTTATTCAATAGAAATTTATGAGTCAGAAAATATCCAGGAGATGCAGGGATGAAGTTTTGTCCTTTTAGGGCTAAACATTACCATTCACGATCCATGCGTTTGTTAGAAAGCTGTCATGATACCACTGCTTGGCCAAAAGCAACAGTGAAATCTAGATCCCTGAGGATTAGTAGGACCTTTGGATAGTGAAGCACTTAGTAAATTGGCAGACCTCTGCATCATGCTGACTTTATCTCTACAGGAGTGATGCTCAGTGGACTGCTACAGAGTTAATCAGCTGGCAAGTTTTCACAGTGCTTTTGTCCTTGCGTAACCTGAAATGCTGGTCTTTGGCCCTATTCCTCAAAGTAGCCTTGCCATGGAATCATAGTGTTAAAGACACCCACAAGAATCATCGAGTCCAGCTCCTGGCCCTGCAGAGGACACCCCAAGAGTCACACCATGTGCCTGAGAGCATTGTACAAATGCTTCTTAAACTCTCCCAGGTTTTGTGCTGTGAGCACTTCCTTAGGGAGACTGTTCCAGTGCCCAATGACTCTCTGGGTGAAGAACTTTTTCTAAATATACAGCCTAAACTTCCCCTGACACAGCTTCAGGCAATTTCCTTGTGTCCTGTCACTGGTCACCAGAGAGAAGAGATCAGTGCCTTCCCCTCCTCTACCCCTCATGAGTAAGTTGTAGAGTGCCATGATGTCTCCCCTCGCTCTCCTCCAGGCTGAACAGACCAAGTAACCTCAGCCACTCCTCATAAGGCTCCCCCTCTTGACCCTATGAAGAGGGTCTTCATATTCATAGCTCTCCTTTGGATGCTCTCTAATAGTTTAATACCTTTCTTATATTGTAGTTTCCAAAGCTGCCCCCAGCCCTGAAGGTGAGGCTGCCCCAGTGCAGAGCAGAGCAGGACAATCCCCTCCCTTGCCTGGCTGGCTGTGCTGTGCCTGATGCACCCAGGACACAGCTGCCCTTCCTGGCTGCCTGGGCACTGACTCAAACAACTTTCTGTCCACCAGGACCCCGAGGTCCCTTTCTGTGTCACTGATCTCCAGAATCTCATTCCCCTGGCTGTCCGTACATCCCGAGTTGCGCCATGGCAGGCGCAGAATTTGGCAGCTGTCTTCATTAAACTTCATACAGATGTTGATTGCCTAGCCTTCTAATTTTTAAGGATAAGTTACAGGAAAGAAAGATGTGATGCCAGAGGGGAATGAGAATGCATTTTATTCCTTGCATAGAGAACTTTCTGTGTGGAGTTGTGGGTCCATTGAGGATGTATTGGTGTTAGCAAGCAGACCACAGGGGTGTGAGATGGTGGAGTTTCAGCAAATAGTGCTGATGGAAATTGTCTACCTGCTGTTACTTGAAACCCATTTTTCATAAATGCAGAGAGAATTAGCTCTCTACTTCAGGATGTGGGGGTGGATTCAGTGGAGAGACCATTATCACCTCAAGGGACATAGCACAGTGGCTGAAGCAGAGCTTATTAGGTTTTTACTACAGGTCATATTTTTAATCCTTCCTGGTCCAAAGAGAGCTCACTGAAATGTCTCAGAAAGCTCAAGCATGTTAATGTCCATTACATCATCTATGTACCTCCCCATGTCAATAATTTAGATAGGTTGCCTAGGGAGCTTGTGGAGTATTGGAGTATAAGGGTCAATGGAAATATTCAAAAGTTGTCTACTCATGGTTTTGGGCAACCAGCTTTAAGTGGCTCTACTCACCTGTGAGTGGAGGGACAGCATGGGTTGGACAAAACAATGTTCAGAGTTCCCTTTTAATTTCAACCATTCTGTACTCTATAAAAGCGATGATAAGGCAGCTATTTATAAATGTTTACTTAAAATTGGCAGTTGTGTGGAAAAATATCACCACTTACAGTCTATGTTATGATATCCTCAGGGTTATAATGCAATGTCAGAGTGTCAAGACCGCTCAGTCTTGCAACAGTAAGGCCAGACTAGTGATGCTGACAATTGCCTCTGACACACTGATGACTATAACATCCAGGGAGAGCCATGTCCTGCAGCCCTTCCACATCAGCTGGTTGTGTGTGGGTTACCATTCAGTTGTACATGCTCTTAACGTGAGGACGGTATTTTCCCTAGCATGAGGCAGGAAAAAACTTCTCAGTGCCTGAGAAAATGCTCTTTCCACTGTTGACTTCTTTCCAGAAGAGGAAAAAAGGGAAACAGAAAGGGTAGTAAACTGTGCAGCCCTTAACAACTCACACCTAAGTGCAAGTAAATTTCATACAACAGCTCAAAATTATCACTGAATCATCAGGGAGCAATGTCGCACCAAAATGACATTAGCTTCAGCTTCAGATACTAGGAAACCACCAGCCTACACAATTACCTAGCACCTGGCACTGGAGACACTACTGTTTTATGATGGCAACTTCCAGATTTTACTTTTTAACCAGTAATTAATCCTTTAAAACCAGAAAGCATGTTCAGAAGATGTAATGCTTTCAATTGCTTAAATCAAACCCACATTTATATTTACCTATATATTTACCAAAAAAAAAAATAATCTAATATCTCTTAGAAATACATCCTGTCTATTATGCAAAATCATTCTTTTTTGGTGAAAAATATTTCCAACAAAGTTCTCATTTAAAAGCAATCATTTGGGCCGAATTTGTTTTGAAAAGATGAAATGCAAAGATAATTTGACAGAAGATTATAATATCACTGTGCTGTTGTGTTGTTTTGCAACGCTACAGAGACTACAGTGTAATCTCTTGCTCAGGGCTGAGGATGGGCCAGCTTGGATTCACTCTTTCTCTGCCTTTTTGACCTGTTGCAATCATAAATGAGATGTTTGACTTCCCCATGTCTGTCTGGAAATCTCCCAGGAAGGTCCATATAGTGAATGGTTCAATAAGTCATGAGATCTTCCTTCCATGGAAAAAATTGCTATTATATCAAGTAATTCAAATAGAAAATAACTAGCTAACTAGCTTAATCATAGCTTTTCTTGGAGATATATATTATAAATGCATTATTTTTTTAATGACGATTATTTATTATCATTTGTGACATTAAACAGTGTTCAGAGCCCAAACATGTCTCTGAATCCAGGGATAAAAATGCTTTTTCAGGTACACATAGGTAGTACTCTAGGCTATCTTAAAGCATGCCTGGCTCAGAAAGGTCAATATCACAAAGAAAGGCAATAGTGGTCTTTTTTTTTCATGGAATGTCCAGATAGTCAGCAAAGATGGGATTTCAAGGATCATAGAATCACAGAATGGCTGGGTTTAGGTTGGAAGGGGCCTTAAAGATCATCTAGCTCCGGTCCCCCTACCATGGCAGGGACACCTTCCACTAGATCAGGTTGGTCAAAGCCCCAGACTTTCCTTGAATTCTTCTAGGGGTAAGGGCACCCACAGCTTTCTGCACAACTTGTGCCAGCACATCACCACCCTCAGGGTGAAGAATTTCTCCCTATTATCTAAACTAAACCTTTTGTCTGTCAGTTTGAATCCATTCCCCCTTGTCCTGTCTCTTCATGCGCTTGAACTCTCTTGTAGCCCCTTTGGATACTGGAAGGTGCTCTAATGTGTCCCCAAAGCGTTCTCTTCTCTGCCTCAGAACCTCAGTTCTTCTAACTGGGTGAAAAGGTTTCCCTTGTCCCAAAGAAAAATGTACTCCAGCATAAACACAGGAGATTGGAGAAAAGCTGGCATTCTTCTCCCCAGCTTATTGAGGTAAGTGAGGATTCAAATTAAGTGATAGTGAAGAAAAAGAAGCAAGCTTGTAATCTGTAACAACCTCTCATTAGACCTACACATTGTAGAGGCATCTTAATAATGCAAAGGCCGCTATCATGCCAGAAACATATTCAACTTGTCTAACACAGTGAAATGTGTTGCAAAATTATGATTATCTGTGAACGTATCAGGTCTGTTCAGGCTCTGGTTCTGAATACCAGTGTTTTGTCTATACCCTTTTTCATACAGTTCATTTTTTTCCCAGAAATGCATTCTTTTCACAAAAGCACATGGCAAAACAGACCTATCCACAAAAAGTATGAGCACACATATGACACATCTGGGCTACAAAGTCCTTTTGTGGTAGGGAACTTGGGCCTGTGGAGCTGTAAGACTCAGATTGTGTGCTTCACTCAAAACTTAGGCATTAGGTCAGGACAGATTTTTTTTTTTTTATCAGAGCTGAAGTGGTAATATGATGGGGGCGAGAGACCATGGAAATTCTCTGACTGTGAAAGGAGAAAGAGAAAGTCTCCTTGGACAAAGTGAAGGAGGCTGGATTTTGTCCTATGGGACCTAATTAGCCATCACTATCTCCCTTTATCCAGCCTCACAGTGAGCTCTGTCAGCAACTAAGACAGGACTTATCAATCTTCCACACACCCATAGCCCCTGCTAACCCCACTGTCACCTGAAGGAATGAAAAGTAGCAAACCTCCCCTTCTGCCCCTCTTTAACCCCCAAAAGTCTCCATTGCAGCCATGAGCTACCTTTCTCTGTCATCCACTGTTCATCTGGTGAGATATCCTGAGGGGCACTGAAGCAGGAAATGCAGCCCAGCAGCACGTAACAAAGGCAAAAAGGGCACAACCAGCATGGGAAGACATGTTCTGCATAACCACATTTGCCCAAAAGACTTTATGGGTAGAGGCCCTCTAAAAGGTAAAGGAAAATTAAAGAGATATCTAGATAGATAGACAGATAGACAGACAGACCTCCATCTATCCATCCATCCATCTTTCTATCCTATTGCATGTTATAACTTCAGTGCCACCTTCCATCCCATCAAGCCTGCTTCTTTCTCTTCAGTGGAAGCCTGGTGATCATTTACCTCTGCATTGAATCCAAGGATGGCATAGATATTAGCTGGCTGGCAACCACTGGGAACTGCGATGAGTACAACTCATGAAGTTGCTGAAAATACTGGTCCTTGCTGTTCCAGTTAGGATGAAAAAAATCCTCTATAATCTCAGCGGTTTTTCAGGGCACAGCCAGCATCTTCCAGTCAGAGGGCATTTGTGACAGAGGTGACTAACCACCTGCTGCAGAGAGCTCAGTGACAGGTTTTCACACGGTGTCCAAAACAATGTGTATACACTCCTTTGTTGATCAGGTATGATAGCATTACCCAGCAGCGCAATAAAAAACTTTTCTGGCAATACAAACAGATACCCAAATGCTATAACGGCTCTGTCCATGGAAATAAGCAGTAGCTTCAGGCTGGAGATAAGAGGAATCAGACATTGCATTTTCTCCTACAGAATTTCCTCAGTTATCTCTAAGGTTGCCTAAGTGTTTCACCAAGGTGTACTGGTTTTAGCTGGGCTAGAGTTAATTTTCTTTACATTGGATAGTATGGGGCTGTGTCTGTGTTGAACATAGGGATGATAATGCAGAGATGTTTTTGTTACTGATGAGCAGAGCTAATACAGAGCCAAGGCCTTTGCTGCTTTTCATACTGCCATGCTGGTGAGGGGACTGGGAGTGCATGGGAGATTGAGAGGAGACACAGAGGACAGATGACCCCAAATGACCAAAGGGAAATTTCAAACCATATGGCATCATGCTCAGTGTATAAAGTGGAGAGTAGAAGGAAGAAGGTGGTGGTGGGGGGGGCGGTGTTTGGAGTGATGGTGCTTGTCTTCCCAAGTAATCCTTACATCTGATGGGGCCCTGCTCTCCAGGAGACAGCTTAACACCTGCCCAACCATGGGAAGTAGTGAATCAGTTCCTTGTTTAGCTTTTTTTGTGTGTGTGGTTTTTGCTTTCCCTATTAAAATGTTTTTATGCAAATCCTCATGTTTTCCAGCTTTTATGCTTGATTCTCTCCTGGATCCTGCTGGTGGGGGAATGAGTGAGTGCCTGCGTGGGGCTTGTCCACTGCCTGGAGTTAAACCAGGACACAGGGCTTGTACTGAAATGTAGTCACAACTGCACTGAATTGTAGGGAAGACCATGGCAAGCAGTGCTCATAGACTTCAGGAATGAAAACAAAGCAAAGGCTAGATGGCCGTGGGATGTGGGATGGGAGTGGGATATTAGCATCAAAGGGGTAATGTCTGGATGATGGCTAAGGACACATCAACCATCCTGACCACAGCTTACTCATCCCACAGCTCAAACTAGCTAACCATTGACCAGTAGGTGTCAGAGAGAGCAGCTTGGAAATATGAGAGAATCCTGTTCTTTAGATCAAGTATGGTCCCAAAAGTTTGCTCAGCTATTGCAAAGTGTGGGGACAGCTTTTAGCTGGAGACCTCAACTCTGCCTCTGTGAACCTTACAGTTCTGCTCTGAGGACACTACAGTTCCACTAATCTGAGTTACCCTCCTATATTCATAAATTTTGTCTGACTGAGACAGAGCAGTGCTACTGAACAGGGGGAAGAATACAAGCTGTAGTTCTGGGAACACTGGTAACAGATCATCAAGAATTTCCTCCAAGCCATATTCTGCAGACATACAAATTACTCCTCCCTGCTATGTCTGCCTGGGTCCAATGACCCAACCAGGAGCTTGGCAGAAGAGGGGAATTGGGTGATGGTGTCACTGCATTGCTCAAGAAGCAGGAAGGACAGGTAGGACATAGAACAAAAATAACTTGACATCACCCAAGAGAAGAAATTAAGCTTGGTTCCAACTCCTAAAGGGGCTGACACCATGAAAAAAACCCCAAATCATACCACCCAAACTCCTGTCATCACCTCCTGTAAAACAGATGAAAAGGCAGCATGGTACTTCTGAGGATGATCTGCTGAAAGGTCTCTTGTTTTCAGAGAAGATATTCAGGGACATAGTTATATTTTGGGAAGCTCCAGGCTACATGTTTATAGGGAATCTTTGGCCTGCAGAACAGGCTAGCGGTAATCTAAGGACCTCAAATGTCTGAAGCACATACATTAAATTGTTGGCATAACATTCTTCAGTCTATTTGATCTACTTTCGTTGTGCTAACGAAAGCAAAGCCTGGCAAGTGGTCTAAGTCCCTGGACATCAGTCAATGCATTTTGGTTCTCTCTCAGGCTTAGCTTTTGAAGGAACCAAATAGTTCCCTCTGAATATAGAGTAGGGAGAAATGTTTCACATGGTCCTCTTTCCCTCTCACATTCCTAGGGAGTGTTCCATGGTTCTTTCTTCTCTCAACAGTCCCATTCACCTACTGCCAATTTAAAGCATACGATATGTGCATTTTGGCTTTTACCAAGTCTGGCACTGCTAGCAAGTTATAACAGAGGACTTAACCATTTTGGAGTGAATTTTGTGTTGAAAAAAGTATAAAAAATATGCCCTCTGAATGCACTTCCTAGGACCTGAAGGAGATTCAGGCCTTGTGTTCTAATGCGTGAGTATACAGCTCATGCTCCACAAGCAGCAGTGTGGGTAGAGTTTGCAGTTTTGTGCCATGAATAGCTCAGTTGCAGATCCCTTTATCACTGCCAATGTTTTCTATCTTGTGTATATTGTCTGCCACTTCCTACTTAAATAATTGTAGCAACAAAATCTGCACATCACACAAAACAAAATATCTGAGATTTGGGAAATGGCTCCAGAGATCTGATTCAAAGAGATTAATAATTTCCCTTCTTTTCAAGTCTTGAGAGGAGGGGAGATTTTTATGTTAGCTAAGACAGCTAACATTTCAGCAACTCTACAACCCAAGCTTCCAAGAATTTTAACTTAGTGATTATTATAAAAGATTCATATTGTCTAGGAAGGCCCTTCACATAAGTGTGTGCAGTAAATATGTATTTTATATAAGGTAGGCATTACATATTTTTATCCATGTATACTGCCCATTCTAAACTTATCAATATGATTCTTTTATCCAGTCTATTCATATTTAACCAACTATTTGCAGGAAATCAAAACCAACACAGTGAAATCAGTAGTCTGGCAGAGAACTCTCTCCTAATAATCTCCCAGGAGCTTGTGCTTTTCATCCACATTAATGCTCACTCAAAAGGGCAAGGGAAAAAACAGGCAAATGTCTTGAGAAAAAAAAAAGTGTAAATTGAGTGCCAACATCTCTCCTAATAAGTACAGAGCAATTTTACACAGAAGCTGGGCACTGTAATGATTGTCCAATAAAACCAAATTGCTGTATAAAGTGCACAAGCAGTCATTTGAAGAGGCTCTGAGTGGATGGATACTGGCCAAGAGCAAGTCACAGGGGAAACAAAACACCCAATGATACTTCAGTGAAGTGTTTGCATGGGGTTGGGCTGTCAAGTTTGTGCTCTTTTGTGCGCTGAAAGATCTGCCATTTTGTTGAACTTGCCGCAGCTGCATGACCTGTTGGCAGGAGAAAGTGCTCTGCATGCCCAGTGTTGATTTCCTCAGCTTCAGCTGACTACTTTGCTAATCAGTCAGATGCAATTTACAATCAGTTTAAGATTGCTCATCATTTCCGATGGCTGGCATGCTGACTGTTAGACAGAAAACCAAATTATGGCCCATACCAATCAAGAGCATAAACTGCTTTCAACCCTTCTCCCTTTTTTTAGGCAGTGGTACATTTTTCCCTTTCTGTCCTGGAGAAGTTGGCCATCCTTTGCCAGTGAAATGGACATGATGGAAGTTCATAAAGAGTGGTAGCTTGAATTATTTTATGTGTATACACTTATCACAATATCTGCATTTAAGATAAGAATGATAAATGGAACCTTCCTAAGAAAGTTCCATTGTCTCTCAGTGCAATTAATAGAAAAGTGGCAAACTGCTCTAAGCAGCAACTTGAGGACGCAGTGGCATATCCTTCTGATTTCCATAGCTGGAAGCCCTGTCCTAGCAGTGTTAGATAGAGTATTTCCATTTTTCCAAGACTTCACAGAGGAGAGGCACGACAGTCTCATTCTCAGCCCTTTTAGCAAAACTACTTTTATGCACCTACACCAACAATTTAATAACATTTTGACCACACCTTGTTGCATTTTAAGCTTTGCCATTCCTTACTTAAGCAAGTACCCCATGAAAAAAGAGCATCCTGATGAGTTTATGCTGGTTCCAGAGAGCAGCCAAACTCACATTAGAAGTGGCCAGCAATTGTGAGAAGGTGCCTCTATATCTGGTTTAGGAATTAAAATTTTTTATATCGCCACAGTTAAAAGTTTTGATACTATTTTCTGCTGCATTCAAACTATGCCTTGCTCACTGTGTGAGAGGTTTACACCCTTTTAGAGAGGACTTTCATTAACACCCAAAAATCTCTGCTATTTCATTCTAGTTTGTTATTCCTTTTTTTTGTTGTTTCAGTAGTTTGTTTGTTTGGTTTTGCTTTTGTTTTTGGTTTGGGTTTTTTCTTAATGGTTATCATTTTTTCCTGTTTAGGAATCATCTTCCAAGAACTAATGATTTAGATTACCTTAACAGATATTCTCTACTTTTGAAGGGAATCAAGGCTCTGTTAGATAAGGCAGAAGATTCAAATTACTTGCTCTATTATACATCAGCCTTCTGAGTTTTCGGAATCATCTGGTAAATGCCTTGTACACTGAACCTGAGGAGTTAACTTGCAGCCTATTCTAAAATCAGTCAGACTTGAGCCAAAAACTTACCCAGGGACATTAAAACAATTCAATGCACTGGTAAGTATTTGGGACATCTGCTTTATTTGCAGCAGGTGCTTCAGCCTGGAGATCTGCCAGGGAGAGAGCTCTTACAGAACTCCTTAAACTCATGTAAGCAAGGACACTATCCTTCAATATACGTATACGCAAGGGTTGGAAAAATCAGAGCATCAGGATGCTCTGGACACTGAGGAAAGCTCCAGTGACTCCAGCCTTCCTGAACACCAGAAATAACGCAGCAGCTGTGTCTGTGGTCAGTAAGACATTTGCCTAACAGAATGTTAAGCTGCTTTCCTTTACAATCATTTTACAGCTGACTGATTCAGATGTTTTTGTATAAATGCCTTGTTTGACAAGTTCATTCTTGTCTCTGCATTTAAGATAATTTCTCTGACCACCATATGGACAGGATTCATTTGTCAAATAGCCCACCCCTACTGTTTTTGGAAGCAGTGAGCTTTTTTCTTTTTTTTTTTCTTTTTTTTTTTTTTTTAATAACATGGTAAAGAAATTCTATAACAACAACCTTGACAGCATAAAATAAAAGATACTGAGAGGAGGTATTTTCAAAGAGTTAGGACTCTATTGGCGCTACAAGAGCACATAAAAATAATCACAGTGTCTAAAAGAGGCTTGCTATTTAAAGCAAAACATGAAAAGTCATGCTGGTTGAATTATTTTCCTTCATATTCAGTTGTAGTATGATCTTGGGCAAGTCTGATAGTATTTTTGTCTCAGCTTCATAAAGGTAGCGCAGAAATTCTTCTTCCACAAGTAATTATATAAGGGCTACATACACTCAAAGGCAACCCAGAAGACGACAAGTAGTAAAATCTCTTTAGATATAACATGATCAAATGTGCCAATTTAAATTAGAGGCTTAGCCAACCTTCCCTCAGTTATAATTTGGAACATGCACATACCTTTGAGGAAAACACCTTTGCACTCACATGAGTCCTGCTGTTGGCCCATTTAAAATAACTGTTCAAAGGGGAAGTGAAAAACAGTGTCTCTCAAATTTGAGTGTTAAGGGTCTTTGCTACTGTTCCAAGGTTCTATTTCTGCATTATTAATACCATATAAGATACCTTTTATTTCTATATTGCATACAGACATCCTGTTGTCCCGCTTGCTCTCAGAGAGTAATTGTCACCAGGTAACAACTGTATATAAGTATTAGAGCATATTAAACAACTAAAGTGGTATTTAATTTTACTTCTGTGTCTTAAACACAATGACATAACCAAGGTGTGGGCTTATGCCAAATTTTCATAGCAATGAGTACTTCTGTTTCTGTATCAGTAGGTAAAGTACCAAAATCAGCATTAAAAGACACTTGTAGTCAAAATTTCTTCCACTATCACCATACAACTACACCATGCTAAACCATCCATTTCTCACATACAGATCACTGCAAAGTACTATCTCCTATTCCTGCAATTTCCTGTACCGCTGTTTCAACATGGAAGATATTTCTGACCTTACAGCTTAGTTCCTTTACTCCATAGCCTTTTCAAAGGGAATCATTTCTGATAAACCACCTACATTTTTTTTCCAGATGAAAATGAACCATTTATTTATTTCTATTGCAATTAATGTCACAGATAGGCAAAAAACTATATTGACAGCAGTAATACTTCTACATCTTCCACAATCTATATTCAAAAACTGTTCCCACCTTAAAGCCTTTTATGCAATTTATTTTCCGTCAATCTTTTCTTTCATTCCCTGTCCTCCTGAGGCACCTGTTAAGCTCTCCTTGAAAGTTCCTCCAGGATCACCCCAATGCCAAAGCATCATTTTCTGCTGAGTTATCCAGCCTTCAGATCCTTGCAATTAAAATCTAAACCAGAAGGTATTCAGCTTTCACTTTACTCTCTCAAGCATAACCAAGAGCAATCATTGCAGGATGCAGGAAGCTGAGCATCCTTGTCAGCAGCAGCAGCATTCTCCATCATTAAAATGTTGCTCTTGTGCCACTGCCATTTACCCTGGACTCTGACACACCCTGATGAGGTGTCTAGTACCCTACGAATATGTCCCAGTCAGATTCAGCAAGACTAAGAAAAGACTTCACCTATTAAATGCTTTCATTCCAACTGGTGAGCAGTGGCTCATATTAAGGTGGAGCTGGTGAATTTGGTTGGAATTTAGATGATGGTGCAGCAGTCTCTTATAAAAAATACTTTGTCAGTGCTTCTCATCCAAGCACACATTCCTCTCCACCAGATTATACGTAAACCCCTTGATTTAGCATATTCCTTAGCACTCACCACAGAACTCTTATCATTTATTGTGCAATATATAAAGTTTTCATCATTAGGATTAAATGATCTGGCCGTCTTTTCTATGAGGGCTGAGAATTTACTTAGATCTCAGAAATTAAAAAAAAGGATGAGATATCCATCCTTTTGAGTTCCAGAAAATACTAGATTCTCCCCAAACCATCCCCGCCCAGCCCCGTGAATGGGCACTCTTTTTAGATATTTATTTGTGCAGAATTCAACAAAATATTGTTCAGTTGCTCTTTTTAAACAAAATCCACTGCAGCCTACTCATTGGAGAAAAGGATCCCAAATTACTTTTCCACTGGTACTCAATAAAATGTCAATCATTCCTGGCAAGGTGCTTTTTAGTTATCGTAAATAAAATTTTAATTTGGGAGAAAAAAAAATAGCTCCATCTATCTACTGTATTTTATCCAACAAAGTTTTTAAAAATTATTTGATTAGCACACAGGAAATTCTACAGATAATTTCAATAGTTTGAAGTTCTGGCTGAGGCTCAATTCCCTTTCGATGCAGATTGCCTGAAAGATTTTATGCCAATTTGATGAGAATAAGCATTTAAATATATAAAGCTTGTAGTTGAAATTCCTCAATATTCACATTGTTGAAGATTGTTTGATAAGTTGCAGATAATATTATGAAGTAGTGACAGCCATGTGAGTATCTTAGAGAGGAACAATCCACCTTAATCAGTATTAAGCATGTAGACATGTCCTTTAATGTCACAGATATTGGTCCAAGGACATAGTTTGCCCTTCATTTCCAGTTCTTAATACAAAGAGGCCTTCAATTTGGTGAAGCCTCCAATTGTTAGTCTAGAGCAAAAAAATAAACAGAAAAATGGAGATTAGGAGACTAGTAAAATTGGGAAAAAAAAACCCTAATCTTGGAAGGGTGCATGAGGCCAATAATCAATTAATACATCTGATATGTCCCAGAAACTTCAAGAGGAAATTATCAGATTTTTTGACCCTGAAGAATTCCAATACAATTAAATCAGCAAGACAGTTTTCTTCTGACTTTTTTTTTCAAAAGAAGGTGATTCACAAAGGGAAAAACAAACAACCATAATAAACAAAAATAAGTCATAGAATCATAAAAGAATAGAATGACCTTTTCAGATAAATGAACAAAAAAACTTAAATGTAGAGGTCAATTTGCTATGAGCTAAAACTACTTAGAAAGAAACATTAATTGGAATCAATACACAGCTCTGAAAATGTTTGAAAAACCTAAATAATTGCAGCACTTAATTCTGTTGTCTTAAAGAAAAGTAGAAAGGTCAGGTAATTAAATTGTCTTAAGGTGAAGAAGAAATAAAAGCTGCAGCTTTTAAATATATTGAAGTAGTTCATAGAAAAAGTGGGAGAGAGTAAATTATTCAATACCAAGACAATTAAACTAAAATGGAGAACCCCACACAAATTGACAATTCTTGAAACACATTATGTAAACCCCTAACAAAACAAATTGCCAGTAAAATGAAAATTGATAATTTGTTTGCTTGAAATGATTTGCAGTTAGTCATATATTGTGAAACATTTTATCATAATTCACAAATGTCGCATCAGTTACCAAAGACACAAGAAATATTGAACCATCTAGGGAGAAATGCTGTTTACTCCCTAGTGAGCAAAAGGAGATGCTTTCTTTTGTAGTTTGCCAGTCAGTTTGGGATAAAGTAGGACCATTTGGGGATAAAGGAGGCTGGGGTTTTGTTTTCTCACTGGCAGGCAGGAATAGTAGGCAGAAGAAATGTAATCAGCCTTATGATATGGTCATGTGTACACTGAACGACTGATCCCAGGATGGACTAGCACAGTCTTACAAATAAGAGATTTAATTCAAATTAGCAGCATGTCAGCATTAATTTCATTGCCCTGTGTTGGTAAAATCTCTCTTCAAGGGATTCCACCAGAAGATGATGCTACATTCAAAGCAGGCACAGAAATTCTCACTGAAACTGTGTAAAAAGTTACACACATCTCAGTTTTGTGCCCATTTCCCTCTCTGCCACACGGCTGCCTTTGGGCCTGAGCAAGCTTCAGCTCCTGTTACCTGGCATCACTCAGTAGGAAGTACTGAGGAGAGAAGCGCTGACTCTGAGAGATGCAAGTCTCTGCAGGCAGATGGCTCAGAGTCAGCCTAGAAACTCTCCAGGACTCTTGAGCTTCACTTAGAAGTGAGGTTGAATACCCAATTAGTACACAGAAGAAATCAAAACCAATGCCACTCTGCAGTAAAATAAAGAAATTAATACTAGCTAAAAAGTCACATTAGTTTCATAAATTATGATTTTTTTCAAAAATTATGATTTTTTTTCTTTTAATGGGAAAAAGTCACTTTAGCTGGAGATTATGGTACTTACAAATTTGCTGTGGAAAAACACTGCTTGTAAAGCACCTGCATATACACAAAATATTAGGATGCCTAGGCTACATTTAGAGAGTATGACTTGTCTGCCCTGATGCCTTACACTCAGTGAGTCCCACTGGAGGAGCTGTTGGAACACTTCAGGGCTTCCATTTTTTGCCAAACCTTCACCCCAGGAGATCCAGACCCATTAACTAAAAAGTATCCCATTTCAAAAATCGGATGTTTCCTCCTTGTCATGGATTTGAACATTTAATTCTTCTGCTGCAAGACTGTAAACCATTTTTTTACTAAAACTTTGACTGTTGATTAAAACCAAGTACTCTTACTTTAGAACAGAGGAAATCCAGCATCAAACAGGGGTAAAATTTTTGATTATGAAAATTTTCTCTTCTGGATCTCTTGAATTATCAGAATGAATCTTATTGAACAGTATGACAAAACAAAAAATTTTTGGTTGGAATGTTGGAAGTCAAAAAGAAAATCATTATCAGGAAATGTCATTTTTTGATTAAATAGCTATAGTTGCTTGCATAGTACAGGAAAGAATTAATTGCAATATTGAAAATTAGGGTTTGCTTAGGCATTGGGGTGGGGTGTTCTCTGTTGTTCAGATAACAGTTTACTTACTCCTCGTGAGGTTCTATTCTTGAAGTATGTAGTAAAAAAATATTAATTTAGAGATTTCCTTTCATTTATAAAATAATTTACTTTAAACAAAACAAACAAAATATAACCCTTAATCTGTGGGAAGAGTCTTTTTGAATACTCCATTCAAGCATTACAGCAGCCTCTAATTTTAAGCAGTGCTACAATAAATACTGGATTCTTCCCTTCACATGGAAAATGCTTTGTGACCTATAATTAAAGAGAATCTTCCCTCCATACAAGTGCCAAAAAAAATGATTTCTATATGCTGTTAAAAACCTCCTGGACAGGAGAATCAGAGGTTTTAAGAGAAATTATAAACAAAAGAAAATAAAACAACGAACTTGATTAGAAAAAGTAAATCAATCTCCCAGAATGACTCAAGACAAGAAATTCATAGTAGTGCAATGCAAAACAAAACCAGACAAAGTGTCAGTGTCATTTTCTTCACAAAGAGGGAAATGGGAGCACTTGGATTCTCACTCATTGAGGTTTAATATTGCACAAGCAACTTAACTGACCTTGCCACAAACCTCAGTTTTGTCTCATTTGTCCCTTCTCTTGCCGTTTTCACAGATGAGGGATGGACTCTCTCCTATTAAGACAGGCTGAGAGAGTTGGGGTTGTTTGGCCCAGAAAGGAAAAGGCTCTGGGGAGACCTTAGAGCTCCTTCCTGTGTGTAAACAAGGCTACAAGACAGATTAGGACAAAGTTTTTGCAAAACCCACAATGATCAGGCAAGGGGCAATAGTTTTAAACTCTAAGCAGGTAAGTTTAGACAGGCCATAATGAAGATTTTTTTTTTTTTATGGTAAGGTAGCCAAGACACTGACACAGTTTGTCCGGAGATGTGGCTGCCTCATCCATGGAAGTGTTCAAAGGCACTTGGAGTAACCTGATCTAATGAAAGCAGTGAGAAATGAGATTGGGCCAGATGACCTTTCATTGTCTTTTTCAACCAAATCATTCCATGATTTTGTGCTCCCTGTTATATATGGGCTGATATGAGACAACGCTGTCACCAAACATAGTCACCAAACAATGAGGCAGACAAACTCCTTGGAGGCAAACAACATAATTAGGTTGAAAAATAATTAGGCTACTTCATGTATGGTAGGGATTAGGGATTCTCATCCATAATTGCACAACTCTGATGCTGGGTCTTGAGGAAGACAGTGTCCAGGCTAGCCAATTCCCCTGTGTAATGTCTCACACCACCTCTGGCAGAGTAGTGACCTACATGCCCCTTCACGCAGACTCCTGGTGCTTTACATGTGTGATACGGTGAAGCTCTCACCCTAAAATAATGAGACTTTTTGGTCACAGGTTCTCTGTTATGGTATTTGTGTATCCACATCAGCCACAGTATGACACCGGGCCAGATTCAACACCTTTAATTACTAAGCAAAGCAAATAGTGCTTGTGGTCTCCAGCTAGCAGACAAACCCTGATGCCTTTCTTGTATCTAATAGTCCTTGCAATGTCTTTTCTTCCCTGAAGAAAGTATGGTGTTTAGCTGGAACTGACTGACAGTTTCTAAAGTTGCTGGACAGAAAAGGAATAAATTACAGGGCACTCTCATAAGACTTTTCCTCATGGAAAGAAGATAGCCTCCCATTACACCTCCTCCCTGTCAAGAAGATACCCTGAAGTTCCACCAGCAATCACAAATAAATATCTGGAAGGAGATGAGGAGATGAAACTCATCAGATAGAAAAAAAAAAAAAGGCAAGTATTTAGAAATCATAAAATGTCTTACCATGAAGGAATAACAGCTTGATTAATGATGTACCAGAGCATTCTCAAAACCATAAATGAACTGTGTAGGTCAAGTAAATAAATATTGTATAGAGGTTTATACTTTGTTATACCTTTCTGAATTTAAGTGAGGAATTCTTTTAGGTCCATTTTCAGGCACATTTAAGTCTCTAGTAAAAAATGACTTTGTTTCTTTGTGCTCACTGTTACATATCTTAGCAGTTTAGGGCTCTCAGAAGCAAGCCCTAGATACTGATTCTGTGATTATTTCCTAGTACACGATTGTGCATCATAACACCATTGGTCATGCAGAAGCTATAGGATAAAAATACAAGTTTCCAAGTCCGTTAGAGTTCAGAACAGTTCTGAAAGCTGGCAAACTTTTCCTTGATCAGTTACTTCTAAGTATGCAGTAATACTAATTTCAACAGGAAAATCTTTATTGCAGTCCAAAGCTTCAAGACTGGAGTTCCTCAACAAGGAAGGACAAGGCATTAACTGTTCCCAACCCAGGAAAGGGTGACAACTTGGCCACCAGGGACATCTTCTCATCATATCTGTGCAGGAAGATCTGCAGAGCTGCTTAGGAGCAGGTTCCCAACCCTCAGCACACAAATGGAAAGTGGCAAGTCAGGCCTCAAATCAAGTCAACAAGCCAGGGTTGGCAAAGACCAGGGCTGAAGACAGGTACATGTGTGACAGAGCTCAGGTCTCAGGGCTGAGCTGGAATGGGACTCCTGAGCACTGGGTGCCTGGGTGGGGTCATGTTAATGGAGGTCCATGAATACTCCTAGAACCCTTGGAAACGCTTAGCTTAGATGCAAGAGGCCCAAATCAGTAAAGGCAAGAGGCAGCTTTCTCTGAGGTATACTAGATGGATAGCCCTAACTGGAAGCCTATCTTGATCTGATTTACAGTAAAAACATATTTTCCATTATTATTTATTATCATTCCACAAACCCTTGCATATTGGCTTCTCAGATTCCAAATATCCTCATACTTATGGGCCGAAATACCATAAATTTGCTCTCAGCATCTGTAGATAACCATATATAATGTACCATTTTGACAAAATGAATCCAATAAACAAGAACAATGTTATTTCATTTTATTTTCCTTACCTAATTGAACAAAACCTAAGATACTGATTTTAAAATGTAAAAAGAGGGCAACTTGCGGAACACTTAATAAATAGAAAAGGTATTTGGTTATTCGTCACCCTACTAAAAACACTGGCATTCCATTTGCATTAGATTTTTTAAATTTATTATGGCTTTGCCTTTTTTTTTTAGATATTGAACTATTTTAAAGAAGAGAAAAATGGTATACTCTACTCATGTAATTTACTTCAATATTCTGCTCTTTCATTACAGATACATTTCCTGGTTTGTTAATATCCATGAAAACTATGATTGGAGGGTGCTATCTTTATTCTCAGCCCTTAGAATACACAATCAAGGCTTTCCCAGTAGTGTGTTATGCTGTAGGTCTGCATTTCTGAAAATACTGTACAGTCATCCTTGACAGTTCATTAACAGTGGGTACAAATACATACAGGGTATTACTAAGCTTACTAAGCTTTTTTGCAATAAGATACAATTCTTTACATTTCAGTCTGGCTCATTTTGATAATCACAGTTCAGCATGTTTTGGCTCTTCTTCCAGAACAGCACCAGGCAGCTGCAGGCTTGATGCCTGTCTCTGAGGGTCACAGACGTGGGCCAGCCTGGTCTGGAAGTCACACATCATGAGGTAGTGCCTTGCTTCTCTGCCTCTGATGCCTTTAAAAGAAAAAGATGCACAGGAGCACTAATGTGGGTAGGTAGCTTCCAGCTCATCTGGCTTACATCTGGCCACAAGCTATACAGCTGTTGTGTGTATTATCCACTCATCACATTCTTTTCAGGCACCCAGAGGTCTAACAAGTTGGTCAGTGGTGATAACTGTAACTCCTTAGACTCAGGAGACTGAGATTTGGCTACTGCTCTGCACCGTGTACTAAGGCAATTCTGACATAATGCAAGAAAGGAAAGAGTTCATACCTTCTAGCAGAAATATTGATTCTTTGCAGAAAGGACCTGGTGATATTATGCTCTGTGTGATAACTAAACAATTGGGAAAAAAGAGAAACTTGGGAGGGGCTCTGGGAATTTATTTATTTGTTTATTTATTTATTTATTAAAACTTCCCTTTTTTTTTTACAACCTCCTGCTATAACAGCAGGACTAATCACTGGATTAGGATTTTGTTGCTTTGGAAAGCTCACTGTATATATTTGCAATTCTGAACAGCTTGCAGAGGTCTGCTTATGAAATTCACAGAGATACTGTCAGCTTTGGTGAAGGCTAAAATAAAAATAAGTAACAACGAGAAGCCTGCTTTTTCTCTGACTACTGTGAGATTCAGGCTTGTTCCCTGCACTCTGAAAGTGGGCATTCCACATTATTCTTAAAACTGATGCCATTAACTAATAGTTATTAGAAAACTATTTCCATATAGTTGTTAGTTTTGTTCTGAATCTCTATTTTTGCCAAAGTTCTCAGAAAAAGATAGCCTTAGAAGCCAGTCATGCACCATTAACTTATTGGTATAGTGATTTCTCGTAGGAAAATACTCCAGTTATAGTGTTGGAAATTAAGACATTAGAATACAATGCAGATGAAACACTTTTTTTGTACAGCAGGACTCTGGTAGGGTGAGAGTTCCCCTTTTGTACACTGAAAATTTGCATAATGTGTTGGCTTGGTAGGAGCCCAAAATGAAGAAGAGAGTAGCTGGACAGGGAGCATGAAAGGAGATCAGGCAGATACAAGGAGCCTGTAACTAAACAGAGCTCAATCCTTCTTTTGGCTTTTGGCCTACATTTTAGAGAGATTTGTAGATTAAAACACCTTATCATAACTGTTCTCGAACACTAGTCTTCTATCTCTTCAAAATTTTGGATAGGTTTGTATTTTTAGGTATATATGGCCAATGAAAGAACACTCTTCTTTAATTCATTAGTGAATTAAATTAATTTTCTTTAGCAAACTATTTACTATATTTTAATAAAAATAATGGATGCTTCAATTTATTCAATGCTTCTCTAAAACTTGAAGCTAGAATATTCATTCTTCATGACCATGAGGAATGAAGGACAACTTGAAAGGGCTTTGGTCTAGTGGAAGGTGTCCCTGGCCATGGCAGGGGTGTTGGAATTGGATGGTCTTTAAGATCCATTCCAATCCAAATCCTTTACTCTTTGACAAGGCTCCTCTTGAGGTTCATGTTCTAAAGGACAGGAAAAGAAGAAAAAAGAAGGAAATTCAAAAGAGGATGGAGTCTGGAAAAAAAAATAAAACATAATTTCTCTACCAACCAGCAGAGCTGAGGATAAAAAGGGGCTTTCAAGAAACATAAACTTGAATAGAGGAGGCATCTGTCTCTGACCTTATGAAAGCTGTTTAATGCTTAAGGATCATTAATAGGGTCCTCAAGCATTTCTGTACATTAGGATGAAATGTTGGGAAAAAAGGAATTTTAAAGACGTGAGATAGCAAACCAATGAATGCTTTAATGAGAATGACAAAAGGCATAATGGTATTAAGCAGCTTCTAATGTCAGACCAAAGGAAATTGGATTGGCAAGATGGAAGGACAATTTGCAGGTGGCCTTACAGACCCAACACTATTTTGTTCATTGGTTCTTCAAATAAGAAACTTTTTAATAGCAGAAGACACATACTTGTGCCTCTTGGAAGGCAAGACATAAAGAATCTCTGTCACTAATTTGTTGTTTTCTGTCCATTTTCATAAGAAAGTCTCTATAATGGTAACTGGTAAGAGAGCCCAGTTGCTAAAATACGGAAATCAGAGAATTAGCATTTATACTGATTCCTTGGATGGTGTTGTCAAGAAAAGAGCTTGTGATGATCTCAGGACGTTAGCTTAGAAGCTGCTGAAGTTTCTTAATTTTTATTAGTTCTCAAGTGTTGACTCTAAAAAAACAAAAAAACTAAATAACATAATTTTTGATGAACTTCTTTAATAATTAAGAAATTAGGCTCCTATGCTTACATACAAAGGTTTTTATAACACTGGATTTTGCCCAGCTTATTATATTGAATTTGATATTAAGTATCTGTGGATTTAAGTATTAAAGGAATTTTATTCACATTTCATCATGAGAGAACAGTATCATCAAGGTGTTTAATAATTCTAGTGTTTACTTCACCACATCTTGTCTTGTCTAGTACATTTTGTTATTAACACATCCCAATTCACTTATTCACTTTTCACCCTTCAAATTGCATTGATTTTGCAAGTATTTCACCAATAATTTCTCATCTGAAAATGTTGGGATATAATAAGAATATTTCTTATGAAACACCCCATCTAGCTCATATCAGAGTATGTACTCAGGCATTCAGGATATATTCTGTGTTCTTTTATGGAAAAGTAGGTAATGGAGATTTACAAAAAAATTAAATCAAGCTAAGAAGTCATGCTGAGAACTACTTAACTTATTAACATTTGAGAATCTACAGAAAGATAGGGTCCTTTCCGCAAAAATTCTGCAAAGGATTTGCAAAATCAGGTTTTTTAATCTATGTTTATCAGAGTGATATTAGAAGTCTTGTTTTGTAAGGTTTGAGAAGGCTTTGGAGATACTGACAACAATATATTTAGCATCCATAGAATTGTATATGTGATTTGTCTTCTGGAAAAGTTAAAAGGTACCTATTTTGTGGACTGCAAAGAGTGCTGTTTCAGACCTCAGCCAGCTTCTCTGGAGATTCAGAATGAGATACACATAAAGTCAATGAAAAGAAAACTAGGCAGAGTGACAGAGGAGGAGGGTAATGAAAAGTGGGTTTGTGAATGCAGAGGGGTTTGAAGGAGTCCTTTGCAAAATACCTACAGGCATCGGATATATGAGATGCTCCTCAGATTTAACCACCCAAAACAAACCTCTTGATGTCTGATGTGTGATAACTCTAGAACTGACGACACTGGGAAGCATCATATTTTTTCAAAATAGGAATTGAAAAAATGAACTGAAATATGAGAAAAACCTGCAGTCATGGTTCTTTCCTGACTGCATCCTAACCAGTTTATCTATCCCACTGCATACTCTGAAAATCATCACATGTGCTAGGAATGTTCTAATATGCTGCCAGATGCCTCTGCCCTGTCACTGTGAAGATGCTGAACTGGCTTAAAGCTCATAGTAGAGGCTTCTTCACCTAGTATCCCTTCTACTAGATAAAACATTTTGTGGAAATCAGTCCTTATGTTTCTGCATCTCGCTTCTGTTTCAACTTACTTGTAGATTTGACTGCTGTTTGTTAAACATAATACTGAAAATCCATCAGTTCTATTATTAGTTTTGTGTAGCCAGATCCAGTGGACTCAGGATTTTAATGCTTTACATGCAATCAATAGAATTTCTTTAGTCACAGTGGTCTTTTCTCAAAGCAAAATATTTTAGAATGAAATATATAAATGGTAAATACATGGCAATTGAAATACATAAGAATGGTTCTTTTACAAGTTAGCTACAAGTAATGGGTGCATTGTTCTTGTCTATTGTTTTTCTTATTTACCTCTTAGAACAGAATATCATATCATTAAATCTGCTGTATTTGTATTTGTACGTACCATCTTAACAGCATGTTAGCCTGTGTTTTTGTGAAGCAGAAACAAAGCTTTAAATTTTCTATTCTTTACTGCATTTACTACTCTCACAGAACCATCCATCCTGTCATCCCTTTTCACACAGAGTAGTAACTTTTCCTGCAAATATTACTTAAAAAAAAAAAAAAAAGATTTCAGCAAACTAACACTTTATAAAAGGAAGTATAGTAGAGTTTGCCCTATAAAATGACAATTTACATATTTCAGAGGGTTGGATTTTTAGGATTCTTTTTTGACATTTTTCTCCTCACTTTATTCAGAGAACTGTTTAAAAATTTGAGTTACAAGTTGCTAAAATCTTTTCAGAACAATTTTCAGCTGAAAAGACATCATAGCTTTATCTGAATCAAAACATTTCAATTCAACATTTTTTATTCAGTGAAATTTTCAGTGTTGACTGCCATTATTTGAAGCCTGTCCTGCCTAGTAAGATGGTCTATGATCTACTAATCTTCATAATTCCAATATCTTTTTTGTTCTGACTTGACTTGCAATGTTATATACAATATTTCCATGGCCACTCTTTCTTGCCTTACAAAAGTCCTGCACCTAGAAAAAGGAAGATCAAAGTTAAGGAGAGATACCCTCGCTGCTAATAAAGCAAAACATTTCAATTATGAGGAATGTTCAAAGAGAGAGAGAGCAAAGTAAACTGCAACTGTCAGGGTCACCTCCCCTGCCAAAGCTCAGAGCTACAATAAAAAGGTCATCTGTGATGTGAACAAATTTTGTGGAAAAGGGCTGCCTTTAAAACTTCAATGAAAGCAACCCTGTCTGGCGTGGTTGCTGTGGCAGACCAGTGAAATGTTCCTGCTGACAAATGAATTAGCAGTGACATACAACATTAAAACGATGTCAGCATGGTCATACATGACAAGGTCAGAAGATGAGTAGCTTTTTGCAACCCTGTCAAATCAATTACTGCAGGCCACTTCAGAGGTCAGCTCATTGCCCTCACCATGATCCAGGTCTGTGCTGCAATGCTGCACACGGGGGAACTGAGTGGTCTGTGATCAGCGTGAGTACAGCCTCAACAGCACTGCAAACAAAGACATCAGTGTGGCACCAGGCAATGCAGCACCAGGGCTGGAGGGCCCCAAATTAATGGGGAGGCACTAGCAAGGGATAAGTGAAAAGCCTCTGATCTTTTCCAGATCCCGCATTGTGTGGGTGTATGATAAAATCATCAACCACAACCCTTAAGTATTATTTTTCCCTCACAAGCTAATGCTTTAGCACTTCCACTGCATCACATTTTTTGTCAGGTTTCAGCCATCTCCTTTGATATATTCTCTCCCAGATACCTTTAGATTATTAAAGGTAGAAAACGGATAGATGAGAGTTTTTCAGTGCTACAGGTGTCATCCCATACCATTTTCGACTTAGAGACAGACTGAACTTGCTCAGCATTTTTACCTGCAGGTCAAGGTGGTGTTTTCCTAGCCAGATCTTTGATACTTTCAAAGCAAAACCATTCTGAGTTTTAGTTGATGCTCATTTCTAAACCATTCAACTATTAAAGCTGTACAAGTGCTTAAGTACTACAAATACTCTGTAACATTGAAATAATCTAAAATTTCAGAAGCTGTTCCTGACTCACAATGTATGAAACTGAGTCATGCGTAGCTATTGTAACCAGGTTGAAAGCACAAAGAGCTGAGAAATACATCTGTAATTTGTGTGTTCACTGTGTCTTCAAGGATTTAGAAGCATCATGTTAAAAATCATCTTTTTCTCAGCCTCAAAGATGTACACATTGCATTATTAATAACACAAAGGCTTCCCTGCACCGTTATTTCATTTCAGTACTTCTACATTGTTACCAGAGCTCTTTCAGGGCATTGCCATGTTTTAAAGCTAGCCCACTTTGCATTATAAGCAAACGGAGCTGAATGAATTGTAATCTTTGTCAATACAAATTGTGAGCAGTATTTACCAACATACAGGTGAAAAATCTCTTTAGATATTCCTTACTTAAAAGGAGATGGACCTAAAAGGCAAATTCTTGCCTTATATTCTCAATTTCAGCAGGCTATATACCTACAAAAGGAAGAGCAAATGTTAAAAAAAAAATGAAGTGGCACAAAAGAAGAGGCTGTGATGACTTGGTTTGTAGGGACACACTACTTACTCATCCACATTTCTCAGTAGCATTAAACTGAAATATCAAGTACCGCATTCCCTTCACACCAAGCTCAGCATTAAGTGTAAAACACCAGCTTTTTGCTTGGTCGAGCAGCTCACTTGATCATTGCTGTTGCTACATTTTATATATCTGCATTTTTCACTATATTCTTAAAATAAAAAAAGGATGAAAAATAGCATTTGGATTATAATTGCTTTTTATATCTTTACAACCTCAAATGATTAATATACCCTTAAAAATGTCTTGTTGGCTTAGATGAAGGGAAAACTAAACCCCTGAGAAAGGACCTGAATTCCCCTGAGCAAATTTTGTCAGCTTCAACCAGGTCACAATGAAATGGGTGTGCTCAGCCCTTCCTGAGCTTCAGCGCTCTTGATACAATGAGATCCTGAAAACATCATCTTCCTCCCAGAACTGTAGCTCTGGGAATCAAGGGAAGGAGCGCAGTCATGGCATGCAGCATTCACATAAGTGGGTGAATAATTCAGACATTTTAAATATGCCATCTAGAAATTCCATTCTCAGTTCAAAATCATCAATTGGATACATATTTCAGTTCTTCCAGGCACTCAGTTTGTAGAAATACAGATCCCACTGGGAGAGAAAAATAATGCTGGAATAATGGGTACATTTATTTTTCTTTTCTGTGTGTTAGAACAGTTGTAACTCAGTGGCACTCCAGTGAAATGCATATGCATCTCAAAACAGTGTCGGTGGAAAACAAATTAAAAACTAAATAAGCCAGAGAGTGAAAGCGGAATCAGATAGATTTGGAGAGCAGAAAGGAATGCTGATGAATTGCATGCAGCTTTTCCCTCACAAAACCAGGCACAGCGTTGAATGCTGGCCAAGCACACTCACTGTGTTTCAGTAGATCCTCATGACTTAAGATCATATGCTGTTTTGAAAACTATCAAGTTTATATCTGGTTAGCAACACACATTGATCAGTGCACAAAAAGGGCAGGCATGGTGATGCTTCCATAGCCTAAATATACACTGATTTTTCTCGCTGCTCTTGGAAAAAACCTGGTTTGATGAACACAAATCCTGAGTTTGCATCCAGGTGACTATTGACTAAGAGCAGTCAAAACCTAAATTTCAGCTAATGCATGTTAGAGGAATGTTCATGTACCAGAGATTTAAAAACTTGATCCTTCATAGAAACATCATACTATAAACCAGTCAGAGTCACTGAACTCTTGAACTCTGAAAAAAATCTGTTGTGATTGATCTCACATATGTTCACAGACTTTATAAGAAACTTCCTGGAAGTAGAGGACTAGGTTTTGAAACTAGTTAGCTAGTTGTTTGCTGATTTTGTTTTTGGATTTTTTGCTTGTTCTGTTTTATGCTGTTGATCATTTTTAACCTCCTGAATATAAAAATATACAGGTTCCTTATAATCTAAATTTAAAAAAAAAAAAAAAAAAAAGTGTGGAAGGTATTTGTACTGGCAATGCATTTAAACAACATTTTCTTTACACTAAAATTCTAAAATAAATCTCTGATTTCCCCACATCTTTTTCAGTGATAAATGGTTCTTTGATAACAAATCTGGAATGTTATTTAGTGGAAGAATGTCTTATTTGTGATTTGTGAAGGAAGGTTCCATTCCCTGGAACCATAGTAACCTGCTTCTCCAGTACAATATTAACTTCTTCCTAGAAGTCAGAAAAAAGATTATTTGGTGGGGATGAACAGGTATTTTTAATAAATCATTCATTAAAAAGAATTCATTTATGAATTCCAACAGAATGTGATAGATGGATCATTAACCAAACCAACCAGTCAAAATAGCCATCCAATCTAATTTACAAAATTACCATGGATTATTTTTTTTATCCAGGAGCCTATTGAAAAAGATGCTTGTGCCTACAAATTATATATATTCTGAATGTAAATGTCTTGAACCCACATTTGGCTCTATATGTGACATTCTGGATAAGGTAGCTTGTACCTCTTTCCTTGAAAGTATCAAAATTCAATATGACTTGAGTTAGAATTAATAATATGATAACAAGTATACAAATATGGAAGGGGTGATACCTAGATTCAGTAGTTCCTTTTTCTTTTCTGTGGAGTATTAATTTTTCCTGAAAATCATATGGCACTCCCATTTGAGCTAAAACACCTTTTCACTGCAATAATTGCCTGTTCCTTAAAATTTCAAAAAACTAAAAATACAGGTATTTCATTTCCTAAGTAGAATCCCTAATGGAGAAAAAGAGAACAAACCCCATATTTTTTATTTCTGCCTTTTGAATTCGAAGTTATTAATCCTACCAGGTATAAGACTTCAAATAATAAATTTTTGGCCAAGGACAGCGGTTCTTTGGGAATTTTATGTGTTTGAAAAGCACAAAGCATACTTTAAACATCAGGAAATCCATAGAAAAATTTCTATAATATTTTGCTGCAATATAGGATACACAGGTATCTTGTACAGCTAATATTGATTGCCAGGTAGTATTGACTTTATGAAGAGATGACAGTAATTTTACTTTCCTTATCTGGTGCTGGAAAGCTGTTGGAACCAAAAAGACCAGCTTCAGATGAATGTTTTAATTAATTGGAGTGAACAAAATCTGCTGTTGTCTATCTTGCAGTTAAGTCTTGAATATTTGCTTGGAAGGCTATTTTACAAGAAAAACTAGAAATTTTTGTAAATGAAATAAATTTCACTTACATTCATTATAAGTTTTTATCACATCACTATAGTAATTTTGATTCTGATTTGATGTGAAATGAAAAAAAAAAAAAAAACACTTGCTCCACTAAAGGAGAAAATTCATTTTTTATAAAATGTTGAATTATTGACATTTGCTTAAAAAAAAGGAAAGAACATCTCTTCCCAGCTCTCTGCAACTCTAGACTCTCTAGACTTGTAATAAATTAAACTGATTAATAAATTAAATCCAGTCTGTGTAAAAGGAGGTGCATTGCAGCAACCTGATGCAAGAGATGCTCACGAAGACCACGGTGAGGGAAATCACCTTATGTACACAAATATATAGGTACCCTTCACTCATCAAAATATTTCATACAAAAACTGAAATCCAATCTAAGAAATTGGACTACTGAGTTCAAAAAGCTAATTAATTTTTGTATTCATAACTGTTCAGAGGCCCCAGGGAAGCGATGTGTTTTTTAGCGTGCTGGGGGGTGGCAGGTGGTGGTTTTCACCACTGTTATCAGCTGCGATCTGGAATTCTGACAGACAATTTCTGTAGGCCATTTTTCCCTTTTCTTAATTACTTATGCTTTGTGAAATGATTTTTTTTTTATTTTGTAAGAAATAAAGGAGTATTTTTTAGGGAAAACGGGCCTACATTTGTAGAGGCTGAAGGAGAATCACAACACAAAACATAGCACAAAATAGTTCTTAATGTATCACATAGAACGCCTCAAAAATCTTTCAGAATGAAGAAAAACAAACAAACAAACACTGGGAACAAAGAGAACAAGGAGACAGGAGAAGTTTAATAGAGGCAGAATGTCCTTCTGGGGGAGATGAAACATATCCTCACTTATCAACCCTCTGATCAGCTTTACCTTTCTTCCCCATTTCCCCAGAGGGAAGTAGGAGATTTGCTCTGCTGAAGCCAGTATGTTTCACTGATAAGTAATGCTTTCTTTGCCAGGGTCTTGCTGCTTACTGCTCTTGCTGCTTTAATGGTGCAGCTATTTATTTTGCTTCTACAGAAGGAAAACAAATATTTTGGCTAAATTTCTTTGATGTCCTGGTTTACTCACAATTAGCAAGCAAACGAGAAATTACCAATGAAGATTATTTTCCTGTAACCATGTCAAGGCAGAAGTGAGTAATCTCTTTGTAATCTCTCTAAGTAAGATATTTCTTGCAGAGTTACAAAAAATCTTGTCTGTGCGTTTGTTACCATAAGAGCTGAATGCAATGCTACACACTGGTACAATTTTTAAATTTCTTCCTATCACAGCCAATGTGAGAGAACAGAGAGGGCAACTTCCAGTACTTCGAGCAGGTTCTTTCTCTTAATATACCAAGTATATACATCTGAATGCACCTCCCAAAGCTCAAAAAAATTCAGACTGTTCGAAGGCAGAGACATTTTTTTCTGGTTGGGTTTTTTTTGGTGTTTTTTTTTTTCTTTAATTTGGTGTGTGTGTGTCTAATACTTATGCATATATTTCATAATTTAAAAAGAAATATTTAACAATCAACTTTTTATTCTTTATGAAATCTATGTTCCAGCAATGGCAGCACGCAGTGCTTGTCACCATTCATGCTTGTGGTTTGTTTCCAGTCAAAGACAGAGGTTACATATTAAAATTTATTGTAACATCATGTCGTTTTACCATGGGCAAGGACTGCAAATTATGCTGAAATATGAAATGAGTTTTTATTTGTCTTTTAATGAGCAGGATAATGGATAACAATTAAAGTGCCTCAAACTTGTCTCATGTGAGGTAATAATGATAATAATAAAATACAAACTCTCAAGAAAGGATGTATGACAGGATATTTTTTTTTTCAGAAAACAAAGCTAATAATTGTTCTTTGTTTTTTACTTCCTGTAGCTGTAACTATTTTCTTAAGTAGAGATGAAGAAGAGGTGTAGAAGTTAATGAATTTTTAAACAGGGATGATCAAACTCAACCTTGCCATTGGCTGCACCTGGGGACACGTAGCTGTGGCAGCCTCCCCTCTGTTGGGATGCTGGATTCAGTAGCTCCCCACAATCTGCCTTACTTTTGGTGGTTTGCTTGGTTTTTTGAGGTTTTGTCCACAGCAGGGTTTTTCAGAGACTCCTGCACCCTGACCTGGTCAGGCACAGCTTGGGGAAACTCAGCTTCAGAAGTAACAAACAACAGGGCAGCTCAGTCAGGGTCTGCTTTCAAAGTTTCTGTAACAAAACCTTCTCCTAAGGATTTCCTTCCCAGCAGCAGATTCAAGATCTGTAGCCTTTTCTTCTGATTTGCCAGGAAATATTTACCTCTAAATATTGTAGTTCTACAGGGACCCTCTGCATTTGTTTAATCTGTTTCTTAAACTCTCCACTTTTCATTATCCTCAGGAACCTGGGAAAGATCCAAAGGTTATTCCAAATTGTAGTGGATTCCCTGAACTTACTCATGGTCCTGGAAAGCCAGACTTGTATTCTATTTCTTTCATGTCTTCAGGGTCTGGCCAAAAGCCTCCTTCTATGCAAAGGAGACAACACATATCCTTCTGAAAAACAGCGTTTAGGAAGTGAATTCCTAAAAATACCCTATTTGATATTTCTAATTTTTCTTTTGACCAAGGATCTTATCGTGGTCTTTAGTTATTAAATTATTTTTATTGAATTATGAATGTGTGTGGTTAAGACATTTATGCATTTGTTAAAAAAAATATTAATAAAACCAAATTTTAAGTAATTTATCTATAGAAGTGGAAATTGGAATTCAGTGAAAAAATAAATAGAAAAAAGCTACCAAATGAATATGAGGTCATTTCAAAAATAAATAATTTTATAAGAGCTCTTTATTTTTTATTTAAAATCTTGTTTGCTATGAATATTGAAATAAACCTGAAGAATCTTGATTTTTGCCCATTTGTGAGGAATATAGAATTCAATAGGTCGGATTTTGATGTTTTATTCCAAGCAGTACTCAAGTGACAAAGTATTTATCTTATTTTATGAGATGTTGTTTAAAGTAGTTAAATTTCTTGAAATGATAAATTTGAGCAAAGTCTTTGTAGGAATAGTCTGTGTCTCAGCACTTTTCTCCAAATTGAAACTAAGTTTGTAAAACTATAGAAAAACTGCAAAAATTGTTCTTTCAGGTTTTTGACACCTGCCCACACATTTTTTACTTACAGAGGTTCAGTTAGCCCTTCATAATTGTCCTTATCCAAACCAATTTATTTGTCCCTTTAAAAATAGGAAGATAGATAATCCCAGCCCTCTAGAGATTTCTGTATAAATTTAAGTATTATAACTCAGATGGCAGGAGATACTGCGTGAAAACAAAAGCGAACAGTATTGGTAAGTAAGTGGGTTTTGGATGACTTCTGCTGTTAGAAACTACATTTTTAATTATAGAATCATAGAACAGACGAGGTTGGGAGTGACCTCGAAAAACTATTTGGTCCAAATTTTGTGGGTAAATCAGACTAGATGAGACTACCTAGCACCTGTTTGTTTCATTCAAGCCACTTTCTTTCTTTCTTTCTAGGAGGGCAAGAATTGTTCAAGGACAATTCTGAGACAAATCAACAGATGTTCTGGAATAATTCACTTCTTTGGAATAATTCAGTACTCTGGATATTTCCTCATACAGCTTATGCATTGAGAATGAAACTAGAAAATTTGAAAATTAAAGACTGCAGGCAGTCTAAAAAGTATATATTATTTGAACCACCACCAGGGATGCCTGCCTCAAAAATACTGGTTTTATTATTTGCAAAGCAGACAGATGTTTAATTTCAACAATAGCAATAATTCCCAAAACTTATATTTGGGTGTTTTGAGCTGATAAGTTATTTCATTAAAATTTAGATAACAATTTTCCTGCCATGTTATTGTATTAATTATTCCTTAAATTGCTGTTCTTCTTAGAGCTCTAGAGAACTGCCATACATTTCATTAAAGCTGCAGTGTAATTTGCCTTAAAATATTTAAGATTAATAAAAGCATCCATGGCAATAAAAATGATTGAAAATGGAAAAAATAATGTGAATCGTCTTGGATGTGAGCAGTGCATTACATGGATGGAAGACTGGAAAAAGGAAAAAAACCCCAAAGAATGCTTAAATGGCAATATAATTTCTGAAAATTTGTGTGTCAGTGCATTATATCAGATTGTATTAAACTGTCTCTTCTTATTTGATCCAAATGAAAAATCATTTGGCACCAGGAACTGACTTAAATTACCTACATGGGTTTTGTATTCAGATTTTCTGTAACTTCGTGCCTTAGTAATGAACAGGGGCATAAGTATCCCTGGAATTTACCTGACAGCATTAAACTCTATTGCCTTTAGCAGTGAGGGCACATTTTCAAACCTATATTTGAAAATGATACAAAATGGCTTTGTTGTACCCAGTGAAGATATGGAGGTACTTGTGCCCCTGGATAGATTTTAGGCAAAATACCACGACTTTTTAAAGTGGTGTTGAAACCACAGTGCAAGCAAATGATGCCCACATTCCCATAAAGGCTTCAACTGGACTTCTAAATACTGATTAGAAAAAAATATTCTTGGAATTTAATATATTAATAAAATAGTAATCTTACCTGATTTTACCTGTCATTTTTCTAATCAAAGCAGTTCATATAAAAACCTTTTTATCTTAAGTAGGCATCACGTGCCCCCTCAGAGAGTGATTTGTCCCGTCATGAGATGTGTGTTCTACACAACAGGAGTGATGCACCCACAGCAGGGGTTAATTTGTCTCTATTGATTCGAGTGTGGGTTTCTACTACATGGCAGCATGCTGTGCTTAATAATAGATGTACTTGTTATTATACCAAAGAAAATAATGCACATTTAGTGATTTAATAATATACCTAGGGGTATGTTCTATTTATATAGCACATTTCTCAGAGGAGAGAAGAACGGTGGATAATTTAAACAAGCAATTACTCTAGATATTTCTTTCAAATTGCTTCTATGACTTCAAAATAAAGAAAAAAAATAAATTAAACCCACCTCCACCAAATGCATCTATCTGATAGTGTTCTATCTTGATAATTTAACCTAATTATTCTAAGGAAATTCCTCTTGCTTTTTCCCTAGAGGACAAGAGTCTGACCAGCATTGCAGGACAAATTCGTCTATATTCTGTCCAGGCTTAACAAAATGTTTCCTTACTTTGAAATATTTGGTTCTTCTATTTTGAGTTTTTTGGTGGTTTTTTTGGTTTGTTTGTTTGTTTGTTTGTTCGTTGTTTGGTGTGGGTTTTTTTCCCTTTAGAAAGAAAAAGGCATGTATGCATTAGCAGAAAAATAGGAAAAAAAAAATTTTTATTAGTGTGGTGGGCTGCTTTGAAGAAAAAGACTAGATCCTCATTTAAAAATACTTAAGGATTTAATGCACCCATCATTTAGTGATAAATATTTCTTCAACAGCATAATACGCTTGCTTATTTCAGAACTTGAAAATGTGTAGTAACCATTGGCTATAATCATAATGCAAAATATTTAGAACTACTTGTACTTCATCTGAGTTCTTTGACAGCCACACATAAATAAGCACCAACTACACTCAGAGCCAGGGTTTAACAGTATTGCCATTGGAGATGGGCAAAAAAAAAGCTCAGTGGCTGAGTCACCAAACCCAGAGCAGTTCCCTGCCCAAGCCAGGAGGATATATCAGACATTAAGTTTCTCATTTGATTCCAGACAGGTTTCAGATTTCTTTGACTTACAACATTTTCAGGTCAACCTTTTTCTGAATTGTTTATTTTTCTCAGGGTAAATCACCCTCAGAGCAGCACAGACTGCAAAGGGGAAGTGAGGATTTTTTTTTTTTCCAAATGTGAGACAAAGAGCAGCAATGACTCCAGCCCTTCCTCCCCATCCTGGAAAACAAAGAAGTATTTTTTGCTATTACACTTGCTATCAGCATAGCACAAGGCTTTCAGCTTCCCCTTTCCACCTCTCCCAGCTTTCTAGCTTCTTGTCTGAATGCTCTTCATCATTTTCAAATTTTCCTGTTAGCAGATTCAATACTCCACTAACTATTACTTTGCAATGCAACACAGAGTGACCCTAATTTTCCATTCATTGGATTTTCTTCATTTTCTGAATGAAAAATAGTACTTCATTAAATATCTATTCATCGGTGTTGTTGGTGAAATGCAACATTATCCCAGGACGAATCTGTACTAATTATTTTTTTTTTTGTTTAGCTATTTGTTAGAGAAAAAGAGATGGTTGCATGATAAGAAGGGTATTAATACAGGATTTTTAAAAGGAAAGTTTAATGCATCATTAAACCATTAAACCATAACCATTAAACGGACGTCCTATATCACCAATGTAATATTTATCTTTTAAGATGACATAGACTTTTGAATAGCAATTTAGGGTTCCATTAAAAGTCGTAGGTGAATATTGGGTTTAAGTTTTTGAAAACTCAAAAGTTCAAAACAAGATGTCATGCTTTTCCTGGTATTATTTTTAATCCATAAACCCCATTCCTCGAAGGGCTTTCATGTCATAAAACTAATGATATAAAACATTGTAGTGTTTTGCACAAATTTTTCATTTTCTTGTTGTTCTTTTTTTGAGGAAGACTAAAGCCAAGCATTCTAACATCAGGAAATAAATATGCTTGTTTTGCTATGGTGTCAGGGATGCTATTTTTGCCTGAGGGTGCCTCGCCACCAGATGATAGCAGAAATAAGGAGTGATGGTGACAGAAGAAAGAACCTACATTTTCGGGACATATTTAGAACCACTGTCATTAGAGAGAAGAGGAGGCTACAGGAATTTTGAAGGACACATTTCTATTCAGTAATTCTTTGTTGTAGTAGCTATTACTCCACCACTGATATTGAAACAGACTCAAATGCTTCATGCAAAAATTTGATTCAGCATTATGGCACTGTGGCTAATGTCTTGACGTGCAGGATGTGAATCATAGTGGCCACTGGAGATTTTGGGATATGTGAGCAGGAATAAGGAGGAACCAGGCAATGTCTGAAATAAGCAAAAAATCATGAGAATTTGCTCTAAGGTTACTCTGGTTTTGGGAAAAAAACTACAATAAATGAGTTCATCATATGGATGAATAGCTAAAGCTAGGATAAAAAGAAACAATATATTCTTATATTCAAGTCTTTGGAGCATGCCACTGTAACTTCAGCTTTGTTTGGTAGTATTGATGTTTGTTCCATTTAGATAAGACTTAAAACATCTAGCCCTTAATAATACAATGGGAATAAAGAAGTAAAATCATGCTCTTAAAGGTAATTGAAGCATCATGATAGAAGTTGCAATTTTGTAAAAAAATATTTATGAAGAGGAAAAAAACTCTAAGGTTTCAGCTATAATGAGATTTTTAATATTTTTGTAGGAAGTTTCTTTACAGAAGGCATCTTAAATTCATTTTCAGAATAAAATACTAACTCCTAATTCCACAACCCTTTTTTATCTGCATCCGAGATTTACACTGCATTAATTCACAAAATGTTAAGAGAGTTTAAATAAAAGAAAATCTTATGTCAATTGAAATCGTACATCTAGATGTTGCAAAAGCATGAAATCTTTTCATGACATGGATTCTATTGTTATGGAGTGAAAGCACACCTGAGTGACAAATTATACATGTAATCCTATATGCAGAAATACACATCTGTGTTCCAGTTTGAGAGGATTAACAAGGACCCTAATAAAAAAGACCATGAGTCAAGAGGGAGATTTGCATCTCTCCTTTCCAGATTTTTTCAGATTTTTGTTGTCTTCCCTCCCCCTTCCCACAAAGTACTCAGGAATAACAGTCCAAATTTATTTTTAAGTCAGGATAAAAAACCAAAACCAAACCAAAACAAAACACAAAAACCCCTATGAAGGGTAGAAAGTGTATTTTCAACACAATAAGTTGTCTGCACTGTAGTATTTCTACTCCCACACACCAATTAAAAAAAAAAAAGTTGTCATTGGAGGAGAGAATGGGAAAAAAGGTCAGGGAAACTACAAAATGCTAATATATCTTAAAAATCTGCTGCTAACTTCATGAAATGGCAATTATAGTTTTGCATCCTAGTATGTTAGCTTTTATTTGTTGTTTAAAAATGTAGCTGATTTATAATCATAGTTAAAAATAAACTTTTCCTAGTAATGTTAGAGAAATTAATGCTAAATGACACAAATTACTGCTAAAATAAAACGCACTTTGTATTAACATGATAATGACATTTCTGAATACACTGAACATTGGAAAATGTTGCATATAGCAAAAGAATCTTCAAGCCTTTCTGTGTTTACTTGTATGCGTGTCTTTATGTGTGTGTGTGTGTGTGTAGATGCATCCACAAAGAGAAGCATTTTCCTATAATTTTCAAATTTTGAATTGGAAGATTCTGGCTCTCTAACTCTTTCAAAATGGTGTTCCAGCTGGAATTAAATAAAAGAGAGAACTTTAAAGAAAAGTCTAATATAAGAAATGGACTGATTCCTACTACATAAGGCAAGAACTTTTGATGTTCCAACACCACTTTCAGGTGTTGGGCTCAGCGATGGAGTCAAACATAAGAGGAAGCAGATGTATCTCTAAACCTTATTTATTTTTGTATTCCTCCTAATTTTATTTTCTTAATTTACTTTTTCCCCACTTCCCCATTTTTCTCTTTTCATTTTACTTGCTTTTCTCTTCCTTTTCCTTGTTTCCTTTCTCTTTCTCTTTCTTTCTCTTTCTCTTTCTCTTTCTCTTCCTCTCTTTCTCTTTCTCTTTCTCTTTCTCTCTCTGTCTTTCTCTTTCTCTCTCTGTCTTTCTTTATCTTTTTCCCTTTATCTTTCTCTTATTTTTCTCTTTCTTTTTTCTTTTTCTGTAGCTGCATACACTTTCATATCCAAAAGCATGTTACTTACATCTGAATATGTTTATGGACTTTTATCAGACATTGCTATTCACACAGAGGTGAATAGAAGAAGAAAAAATTCTTTGTGAGAATCATGTGATAGTCAGTAACTGAATAACTTGTTTTCTACTTTTAGGATTGTGACTTTATTTATTATCTCAAACCACAACTAAGGAGAAGAAATTGACCTAAACTGTAGTCACTGATTTTTTTATTAATCACTGAATGATGTTTTGGCCACAGATACAAAAAAAATGGGAAGAGACTATTTTTCCATAAAATACTTTCAATAAAATCCTCTGGTTTTGAGCTTCTCTCAGGTATAAAATCTCTGATGAACACAGTTGAGTAGCTCAGTTTGCCTCTGGGTTGTCCTCGTATCCATTTTACTTCTGGAAGCATGAGTTGGTGCATGCAAAGAAGCGGTTCATTTTCATCTAAGTTAATTGAGTAAGATCTAGTAAATTGAATTTTCTTAAAAACAATGTTATAATAGTTATCTGGGTGAGTTAATGAATGCTTAGTATATATAGCAAAGATATGAAAGAGGAAGCAAATGAAGGTTGACACAGAAATTCAATATCTCCAATGCAAAATGTTCCAAGAAGATTGCTTTTACTGTACTTTCATCAATCTTTTCAGGAGAGATTACACAATTTAACAGATGTACAAAGGGTGCCACTTATTCAGATGCTATCCAAAAATAAATCTTCATAAGCGGATGTGTTGCAAGACATTTTTCTTTATTGCAAATGCTGTACTATTTTACTCAGATAGATCTGGATTTACTAAAGGTCTATTAAGCCAGGATGACCTTACATCTTTTTTGTAGAGTGCTTCACTATTTTTTTAGATTAAACAACAAAAGTAATATTTCGTCTGCCAAGAATTTATGACAGCAGCTGAAAGAAAAATGCAAAATATAGAATTAAAAGAAATATCATGAGGTGGAGGAGAAATTAAATAAAAGAGAAAGTATAACCTATTGGGCTGGAAAGAACTTTTTGGAATACCTCAAGGACCAGTTTGGAAATAAACTAATTTAATTTTTATAATCATGGCATGACCTAGTTTTATAGTCATATTCACAAATGATGAAAAGTGGGAGGGTACCACCAATACAGAGAACGGGGAGTATTGTGCAAAATGAATTGTAAAGCCTGGAATAAGAGAAATGGGGTGAAAATTTGCAGTATAAATAACATGGTCATTTGAATAGAAAATCACGTAGTGAACACAATGCTGAGGAAAGAACTGAGATCCTGAATATAATGTAGTACTATGATTACTCACATTTAGGAAAAGTTAAAACAATCTAGAATAAATTCAGAAAGAGACAACAGGATAGATAGCAGGAAGATGAAAATGTAGAAAATGGAAAAAAGAGTCATAAAAGAGTAGGTTCTGAGAGTAACTGATGCTTTGTCACATTAAGTGTCAGGAGAATAAACACTAGAGATGTAAAAAAAAATATTTCCCTTAAAGACCAAGAACAAGATTTGTCACAGAAGAAAATGGATGTAAACAGTCTGAATAAATTTAGGATTGAAATTAGAAACCATCAAGGCAAAATTTTTTGGAGATCTTTTCATTAGTACATTAGGAGAGATGCAAATATCATCAACTTTGCAAAAATTTCATGAAACAGATCACTGCTTTATGACTGCATGATGTGATCATCTGACTCAATGCAGGAAAGGACTCATATTGCCCAAGATGGTGATTGTTGCAGTTCTTGGGTTTGTAATAGTATAAAATTTATTTTCATTCCATAGCTATTCTTTGGAAACTGCATTTATCTGCAAAGAAGTGATAAAAAGGAGGAATAAAATAAGGATTTTATAATAGTTTCTTACAGAATTATTCTACGTACATATAGGCCACCTGTGTTAAAACTGTCACATAATATCAATATTTTTTTAAACTAGAAAATTAATAAACTATTGAAAAACTACGTATGCAAGACTACAGCTTCAAAAAATATACAGAAACAAATTTATATTACTTCTGTGGGTTTTAGGGATTGACACTGAGCTGATTCTTCCTGTGGTTTCTTCATTGGTCTCTCCAAAATAACTCAATTTAAAAAAAAAATCTTAAAAAAACCACCCACAAAATCTGTTTGAAGGACTGAAATATAATGCACAATTTTTCATACTTCTTCCTGGAAACTGGTGTAAACTTTTTGTTCATTATGTTTGTCTTTTTCTGCTTATTGGGTTTATAAGACTGACCTCAAAGGAAAATGCTCAGATATATGAAGTAAAAACAACAAGTTTGATTTTCTAATAAGGCTAGTAAGGAATAAAGCTCCATTATAAGAAAGATTCAGCCTGGCAAAAGTCTCAAAGCCAACAATTGACCACAATAGACATTGAATAAAGGATCTAGAATAAATTACTGAAAATCAACAAAGGTAAATACTAAAATCCTACTGCTGTTACGTCTCAAGTTGGCTTTTACTGTCAGAGACCCCAGATTACTTGTTTGTCAAGAAAGAGGACTGTCAACTGTGTAAACAAGGCATTGAACAAGAGATGTTGGTAAGGCAGGGTCTCCATTGGGTAGTAGAGCCAACACGTTCCCCAGAAATCAAGGAGTCATAGCTGACCAATTATTACACTGGAAGCAAGACACAGTTCGAAGTCCAAATAATTTAACATTATTTTTAAAAGACATCTGCTTGGCTACACTAAACTTCCATGACACCTATAAGCTGGGGTCAGCTAGTTCTGATGCTGGGAATGGGGTGAGTTTGGCCCTCTTCTCAGTTTTGGTGATACGTTTTCCCTCTGTACATTCTCCCTCTTTCATGAGGACATGAGCATTTAAATCAGTGTGTAGTAAAATAAGTTGCTGAATGAATCTGGACTAAAATTATTCTGATCGTAACGTGTTTGTGTGTGTGTGTGTGTGTGTGTTCAACTGGGATCAATTTCCAAAAGAACACCATAAAACCTAATTTTTCAACTGTTTGCCAACCTCTGGCAAATGAAATTGCTTCTGGAGCTACTGAGCTACATTATATTTGCAGTTCCAGTGTCCAATTTCTTTCAGAAGCAGTTGATTTATGAAAAAAAATTCAAATTAATGTAGGTTGCTTTACACTCTGTCTAACCAAATCAATTTATTTAGCATAAAACCTTTCTTGAAAAGTAGCTGAAAATCAGAATATTTGGGAATGAACTGCCAATTGTTTGAACACAGTGCTCCCAATTCTGAGTCTCAAAACTTTGCAGCATTTGAGGTTAAGATATGGTGTCAATATGCACAAAAATGAATAAAAAATAAATAAATGATATGATTTGATGATATCTACTGAGAGTGATCAGCCAGGACCTCGTTAAAGTTCTATTGACCTTGATGAAGGAAATAAAATGTTTTATCAACAAATTCTACAATTGTTTGGGGGGCAAGTTTGACCAAACTAACGGTATGTCATTTGTTTTTCAAAATGACAGAAAAAGTAATGGATCATCTGGAGTGCTTATTATTTAGTGCTAATGAATGATTGTTTGGAGAGGGAAGAAAAATCAATTATGACAGCTGTGAGAGCTGCTGCCCCCATTCCATTATTCCAAAAATAAATAGCAAAGCTTCCTGCTAAGGTAGGAAATCAGCTAGCATTCCCAGTGAGGCACAAAAGGTATAGGCAAAGAAGCGACTCCAACTTGTGTTTACTGCACAGAAATGATGGCAAGGTCCCAAGGTAGAAGCAGAAGTCCTTGAACTACTGAAAAATCCCAGTACTTTTTCTTGCTTGTATTGCAAGTGCTCAATATGCTTTCTCTCCCCAGATAGATTTTTCCTTGAGCATCAAACTGGGTTTGTTTTTTTGTAAAACCTTCATGCCTGATCCAAGATGAACACTGGCTGAGAGGAGATGATGAGTGGAAGACCCTCATATTTGGACTGCTAAAAATTTAAAGAGACAACATGGTTTGAAAAAAAATAAAAAAGAAGAACCGCAATTTAAAATTTTTTAAAAAATCCATTAAAAAAAAAAACAGCAGAAAGGCACATGGGGCATCTTAGACAGAGCCCGGACAGGACTGTTCTCACTCAAAGACTAGGTAATGTGTCACTTCAGAGGAACTCTGTTCAACTAAAAAAGCTAAAAGCCAAATGATAAATACAATTTCAGAAAAGACAGTATGCAGAATGTTGGATCCCTTCTAAAAAGACAGCAATTAAGGCAAATTGTTTAAGTTTCCAAGGGACTTTTATCAATTTGAATGCAGGTAGATAGATAGATCTAGAATTAGACACAGATACCAGACATCTGACATCTCAGTTAAGTGCTGCCATCTCGGTATTAAGCAGATTGCCAAGGAAGAACCTAGTTTCTCTCCATTTCTCAGGGCACAGGGAGCCTTCATTCACCTTCTGAGATTAGAAGGAAGTGTGAAAACGAAGCCATGGAGTTGGATTGTGCCCAAGCTCACAGAGGAGCGCTGAGAGCCAGTTCCCTCCTCATTGCCTTCTCAATCCCACCTCTTATGGAGCAGACCCAGGGCACTATCTACTGTCCTGCTCAATGGCAGCATGCTGTGTCCTGTGTTTCACTCTGCTTTTCCTCTCTAACTAATGCCGAGGAAGAGAATGAGGAGAAGGCATGGAAGGGATGGACTGAGTGTACAAACCACAGCTTTCTTCTGTGCATAATTATAGACACACATAAGCCTGTTGGAAGAGCAGAACATACAGGTCTGCTCAGAACCTTGACAGACTGATTCAACAGCAATCTTCCTCTAAATTTCAACTGACATTACTCAGGGTCTGAATATGTTGTTCAGACACAAAAGAGCAAATGGCCACAGACATGTCATCTTCAGGACACCTAAACGAACAGGCATCCACTGATAAATGGCAAAGAAATAAGACAGGGATGAGACAATATGTTAAAAAAAAAAATTAAAAAATTTCATTGAATGAATCAAGTTTAGTTTGTGAATTCATTACTCTAGTGACAAGCTGCTAAAACATCAGTTGTACTAATGTGTCATGAAACTAGACACATATTAAAGGAGACTAAACTTTCCATTATCTGAAACTCTCTTGGTAATGGAATGTGATTACTACAGACAGTTGCTAATATGTCTTACTATGAATTTATCTGGGACCTAATACCTTTGATTACCAGTTGAAATTAGTGTTTTAGTTTAGTGTAATCCTATATGACAGCATAGTCAAAGGGAGATTTGCTACTGAATTCAAGGGCAGTAGGAGAAGGATATTGATTTAGCTGTGGGACTTTTTGTGGGAGCTATTACAAACTTTACAAACACAGTATATAAGTTAGTGCTGGGAAAAAAAAATCTGGAAGGATATAAAAACTGATGGTGCAGTTATGAGAGCAACCTCTTCAGAAGAAGATGAAATGAACATCCACATCTGGCAAATCTGGAACTACCTATGTCTTTCTAGATACCTAATCTTGGCAGATGAAAGATTATTTCGGGGGCAGATGGGTATAACCTTGCCTCATTATCCTTAGGCACAGCAGAAGATGATAACTACTTCTGTATAAGCCACTAAAGTTGTTTGAAAACATGAAAGTTGAGTCTATGACTCACTATCAGTCACAGAAATCGGTGGGTTTGTTGTTTTTTTTTTTTCCCCTGTGGATAATTCTGTGGTATAAAACTGCCTAATATTGATACAAGATGGAAAAGTATTTAGTGGTTAGATCATTCAATTTCTTCCGCAGGTGAGCAGTATGGATTATGTTGCCCAAAGTAAAACAAAATTTTCTCCTTGATCTTGTATCCTTCTGGTGGCCTTAAATTCTGAATGCCCTCCGGCAGAGCCCTGTCACAGTTTACTGTAGAAGTCCAGTGACAGTCCAGCTGGAGAATCTGGCAAGCATGGGAAAATATGTTATAAAGCTTCATAGCAAAAAAAACCCCTCATTTTACAGGACTGCTGAGTGTACCATTGGTCAGCTTCAAGGATATATAATTAACAAACAAGGACAATTGCAGATCACTTAAAAGCCTTCAGTTCCAGATAGGATGAAAGATCAAGATCCTTCTTCAATAATTTTATTGCTGCCATCTTTCTCTGAAGTAATTTGACAAGCTATGACTAGCTATGGATATGTTTCTGAGGAGTTACAATTTTCTCATGTAAATATAATTCTGGTACGTATAGAATAGTCCAGGTTTTCTCACTGGAAATAAAAAGTAATGGTTTTCTAAAGTTAATTTGTTTATATCTAATATGTGAACTGAACCAATGTAAATTAAAAACAATCTAATGTAATAATTCAAAACATTTTTTTCATTTTCAGTCCAATCAAAAGTTTTGCCCAGCACAAACCAGTCTGTCTTTTGGTATCTTAATGTTTGCATTAAAAATGCCTATTTGTCCAGATTTGAAAAAAAAAAAAGTGTATTTAAGCTATAACAAACTGAAACATTGAAAATATTAAATGACAGTAACACTGTAAAATTAAATAGCCTCCTCCTCTCTTCATCTGCTAATTGGAATAAGGTAGAAGCACAGATGAGATTTTTTCCAGTGAATAAAATGAGTGGACAACAATTCTGAGGTGTTTGTAAATTCTGTAAATATTTCACGTGTCTATAATATGGTCTATTGTTACTCTGTGCTCACTGGTCTGACCAGAAAAATATTCAAAGTTATTGCATTTCAGTATGGTTCCTATTCCTAGCTCCTCATCTGGGGTGAGCTTTGGGGGCTGGAATCCGATCAAACTTTAGAGACCTGATTGATTTACTGTCATGGAGACATATTCACCTTGAGTCAGTAATGCAACACAAGGACACAGGAATATCCTGATAATTGGGTCTCAAACAAGCTCTCTGCCCTCAAAATAAAAAGGTGCAGGTAGAAGACAGTATTCAAAACTCTATCCAGAAGTCTTTGGGGGGAAAAAATTATTTTGGGGAAGGGTAAAAGCATGGCCTAAAAAACTATTTGTCATTGGTTCTCACTATTGTATTGAGGTTATGCTATCTGAAGCATTTAATATATGCAGTTTCAGGAGGGAATGTTAGCAAGAGAATATTCTGATTACATTAAAAAGATAAATAAATAAATTGACACCAAGGAGGGAAAAAGAAAAAAACCAGAAAGAATTCTGGTTTTGTTGTGTAAGAAAAAACTGGAAGTATTAATCTGAAAGGATTGACATCCAGAAGGAAATTTAAGAATGGGATATTTACATTTAAAAGAAGCAAGAGAAATAGGCTTTGCTAATTGAACAAGAACTGATACAACAATGAAATTTGGGAAAAAATATGAAAAATTAGAGACTATTTGAAAACAAGAATTTAAAAGAAAATTTTAATGAGAAGCAGAAATGCCCTAAATCACCTGTTAATAAAGGTCTGTTTGTGGCACATCTTTTTTGGATCTGTCCCTCTAAAATCACATGGAATTTTTGTAAATACTATACAAGATATTACATGCTTGCATAGAAAACTTAAAGAAGATGTAAGAGTTCACCCTCCTGTTTTGATGAAGTCAGGCAAGCATTTCTTGAACAACATAAAACCTTGAACAATTTCCCATGCTCAAAATCCCTTGGGCTGGCAGAAACACGTTGTTAGGAAAACAATTTCAAACCATACATATTCATTTATGGATATATACGGAATATATTACAGTATAATATACTGGCTAAGCATTCCGTTTACATCACAAAAACATTAATGAGGGTTTGAGGGTCACCAAAGTATCATTATCAGAGCTTGGCCTTGGAAGTATCTAAAATTGTTTGGTGTCAGCACAGCTTGATTTCATAACCATCTCATCAGAGCAGTTGATGCTAACACATCTTTTGTATGCACTCTATGCACAAGTCTCAGCTAACAAATTACAAGGCTTATTGCTTTATTATCCATTTACTAAACCATGATCTTTCTCCTATGTTCAAGGTAAACCCTGACATGATATCTTACATATAATTACGGTGTGTAAATGATAAAACTCTTCATCAGCCAGGTTGCTCAAGAGCCTGATTGCTTCTGCCTGCTTAACGAGGAGCTTTAGTATAGGCAACAAAGCAGTGTGTCTAAATATACATTCTAAGGGAAGAATGTTTTTCCACACATCTTAGTGCACAGGTACCAAGAGTTTTTATCACACCTTTTCTCTGAAAAATATTCAATCGGCAATCAATAGACAGATTGAGATAGGTAGATTTGTTTCAGGAAATCATCAGAAATTTGTAAATTTGTAATTTTGATATCTCATCTAAAATGAAGTGCAAGACTACAATTCAGATGTTGGTCTACAATTCAGATGTTCTAAATGAACATGTTAGGTACAAGAATAATGTGAAGCTGCGGAGATGTGAAACTATAAGCCTGCAAGATAAGCTTCATGCTTTCTCTTTCAGCCTTCTTAAATAGTGGAAGTCCATTTGTCCCTGCACATGAATCACACATCATGGTAACCCTGCTTTTCTAGAACACTGCCTGGTCACCAACCAATAAGTTGGATGTTTTATTTAACATTTCCCTTGCAGTGTTGGGGAAGTCATAATTTTCCTAGGGGTAATCAGAAAAATATGAGTTTTTAAAGAGTTGTATTAGAGTTTTCCCACTCTAACAGCAAGAAAATGTCTTGTATATGTCATCTTCAAACTCTTTGAACTACTTGTGTGATCCTTTTGAAAACTGAAGAAATTCTGAGCATGGGAATTTGGATCTGGGAGGGCTGAAAATGATCGTGGGGTCCAGAGTTATCACTGTTGAGTTACTCAGTCACTTGTACATGGAGTAGATAGAGTTACCATTTAGACAAACCTGCGCATGATGCTGCATATGATATTGCTCCCTGGCGGTCTTTCTACAGAGAAAATTTACAATTTAACTTTTAAATAGCATGTATGATTGAATTGTGCAAATAGTCTCTTTATTATTTTCCTCTATCCAGAAACAATTAAGGTTCACTCAATCTCTGGAGCGTGATGACCAACCTGTATTAGTCTAATAATTAAAGGACAAGTGTTTGAAAACAGTTTTAGAAGCTCCTACTGGTGTCATCTCCTTTCTGGTTTGTTTTTTGGTTGGTTTGTTTGTTTGTTTTCAGTATTTGACATGTATTGATCTCCAGACGGTTTGTTTGTTTCCATTTCTGAGTTCCAACATTTTGTACTGATACACAGTGAAAACACAGTTCTGTTCATTTCATTTACTTTAGGAAGAGGACCGGAAGAAGAGGAGGGAGAGGGAAAGGGAGAGGGAGAGGGAGAGGGAGAGGGAGAGGGAA